>JAKTRM010000003.1:0-388746 GCA_030579635.1 Wickerhamiella australiensis | reverse complement strand
GATAGCCCTTATATAAACGGCGCCCGCTCTCCTACTAGATAAGGATATAACAACATAGTAGATGGCTCTATGACATCTTACTATTATTAGAAGTAGCTTTACGGAACACGACTGCTCACGCGTCTCTAGTTCCTTCGCCTCCTCTCAAGTTCGCCTTTCCGCTCCAGTAAACACATGAAGTGACCACTTTCCCTCGCTAAGCTTCACATTGAAGTTAACCATCAAGGTTCCTAGAACCACGTTTGGTTACACGGTTTTCGAAATATCTGAGACATACCGTTTGTAATCGCGTCACGTGATCGCGCGCTTAGTAAGCCATAAAAAATGCAAATTGAATATTAAAAAAGAAGTCGGAAAAACAGATAAACTGTACAAACACCGCTTTTTCGTAGCTAGAGCTCTAAAGAAAAAGAAAATGCAAAATGAATACAAGAAATGGTAAAAATAGCGCTTGCTCGTTTCTATATTCCATTTTGCATAGTCAAGAATGACAGGCCTATAAAAAGAAAACTAAAACGGCTTGGAACACGACCGCGGCGCATGGAAATTACTAGATTCACGGACCACTTCAAACAAGAGAAAACCTGACAGCTTAGCAGACAGGCTCTATACTTTTCTCTTGTAGTCCGCAGAAGTTCGTAACCTAATCACCAGCGGCTCCCTGGGGATGTTCACTAGTACCTTATAGCTGATCCTGACTCTTGGAGACAAATGTCCCAGTATCAGATTGCCTCATATACTTACCTCAATTGTCATTTTATCCTCCTTTCTTATCACGCGATGTAGTGTGAGCTACCGAGTTACACTTGTTGGACGACCTTGATTCGAATCGCTTGTACCAAGACATGCTCCCGTCGATCCCCGTCGTAAGCCCGAGCACGTTAGCTCCGGCGAAGAAGACTTCGACCGCATCGAGGCCCACCTGGCTGACACCGATGCGCGTATAGCACAGCTCACTACAGCTGTCACGGACCTTGCCACCCAGGTTCGTACGATGATGCAGGCCCGTGCAGAGTCCCCGCAGGTTCAAGAACCAGCCACTGAACCCCCTCATTATGACGGTCAGATTGGTCCTGCGCGCACTCCCGCACCCCCTGCGTCTCACGCTAATTTTCAGTTTCCTGTTTGGCGTGAAAATGAGGTGAATCCCCGCGATTATTGGGGCACCTGCCGCCGCGCCGCACGCGCACACTTGGTTCCCTTGCCCGATGCCTTCCTTGTATCCCGTTTCGAGGCCGCTCTGACTGCGTCCGGCTTGTCTTGGGCGTCGCGCTACTTAGGCTCCTGCAGCCACGAGCCGACGTTTGACCAGCTGGGCGAAGCCTTCTGCCGTCACTTTGAGGCTGCTTCCACTTGGACCAATACTGCAGTTCTCCTCCAGGCCATTCCGTGCCGACGCGCAGCTGACGTGCCTACCCAGCTTGCAGAGTTCCGCCGTATGGCTCACCGGTCCACAATGTCCGAGCAGGCCAAGCTTCAGGCGTTAATGCAGTGGCTCAGCCCATTCCGAGTGGTCACGCGCCATCTTTTGGCCACCCAGCCGGCCACTCTCGACGACGCGGTTAACCAGGTTCTGGTCGCCCAGGCTTCCGAGACCGCCGCCAATGCCCGTCGCGAGACTACGACCTCAGGCGGTAATGGTCAGAGTGGGACCCCCAAAGGCGGGTTTAAGAAGGGCAACAACAACTCCCGCCCTACTGGTAACTCGCACCAGTCCGGTCCTGGCAATTCTAACAACTCTGGTTCGCGCCACCCCTCCGGGTCCGGTAACCACTGGCGTAACAATCAGACCCGTCAGGCGCAGGTCCATGCCGCTGACGCGAGTGGTCCCACCCAGGGCGTACAAGAACTGCTCGACCGCTTGGACGAGGATCCCGGCCACGATCAATAGGATCCGGCGGCGGGCCACTTTAGTGCAGTAGATGCTCATATATCTTATCCTTGTACACGCCTGTATCTGTACCCAAACACAAGTGCCATCACTTGGTTTTACTTCTGAGCTCTGGGAATAGGCTTGCGGTGCACTCCCAGCAATCGACCAGCACCACCTTTTTAGACCACGCGGCCACCAAATGCGACCATGCACTAACAATGTGACATGGAGTTCCCGCTCCGAGCAGCAGATCATGGAGAATACTGCCCGCTGATATACAGGTCCAGGGTCGTGGTAAAACATCTCCATAACGCGCCCACAAAGGGGGCCTGCACGACCTTGCACCGATGAAAATCACTGGAACTGACCATCATCAGGCCGTGCTCGAAATGGTATGAGCCTCGTTCATGAGGTATCGATCGCCATCAAAGTTTTTCAGTTATCTGTCGGGCTGCTGGGGTCCTTGGGGGTGCTACAGCGAGGGGTGTGATGACATAATAGGACAGTAAGCAAATTGTAGTTACCTAATCACACGTTTAAAGCCTTAATTATTGAAATAGGAAGGTTGGCCGAGATATTAAAATGGAAATGAATTGGCAAAAGCAGTGGGAACCTGTAAATGGTGTGAAAGAGGCGAAAACCCGCCGATAAAAAGGCAAGTCACGTGACGTGGACCACAGAGACCACCGAGTTCTTGACAGAGTGCACAACTTGCGAGCGTTAGTGGTTTAGTGGTAAAATACGACGTTGCCATCGTTGTGCCCCCGGTTCGATTCCGGGCTAACGCATTGTTGCTTTTTCCGTTGTCGCTTTGAGCACCCGTGTCTCAGTTTTTTGAAATCTGAAAAATCTGCACTGTGCTGCATATGCATGCATGTGTATGCATATGGTGGGTTAGGTTTATAGATTTTTTTTTCCCGCGGTCTGGGCAGCGCCTCGAAACAACAAGTGGTAGTTGTTCAAAGGGAGGTGTATTTGGTTATATTGACTTGCCTATGCCTCGCTTTGGGAATACGTGGACCACGCGCCCTATTTGTATTGCGTTCGGTCGGGTAGACTTGTGCCGCTTTAGCCTAAGTGATCATAGACGCTTAAGCCCCTTTTCCAGTTTGAGCTTTCGGGGTCTGGCGCTATGAATTCCAGCGCTTTGCACCCCGTGTTGTCGCCAGATTATACATGTTGAGATACTGGTATCCTTCAGTTAGTGGTTGAGCTTGGCCTCTTGCCGTGCTATATGAGCGTCTTTTTTTGAGAAAACCTGGCGGGATCCGACTGGTGCTCGGCTATCACTTGGGTTTGCCACCGGGTGGTGCTTCCAGAACCGGCTACTGCAAGGGCACGCAGGTGAAAACCATACGGCTCAGACTTATCAAGGCACACGCCCCAGACAGAGAATGAATCCAAACAATCGACGAGTGGCCAGCGACTAGTGGGGAATCCTAAATTTCTCTAGCTGATCCTAGATCTGGTGCTGTTTTACCGGCGGGTTATACCTCAAGGGAGCCAGATATCTGACTTTTGGAAAGGTGTTTGGACAAGAATACACTGAACAGAGCTGCTTTTTTTCTTGCTTGCTGGTGTATCTGCTTGCGATTAAACTACGCACCTCACCTGAGCCTGCCTATGTATACTTTGTGGTTAAAATAGTCTAAAGGAAAAGATAGCAATTCATGGAACAAGTGTAATTTCATAATGTTTTTGAACAAAGGGTCTGGTGATCCTTACTCAATTGGCGATTCCATGGGCGATGTAGGCAACGTTTCGATTGACGATTCCTGAATAGACCCTGAATGTATCAACCACTGGCCGAACCACTGACCGATATCATCAATTGATACTTATCATACACCCTAGCTTGCCAACGTACGTTCAACTCCTGGTGATCGATATTTGTTGCATGCAGTATAGATTGTGGCACGCACTAGGAAGGCGCACATGCTCCCAGGACCTGCAGCACGACTATGGAATGCTTGGGATTGGCCAGATAAGCTTGTGGCGTACAGAGAACCACGCTCTTAGCACGGGTACGCCCTTGTGCAGCACCAAACCACACGTTCCTCTTCAAGTACCCACTCTCATACCCTTTGCCACTTGATGGCAACTTGAGCTCGCTTATTCTCACATTTTCAGCGGATTGATAATCGTGCATGAGCCATTATATTGCAAAGGCGTGGCAAATAGAGAGGAATAGGGCTCCGGATATATGGAATCAGCGGTAGGAAGTTGTGGGTTGTGTAAATGCTTAGAGTCAAGTACCAGTGACCTGAAACCCCATCCTTCCAACTGCTTGTGCGGGTCAACCTGGGAATGGCGCCACAATTTCCCTGCATATCGCTGCATGACACTGCATGAACCCACGATAGGTAGCCCTCACTTATCAGCACTTTATAATCAGCTTGGGAGTACCCCACGATCCTTCAGTTCAAATGGCCCAGAAGAGCGGTGCAAGTGAAACTAAAGTGACTCTAGAGACCACACAAACGGCACCAGGGGCAGGGGACCTAAATATGCAGGTCCGCCCTACCCACCACTCTGCCCTAACTCAATTCTTTTTTGGTCGTAAACCCGAGCCAGTGCCGTCTTCTGCCTCTGTTTCCCCTGAATTTTCGGCCAATATCTTTAGCAAGTTAATATGGAACTGGCTAAACAATCTCACCTATAAGGGCTATAATCGCAGCCTACAGTTCAACGACATTTATGAGCTTGATGAAAAGCACAAACTTGAGAGTTATGTTGAGTATATCAACAACAAGACCGAGATTAACCTGCGCAAGAAATCGCACTCTCCTCATTGGCGGGCAATCCTCAGTTCAGTCAAGTGGCTTCTGATTCGGGGCCTGGCGCTGCACCTTATCTCTTATGCCGGTAGCTTGGGCCAAACAGTTATCGCAAACAAACTCATTACTTTAGTGGAACAGATTTATTATGGAGATACCAGCGTTTACGGCAAAGCGGTTGGCTACGCCATCGGCCAGGTGCTGCTGCTGGCGACGTTCCTGCTATCGTTTCTGCACTCAAATTACCAGATGGAGAAGTTCATGGAGATAGTACGCAATATTCTCAATGTCGTTATCTACGAAAAGACCATGCGCCTCAGCTCATACGGCAAAGCCCAGTACTCGGCAAGCACAATTACCTCACTACTAACCACTGATGTGGCCCGTATCACCCAGGCATGTCATAGACTGATGTTTCCTGTCACAGACATTCTTGTAATTTGCGCGGTCATTGGGCTACTTATCTATTATTTGGGTGTCAGTGCCCTCGCAGGTATCGCCCTCATTGTGGTTGGTTTAGTTGGTATGGGTGGTTCGGGCAAGTTTATCAGTAAGTTCCGCAAAGCTAGTCTTCCACACGCAGATAAACGTACTGGTATTGTGCGGGACACTATCAGCAGCATGAGGACCTTGAAGTTATACGGGTGGGAGGACTCGTTTGTACAAATGATTGGTGCGAGCCGTCAATCCGAGGAGGCGAAAATTATGCTGATCTCGAGAATAACTCAGGTTGTTTTAATTAGCACCGATATTATCCCACTGGTGGCGGGTCTCATCACTTTTACAGTCATGAGCGTTATCGGCCGTGACCTGGACCCTGCGCTTATTTTTCCGTCGCTTTCGCTTTTCCAAATGATTTCACCGCTTATTGAGGACTTGAGCCAATCTATAGTGCTTATGGCTGACGCGTATCACTGCTTTATGCGTATAGAGCTGTTTATGAGTGCCGATGAGGGCCGTAGCTCAGTCGATTATACTGAAAACACTAGTGGACCGGCAATCAAATTTGACAGTGCCTCATTCAAGTGGCTCAAAGAGCTCCCCACAGAATCCCAGCTCACTTTTATCCAGCGGTTTTTGGCAATGCTTAAGCTGGTCTCGGCTGCTCCACTCGGGGTTCAGGAGGAACCAGTGCCTAGTACCTGCTGTGTATCTGGTTTTGACAACTTAAATCTCGAAATCGAGCAAGGCGAACTAATTATGGTGGTTGGCTCTATTGGCTCCGGCAAAAGCAACCTTCTCAAGGCCATTAGCGGCCAAATGGCTAAAACTAGCGGTTCTTTGACAGTTGCCGGGAAGCTAACCCAAGTGCTTGATAATTGGTGCTTGAATGCTACAATTAGGGAAAATATCTTGTTTGGAAAGCCGTTCGATGCTGAACTTTACGCAGCCACTCTAAGGGCATGCGAGATGCATCATGACTTGCAACTGTTTGAGTCTGGTGACAATACTGAGATTGGAGAGCACGGAATCACACTCAGTGGTGGACAAAGAGCACGCTTAGCTCTCGCTAGAGGCGTTTACAATGCCCAGGATGTGGTTATTCTCGACGATGTGCTCAGTGCCGTCGACAGTAAAGTCGGCAAAAACATCATGGAAAACTGTATTACTGGAATTCTGGCAGGTAAAACAAGGCTGCTGGCAACCCATAATACGGCTCATTTTGCATACGCAGACAGGATTATCTTTATTAAGGAAGGTGTGCCAAAGATTAAAACCCTTGAAGAGCTTCAGCAAGATCCCGAGTTCCACGAGTACCTGGAAGGCAGTGTAGCAGCAAAATCAAAGGCTCGTGACCAAGCAAGTGACGACGAAGCAGAGCAAGAGCCCGAGCCCGAGCAGGACAAGGCCACGGAGAAACTGATGGAGGAGGAGATGCGTACTCATGGTACAGTTGGGTTTGATGTGATCAAATCGTACATCAAGTTTACAGGTAAACACCCGTGGCTCAACTCTCTGGCCGTGTTGGCGCTAATCTGTGTTATTGGTGCTGCCACTGCAATGCAGTCTGTGTTTCTCAACTGGTGGTCGGCTAACCATTTTCATCAAAGCAAAGGGTTTTATATTGGTATTTATGCGGCAATTATTGCCAGTATGGCCGCGTCGCAGATTTCAATGACAGTCCTGGTTAGTGGGCTTGTGTTTCGAGGCACCTCGAACCTCCACAATGCAGCTATCGCCAATATTTATCGTGCTCCGCTATCGTTTTTTGATACCAATCCCATTGGCCGAATCATTAATCGATTCACAAACGATCTGGCCACCCTCGATACCTCATGGGTATTCTTGCTGTCGCTAATTTTGCCCTTTGTAGCAAATATGATTGCAACTTATCTGCTGATGTTTGTTTACATTCCTTGGTCAATATTGTGCATTATACCGCTATTTGTGGTTGGTATGATTGTGCTCTCATACTATCGCTATAGCTCACGTGAAATTAACCGCATTGTGAGTCTCTTCAAGGGTAAACTGCTCAGCGCAATCACGGAAAATATCGACGGCAGCAGCGTTATTCTTGGTTATGATCGTGAAAACTATTTCCTGGACAAGGTTTTCCAGTATGGCAACAAAGCATTGAGCAGTGCTATCTTGAACCGCGCCTCAATGAGCTGGTTCGCAGTGCGAGTGATTTTATCGTTCCTGCCGCTTAATATAGTTGTGGTTTTTCTTTTGATTTTCCATGTTTTCAAGGTAACCCCATCACTCGCCGGCATGCTCTTAAGCTTGATGCCTAGCGCTGGTATCATGATCTGCCAGGTTATGATTATTGGTGTTGAGGTGGAAAAGAATTTAAACTCAGTGGAACGTCTCTACGAGTATGCCTTCAAGCTCCCCCAAGAGTCTCCCCACATAATGGCACGCGATGATACTCTTGACAACTGGCCCGCTCAAGGAGCAATCAAGTTTCAAAACGTGGAAATGAGGTACCGCAGTGAGCTTCCGCTCGTGCTGCGCAACTTGGAACTCGATATTGGCTCTGGCGAGAAGATTGGTGTTTGTGGCCGTACAGGTGCTGGCAAATCGTCTCTTTTGGCATGCCTTTTCAGGCTAAATGAGATCGAGCAAGGACAAATATCGATTGATGGTGTTGATATTAGCACTATAGGCCTCAAGAAGCTCCGAAACAGCCTCAGTATTATCCCCCAAGAGCCAGTTCTGTTCCACGGTACTGTGCGCTCAAATCTGGATCCCTTTGGAGTGCACACTGACGCTGATTTGTGGAGCGCTCTCAAGCGGAGCGGGTCCAAGCTTAGCCTCGATGACGCTATTGATCAGCAAGGTGCCAATTTCAGTCTTGGAGAGCGTCAGCTGCTGACACTTGGCCGCGCCCTTGTACGCCAATCCAGAATCCTGGCTCTCGATGAGGCTACAGCAAATGTTGACCACAAAACTGACAGCGCTATACAGCGGGTTTTGGCTAAAGAGTTTGCGCATTGCACTGTGATATGTATCGCTCATCGTCTCCAAACTATTTTGAGCTATGACCGAATTGTAGTTATGGATAGTGGCCGTGTAGGTGAAGTTGGTACACCGCTTGAGCTTTTTGAAACGAATGGCATTTTCACTAGCTTGTGCAGGGAATCAGCGATCGGACGTGACGAGATCGTTGCTGCTCAACAGAATAGATAGAGAGACTCGCGATGGCATATAAGTTATAGATTTGAATTGATTGTAAAGCATTTTGGATAAAAGCGAGTTGAGCTTGTTACGGCACTGAACTATAAATAATCTACTTGAGCTTGATTAGAGATAGCGCCCGCGGCCTCTACGCCATGGCTACGTGGTGGCTACAGTATACTACGCCCTTGCGAATTTCCTTTGCGAGTTCTTATCAAAGAGCTGGACCCACTGCTGGGTAGGCCAAAAGCGTTTACGGTTCAGGGCCCAAAACGCATTTGGAGGGTAGGATGGATCTACCCGCTCAAAGTAGAGGTAGTTGAAGAGGATGCCGCGATTGGGGATCGGCCGGTCATCTACAATCTGGAAAGTAATGTGGGGCCATTGCTTTGAATTTGGGATAGCAGCCACATCGATTAGGCCGATGCAAAGCTCGCAGGACCTAAATTGGAGGTACTGGTTATACTCAAACATGCAGTCTGGGTGGTTGTTATTAGTGTCGAGATGGACAGTGGGATAAATAGAACCGAGCTGGGTGACATGGGGGCTCAGGCACTCGAATTTGATAGGGTAGAGGTTGACGAAATTCCCGACGCGCAAATTAATGCAGACTTTGTAGCGGCCAGGTCGGAGTTTAGTTTGGTACTTGAGGTGCATCCAAAGCACATTAGAGGCATGCAAGGAGCATCCCCACTTGAGCCCATGCACCTTTCTCCATACCCCGTGCATGAGGTCAGCCTGGTCGTCTGCATGTGACGCATCGCTTATATCACCATCTTGGAGACCCACCACATGCTGTGCGTCAAAGAACCAAAGATCGAATCTTGAGAGATACGAAATAACCCCCCACGAATTGAGCCCCAGCAATGAGCTGCAGTCGGATCTAAACTCATCGAGCAGCTTCTCATCCTCGAGGTCTCGCAGCGCCCGCGATCGCGACTGGTGTTCGAGGAGGTTCCAGAACCGTTTACATGCAAGTCCTAGGTTCGGCTCAAACTCAAGCACGATCGCTACCAGATCGTTACTTAGCCGTTCCATACGTTTGGTGCTGCTCAAGTAAGTAAACTACAACTAGATTGGATTCGTGTGTGATATCGAAAACACCACAGAAACACCACAGAAAACACCACAGGGCGAACCGATTACCTAATAATAAATCCATAAACTTCTGTACCCTTCTCTTTCGATTGCTTGATCACGTGACCTTGCCCCGACAGCCCACAGCATAAAGGGCCCACAATCCCCACCCCAAAGGTTAAGAAAATGCCAATGCTTCCCGAATTGTTGTGGGCCCAGCGTAGCAGCGCTAGTGATGCCGAGAAAAACCTGATTTACCTCACCATTAAGGTCGCTGATCTCCAAAACGAGCAGGTTAAACTGACCCCCACCAGCTTTGAGTTCAAGGGCCAGTCCAAGGACCAGGACTATGCCATTCACTTTGAGTGGTACGACGAGGTCGATGTCGACAACAGCAAGCAGACCAAGACCGGCCAGGGTCTCTTACTTGTGATCCGCAAGAAGAACCCCCAGGAGGAGTACTGGCCTCGTCTCACAAAAGATAAGGCCCGCAGACCGTATCTGCACACCGACTTTGACAAGTGGGTTGATGAGGACGAGCAAGAAGCACTTCCTGAGATCCCTGAAGGCATGGACATGCAAGGTATGGCCGGCATGCCGGGTATGGGTGGTGCTGGTGGCATGGGCGGCGAAGGCGGCGATATGAACGCTCAAATGGCCCAGCTCCAGGCTCTCTTGGGTGGCCAGGGCGGTGCCGGTGGCGCTGGCGGCTTTGATATGTCCAGCTTGTTGGGCGGTCAGGGCGCCGCTGATGATGGCGCAGGTGCTGACCTTGAAAAAGCCGAGGAAGAGGAGCCCGAGAAGGAGGAGGAGTCTTCTGGTCCTACGCTGACCGAGATCAACTAGTTTAGTTAGATGTATCATGTAAATAAGATATTTAGTGTGAAGGTAGTGGGTTTGTGTGAGGTTGAGGACCTGGGGTTCGTCGTAGGGCTTCTTGTCGGCGGTAAACGATTAGAAGGGTTTTCAGACCAGCAGTTCAACAGTCTCTTTAGATACACAAGCCCAGCAAATCTATATAACACCAGGACCCACCAGGACCAGCCAGCCCAACTACAGCAATAGATCAACTAGAATAAATACTATACAGCAACAGGCTCGCCTTGAGAACTAGTTGTCTTGTCTGCACCCTGTTCTTCACCCTCTTGCTCGCCCTCTTCGTCCCCACTCTCGTCAAGATCCTCCAAAGCTTGTGTCTCTTTACGGAGCTCAGTGAAATCCCAGTCATCTTCGTCGTTATCCTCTTCAACGAACCTGCCACTGGCCATAAGCTGGCGACCAGACATGGTGGTCTTGGGGGCCTTCTTTGCTGCCTCCTCCTTCTCTCTCTTGATCCGATCCGCACGGTCCTGTTTCCATTTAGTAAAGGATTCCAGAGTAACTGGGGTGAGTTCTTTGGGCAGCTTCTTGCGCTCGGTCTCGATGAAATCCTCCAATGTGATCTTATTCTCATTTGCAGCCGCAGCACGCTCGAGCCTTTGCTCCTCCTTGGTCTTGATTTTGAACCCGGGAGGAAGTGCGTGACGGTACATACAGGCATCGCCGCCATTAGGGCAGACCCAGCGCCACCCATACTTTTGGTTCTCCACTGCCTCGATAAAGTATTTGCAGATTTTGTCTGTTGTGGTCTTGGGGTTGCCGTGCTTTGACAAAATGACCTCCTGGAGCTTGGCATCGTCCCAGTCCTCCATTGTTTCTTCATCTTTACGCTCATCGGTGTACAGGTTCTTCTTTTCGGTCTTGCGCTCGACTGCCAGGTCATGAGCAAACTTACAGCGGGATCCTTTGCTGCAGAGACCCTGCTTGAAGTATGCGCAAACAATTGTTTTCGGGTCCACACCAAAGGGCACTTTTTGCTGCTGAATTGAGGATCCCAAAAGTGCTCTGGCCTCTGCTTTGGCCTGCTCCTCGGCCTTTTTCTCGGCCTGTTTGCGTGCATAGTCGGCCTCTTTCTTTTTGTTGGGCCCGACACCGACTTGCTCGTTCACTTGCTTGACATAGCTTTGAACTTTGGCCGACTTCTTTTTATTTTTCAATCCAAAAGTCTTATCTTCGGCTGCTTTTTGCTTTTTAGCCGTTTTAGTCTTTTGACTTTCCTGGTTTTTCTTTGCCATTAGGTAAGAACCAAATTGCTAGGCGGGCTTTACCAAAGGCCTAGAGGCCAAAGGGTCTTGGAGAAAGGGTCTTGGGGCTGTAGCCAAAGGCCTAAAGGGTCTGGCTAAGGGTCTGGCTAAGGGTCTGGGTAAAGGGCAAGGGCCGAGGGCTATTGAGGCAACTCCTTCTATGATAATGTTTAAAGTACACAAAGATAAAACAGCCCATACACAAGGTACCAACCCTCCAAGAATACATTGTATTTTGACGTTCAAGCGTTTGGTTCTCATCCATTTCCATGCCATGCAGGTTTATGCACTAGATAGGGTTAGGAGATCTATCGGTAAATGGGCGCGTCCACCATCACTGTCATCATAGCCAACTCCACACCACTAGGCACCAACCCGAGATCCCCTACACACACCCCATGATGCGTACGTTTCCAAGATCTTTGACCAATCGTTGGCCGGTTTTAGCAGGAGGAATGGCGGTTGCTGTTGTTGCCCACACAATGATTCGCCAAAAGGGCTCTGTGGCCAACGATAGCCATAAAAACACAATCACGCTGCTGAACCCGGCGCAAATTACCGCCACTTTGCGGGAACACGAAGAGAGCTATATGATTGATCGTAAAAACGGAGTCATCCGCTTTGATATTGGCCAGCTCGCCTCTAACAACCCCATTGAGGACGATTTCTCATCCGGTATTGTGCAGGTGCCACTGGCCACCCAGGACGACCAAGAGTTCTCAACCGACTGGATGTTTTGGGGCGTTTACGATGGCCACGGCGGCTGGTCTACCAGTGCCAAGCTCAGAGAAGCACTTATCCCCGCCGTGACGCGTGAGCTCCAGTCCGCCTACAAGCCTCTAATCAACGGTTCAACCCGCAGACTTGCACCCGAAACACCGGAAACAGTGGACCAATGTCTCAAGGATGCATTCGTCAAGCTCGACGACCAGATTGTGAATAAAAGCGTCGAAAAGCTGCTGGCCAACAAGAGTGTCAAGACCGCTGCAGAAGGCATCCCCCCTGCAATCAGTGGCTCTTGCGCACTCATGGCGCTCTATGATTCCTACTCACATGACCTGAGGGTAGCGGTCGCGGGCGATTCCCGCGCCGTGTTAGGCGAGCGCCAGTCCGATGGATCCTGGACAGCCCGCGCCCTCACTACTGATCAGACCGGCAGCAACCAAGAGGAAGTGCGCCGTATTCGCTCAGAGCACCCAGGTGAACAAGATACGTGTGTGCGCAATGGCCGCGTGCTAGGTATTTATGAGCCTACGCGCGCGTTTGGAGACGCCAGCACCAAATGGCCTCGTGACGTGCAATCCCAAGTCTCGCACGAGTTTTTCGGTCGCAGGATCCCTCGCGATCTCCGCACTCCCCCCTATATGACCGCCGAGCCTGTAGTGACCCGAACCAAGATTGATAAACCTGGTTTCCTCGTTATGGCCACAGATGGTCTCTATGAAATGCTGAGCAACGAACAGATTGTTTCGCTTGTTGTTGAATGGATCGAGAAAAAGAAGCCCCACTCGCTGCGGTCAATGCAGCCCAGAAAGGATGGGTTTGTGGATAAATGGATCCGTCCTGGCCGCAAGCAGTCGGTGATTGAAGATGTTTCACAGAACAAGGACTCTCAAAAGCCACCCATTCGTCGCCGTAAAGAGACACCACAGAGCGCTGTTGTTGATGATAACTGCTCCACCCACTTGATCCGCAACGCCCTTGGAGGCGCCAACCAGGACCAGGTGAGTATGCTCGTGAGTATTCCTGCTCCATTGAGCCGCCGGTACCGGGACGATCTCACCGTAACAGTAGTGTTTTTCGGCGAGAGCGACGAAAACAGTGGCGCTGTCCGGGTCAACAAGGAGGCCACCATGGAGAATCCCAAGCCCAAGTTGTGATACGCAGGCCGTCGACCCCATCAAAGCGTGGTATGCTGGTCAAACGCATTACCAGAAGCGATCTGAAATCGCTCCAAACTATTCACTCAATTCTCTATCTAGAGTGACGCATTCGAGCGAGGATGAGTACGGTGGCTAAGAAACTCCCTGCGGGCAATGGCGTTCTCAAAGACTCTGGTGGCCGGAAAGGTATGCCGAACCGTGTAGCAATGACTGGGTATGCCGTTTGATCAAGACTAGAGGCCAATAATTGTGCATGGAACCTAGACATTTCTCAAATGGCTGCGTTTGTCTGCACAAATGATAGGGTCGCTTGTGTCCTACAGCGGCATGCCACAATGGGTAGTGATGATAATCAAGTCCAGAGCTGTTGAATCCTCAAGCTTGTAGCAAAGAGGGAAACCACAAGGCCATGGCAATGAAAGTGGCAAGAAAATTGTGAATGGAGGTGGACTTTGTATCAAAGTAGCTGTAGTAGTGCAGAGAGTAGTAATATTGTGGAGAATTTGTCAATATGAATTGCCAAAGTGTGGAAGAAGCGATTGACAGAGGCGAACCGGTCGTTGATCAGCCTGTAATGAAGGACTGGGTTCGATTGTTTAGACTGACTTGATACTGCCAGTAGAGTGTAGACGATTTCGGGGGAAGCTCGCCAATAAGAGTGTGGATGACTAGAAGTTCAGAAGGCCAAGTCGAGTAGTTTGGTCTCCAGACACAATCTGATGGGCGCAACGGAAGAATATACCAGGCGCTGAGTGGGAACCAGACGGTATCGGTGCATTACACTAAAACCGCTTGGAAAACCTAAATCAGCTCTGTGTAAGACGCCCATAATGTGTTAAGCGTGCTGGAGAGGGTTCAGTACGGGTGATCTTCTTGACTCATGGGGTATCGCGCTCGTGCACCTGTTTTGCGCACTGTTACTTGATAGCGCAGTGGGGAACCTTGGAACGCAGTCCTTCTCTCATACCCCATTCACGTTTGTGAACGACCGCATAATCTCGAGATTAGAGTCTGATACGCACGCTCGAGCTTATGCCGCGCATATGCAGCTTGCACGCATGCATCATGTACGTGTTGTTGCGGCATATATAGCCAATAGGGGCAAATACCCAGTTCAAAGGAGTAGATTGGTCTGAATATCTCCCGAGAGTAGCTGGTAGCTTTTGGCGACCTGCAGATCAACATTGTCCAGCACTTTACCAGCACTGGTCTATAGTCATTGATAGTTCTGCGTTTCAATACGAGCGAATTTGCTATCACTTTTACACAACAAGCATTAGGAGCGCTCAACTAACCAGCACGAGATCTCCAAGAAGAGCGCTCACTCTAGAGCCTCAACCTCAGTCTCAATCGCCGCTGACCTCGCACCAGCCCACACGGAAAAAATTTTTATCTAGTCATAATAAATAGCTAAGGCCAACCTGTGGCAATATATATTATTGCAGATCGCAAAGGCACGACTTTGCCAACGCTCGCATATCGCGAAATGAGCGCCCCTCAAAGGACTGACGGTGACTTTTACAGATATTCCACGTGTCGCAAGAATAAAAAGATCCCTGGCCCCTGCATGACGCGTCCACTAAGGCGACAGCAGTCAGGACCGTGGAGTTTGGCTGGAAAGCGCGGCCCATGAGGACCGAGCGCAAATCCTTGACCAAAGACTGCAGCTCTTTAGCAGCCTGGGCCTCCTCTTTAGCGCGTTGCGACTGGAGTTCGAGCTGCGGCGACAGCGTTAGCTCCTCATCCTCAAAGTCAGAGTCCATGACTGGACCTGGGGGCATCATGGGGGTGTTAAGCAAAGACAGCGGAGGGGCAAATCTGGAAACCCTCCTTTAGATCAAGCGGCCATGCTGTGTTTTTTTGGTTTTTTCAAGGAGTATAAAAACACGACTAGATTCCCCATATGATAAGAATAAACTTGCAGACAGAGACAATTACTTGCGGCAGATAGCAGCAGTAGTAGAAGCCTTAGCCTAGGTACCAGCATCGAGTGAGCAGCGTGAGCCTGTGAGAGAAAAAAGTACATGCACAGAGCCACATCTGCTACCGGCAGCACAATTCATTCAAATCATTATTCTGTCCCATTCCTTTGTTAGAACTGAGGTTCAGGTTTGGGAGGTAAGAAGATCTCCAGGTCCAGTTTGTTGGAGAGAAAAGCATCGGCTAAGTCGGCGTTTGTGTCAATTATTTTTCCGCTATCACGGGTGCGCACTCTCAGCACGTCACTAGTGCTGAGACCAAACGATGTGCGGCACGATTCTACAATCTCATGCAAGGTAGGGGGTGATCCCTTGAGAGGAGAGAACGTGAACTTGAATTCAAGATTTTTGTGAGAGATCGTGACCAGTCTCTCGGCCCACATGGGCCCTTTTAGTGGTGGAAGCGTTGCGGGGGCAGGCACACCTGGCGGTGGCGGCGGCGGAGGTGGTTGAGGCACTGAACTCACCGAGCTCGACATGGAGCTGGGCATTGAGCTAGAGACAGAGCTCACCGATCCGGGCGGGGGTACACTCGAGGCCGGTATTGCTATTGGCACTGAATGAGATGGTACAGGGTGCATTACTGGGGCAATTGAGCTGGATGAAGGCTGCGACTGCTGCTGCTGGGCTTGGTGTGGATGCTGCGGGGTTGCGGTGCCAGTCGTGGCCCACAGGTTGCGCAACCTGAGCTCGCTGTTTGTGATATGCTGAACCATTGCAGGTAAATCAGGCATCGCCAGTAGTTCTACAAACAGCGCCCAGAGAATATGTACGCAAGATGCGTGGTCACGAGTACACCCTGTGGTGATGGCATGCGACAAGCTCTGGGCGCCGGTAATACGCGCAAGCTCGTCTCCCAAGGGCCCAGTCTCGAGGCTCGCCAGTACCTGTTGGGCGGCTGCCAGCTGCTGGGGTTGGCTCGCGAGACCCAATGCAAGCCTGAGAGCGCCAGCGCTTATTAGCGGGTTGTCCTTATTACAGAGAGGTCTACACAACTCAATCAATGCGCCAAGGGGGTTCTCAATATGCTGTTGATGCATCACATGGGGGGCATGCGCGACTTCAACGTCAAAAGTCGTTGTGGCGAGGGAACCAGTTTTTGTTGGTCGGCGGCGGTTACGGCGCACCGATTGGATCCCAAGGCGCACCAACCGCTCGAAATCAGGCACGGCGTCGGCCGTATAGCGGAATTCCTCGGCCACCCGTTCGGCCACCTGGCGAATCTGGGGCTCTTGTTTTGATGCCTTTTGTTCGTCGAGACGCAGCGTGTTGATCAGCTCGAGCCGGCGGTTGGAGAACCGTTTCCACTCGGCGTCGTCGGTGAACCCTAGTTTTTCTCGTAGATACGCCGTAGAGTCCACTTTATTCGCGGAGCGAACCGCGCTACGCGGATCTTCCATGTAGTAGTAAGCGGCGATCCCACCTTTGAACGCGAGGGGGTGGTCTAATCCTTATTTTTTTTAGGTAATTTCTGCTTTTCGCTAAAACAAGCTCCTGTCCCCTGTTTTAATTGCGCAGAAGGCGATTCTGGGTGCTAAACGGTGGTGGGTGCAGACTTTTTTTTTCTAGTGCGGGGGAGGGATGGGAGAGGGATAGGAATATAGCGAATAGTCTAGATTTATTGGAAGCTGGGGAATTTGTAGTGGTGTTGTATACTTTAAGGGTGAGAAATGGACGCGAGTATTTCGTGGGATCCAACGGTTACAGATCTAGCGGCTACATGTTTGGGGGCTAAAGATTTAGCGTTCATATTTAGGGGCTAGATTTAGGGTCTAGATTTAGGGGCTAGAGGGGCTAGATTAGGGGCTACATGTTTAGCGACTACATATTTAGCGCCCTTTGTAGATGATACATAGCTACAAGTGCCTTACTCCCCAACTATAAAGACATTGCGCTCTGACTCGATTGCTTTTCGCAATACTCTAAGAGCCGATCGCGCTGCTGACTCGATCACTGCTTACCTCGTTTGCACTGCTTACTCGATGCACTCCTGACTCTAATCGTTGATCCTGAAATACAAACCAGAGGATCCTCGGGATTACATAACGTGGGTGTTTTATGGGGATCGGTTGGGAGGATGTTTCACCCTGAAGCGGCACGCCACGTTTCAGAGATCGTCTTACGCCACCCCCGGTTTCATCCCCTTGTCTTTGAAAACGGTAGGCTCGCGCTTCTTGTCTCTGATCTTGTTGCAACAACACTCGAACCCGCCTCGCACTCTGATGGACCCAGAGAAACGTTCACCACTAGACGCGTGGGCGTCAAAACATATGAGCATTGCGTCTGCTGCCTCCATGGATATTCTTGGCGAGTTGCCGCCTCCCCCGCCGCCCAAGTCGTCGCGTCCCTCGAGCGCTGGGGCTAATGCAGCAGGCACTGCGACGGCGCCCACGCCCAAGAAACGAATCGCAAGGCCAACAAAGGAGCTGCCGCCGCTACCGCCGACGCCGCGCGAGGCGGCACAAGTATTCGACTTTAAGCCCCCGAGTATTGGTTCGGTGCAGAGTCACAGGGCTGTTGTATCGCCCGCGCCGGTCCAGGTCGCGCGGTCGCCGCCGCAACGGTTTGACTTTGAAAGCCTCGACGACCACCTCAAGATGGGCATCTACCAGATCGAGGCCGGGTCACTCGAATGGGCCCGGGTCCACATCAACCACGCGCGCGCGCGCTCACTAATTGGCCGCCTACTGTGGGACGTGGGGGGCCAGGTGGGCTGGTGGGCGCGCGATCCCGCACGCTTTTTCACCCAGTCGTTTGATTATTTGGATGATATTGATCTACCGAGACTGAGACGGTTAGCAGGCACTCTTCCGGCGCCCCGCCTTGCCGGCGCGTTCTCGAGTCTGGCACGCTTCAATGACCTTTTTAATAGTGCAGCGGTGCTTATGGAGGTACCAATGCCTGAATTCCCGCAGCGGCGTGGATCGATCGGGAAAGCAGCGAAAGCGGCCGCCTTGTCCTCGAGCTCAGAGCCCATTCTAGTTGCTGCGCCGGCGCTACCAAAGGCGCCATTAATGATGCCGCGCTCTTCTTCACGAGGCTCGCTGCGTACCCGAACGCCCGAGCCCCGGCTGAGCGATGTACCCATGCCCACAACCCCAAAACCGTTTGCGCGAACCCATGGCCACAGTGATTCCAACCAAAGCCTTAATTCTGCGCACATGTTTCCGTATCCATGGCGTCATTCAAGGAATAATTCTCAGACTAGCTCGTCTGGGTAAGGTGGTGCCGCTGCGTGCCGTAGCTGGAGCTGGTGCTGGTGCCAAAGCTGGCACAGTAGCTCGGACAGCAGCCTAATCAAGCTCCCGCTCCTGCCTGCCGCCATCCTCCCTAATCTTATTTAATATTTGCATTTTGTATTCTATTTACTACCACAACATCCTTGTGCGGCTCCGCCTCCAAGAGGCGACCCGAATCGCGAATCGTTATCGCCGAGTTCGCTCTCGGAATGCAGCTGTAGGTTGTAGACGGGCCGCTCGTCGGTACTCTTGGACTCATTTTTCACGCCTTGGACCACGTTTGTGCGGAGGATATGTGCGCAGTCTTTGGCAAACTGGATACGACGGTTGAGGTCGCCTTCTTGTAGAGGAGCGGCAAACTCGCTACGGATCCGCTCGAGAGCGGCTTTATGAGCCACTGCGTCGTTTTGAAATGCAATGTTGGCTGCTCTCAGGAGCCCTCTGTACGATTTAAATATTTTTGACATCTGTAAGCGGTATAGTAAGCGCAGAGACTATGATGATAGCCTTAGCTTGTAGGTGGTACCAGGCATAGTCAAGCCTGGTCTAGTAAGCCTAGTCTAGAAGCCTTGTCTAGTAAGCCTGGTCTAGAAGCCTAGTCTAAAAGCCTAGGGCTGGTCTAGAAGCCTAGTCTAAAAGCCTAGGGCCAGTCCTAGCCTAGTAAGCGGGTATAGCCCATACAGCCTTCACCAAAGCCTGTAGTAATCTACCGGTAGACTCTGCAGGAATTCAGTGTAGAGTTGTCGTTTAGATCAGGTCCGTAAAAGCAGTGTTTGAATAAATCTCAGGCTCTCGCAAACCTTATCTTTCCAGATTTCTCCGCAAAATCCCATTTTCACCTCTGAGATCAAACCAAGATAAATCCATCCTCCAGCTGCTGCAATTCACTCCTCCACTCCACCCCCCAACAAACTACTGCCATTCACCCCTCCACTCCATGATTGCTGCTTTTGATACTCACTACTCTGACACAATGGCTACAACGTGCGCTGTTTTGTTTGACTGGAAAGATAGCGTCCCACGACACACTTTTTTCCAAACTCAAGAGTCTACAGAACCATATATTCCCGGTCAATTTTACCGTAAAGAGCTTCCATGCATCCTGTCGACCCTCAAGCAGATGCAGGGGTACCGGGTAGACCTGATCATTGTGGACTCGTACGTCATTTTGGACGATAGCGGCGCTCCTGGTCTCGGTGCACATGTCTATAATGCGACTGGGCAGACGATACCTGTCGTGGGAGTGGCCAAGAACCCGTTTACTGGTGTCGATAAGCTGCACAGAAAAGTCCACCGGGGCCGATCCCAGAACCCGCTCTACGTTTCGGCAATAGGCTATGATCTATCTTTAGCTGCATTGAACGTAGCGGGAATGCATGGACCCAACCGGCTCCCGACGATTCTCAAGCTCGTGGATCAGTACTGCAGAAACCCCTGCATGTCGCCACAAAATCTATGCACGACGCCACATGTACCTTGAATATTTTATTTTTTTTCACACACACACACACACACATGGTGAGTTTTAGCTGTGAAGTCTGCAACGATACGCTGGTAAAGAGAAAGCTGATTCCTCATTTTAACCGGTGTCCCAACGCGTATTTCACCTGTATTGATTGCAACACAACGTTCCAAGGTGACGAGTTCCAAGGGCACACCTCTTGTATTTCCGAGGACCAAAAGTACCAGGGAAAGCTCTACAAGGGCAAGGATGTCAAGGCACACAAGGCTAAAGTGGCAGAGCCCGAGGTGTCAGAGCCTAAGGCGTCAAAGAAAGCGTCAGAGGCTAAAGAACTGAAAAAATCGGGCAAAGCCAGTGACAAGCAGCAAAAGTCCAAACGGGAGCCCACGAAAATCGACGTCAAGTCCAGCCAATCGCTTTATAAAGTGATCAAAGGGCTCAAGAAGACGCATAAGCTTGATACCAAGGAGCTTCTCAAGAAAATCACAGTGACTCCTGAGGGGGCTCTGGAGCTGGCGTAGGTTTAGATATTGGGTTATTGTATTTAATTTAATTGTTGTTTCAGCTGGATGGGTGAGATGGGATGGCAATAAGTGACAACTCTAGCTCACAGACCCACATCACTCCTAGTCCCTACCTCCAGGCCCACCAGCCTCTACCCAGCCTATACTCTGGCTAGGGGACTCCAAACATCAGTTATCAACTCTACACAGCTATCTAGCCACTAGTTTGATGAGCACTTGATACTTATATAGACCCTTTGGCTACAAGCTGCTCGAGTCCAGGTTCTTGACTACAAGTGGTAGGCCACAAGACCTACAGTCTAGGCTGGAAAGGCTTCAGACCTTTGACTACAAGGCCTCGTCTACCTCACACCCTTTAAAGACCCTCTGTAACTGAGACCCTTTGAAGGCGCCTACACCACCTCACCTCAGACCCTACGCCACACCCTCTACGAGTGCCTCTACAGCCCTTCAAGCCTTTAGACTCGACTTGCTTACATGGAGCTCGAGACTCTAGACAGACTAAAAAGAGTGTACAAGCTGGCCGGGCTTGCGCCTGAACCGTGTTTTAAAAAACGCAAGCTGGGCTACCATGTGCGGTTCATTGAGAAAGAATTGCCCGAGCCGTGCGCAGCCACAAACAAGAGCGGATTTTTCTCGTCACACATTGAGGTGCCTGATCCAGCTCCGCGAGTGGTCAAAGAGCGCTCAATTTTCCGCAAACGTGCAAAAGGAGTGGATTTCCGGGTCCAAAAAGCCATCAAAACGTACAGACCGCCCAAACCGTTGCCGGTCAAGACAGTGAGGTTTGACGAAGTGCCGCAGATCAAGAATTTAGAGACCCCCAGAGAGCAGAGCGAGGAATCTTTGGGTACTGAAAAGGCTCTTGGCGCGAATGGAGCAGCCGGTGCCACCTCTGGCTCTTTGGGACCCCCCAGGGCATCCACTGTGCCTTCCACCTCCTTTACCTTTACACCTGACGCCGCAGTCCAAACTGCAAACCCAGAAAAGTCGGGTTTTAGTTTTGGAACCGATACAAAGTCTAGTGCGGAGCCCAAAAAGTTCTCATTCGGGTCCTCGGCTCAAGAAGAGCCCTCATCACAAGCACCTTCTCTAAGGAAACCGTTTTTGTCTGAATCAACCAGTGAGCAAGGTACAAAGAAACCTTTTTCGTTGGGCTCCTTAGGGCCGAGTGACCAGCAACCAGCTAAAGAGGCGTTTTCGTTTGGCTCGATTGATCAGAAGAGCGAGCAAAAGCAGAAAACATCGTTCACTTTTGGGTCGAGTGATCGCAAGAGCGAGCAAGAGCCAAAAAAACCCTTCTCGTTTGGCTCGACTGACCCAAAACCTGAGCAAGAGCAGAAAAGACCGTTCACGTTCGGGTCGAGTGACCAAAAGAGCGAGCAGCCGAAAAGATCATTTGGTTTTGGACAAAGTGATCAGGAAAGCGAGCAAAAACCAAAAAGATCGCTCACGTTTGGGTCGAGTGACCAAAACCCCGAGCAGGAACAGAAAAAACCCTTCTCGTTTGGCTCAGCCAACCCCGCGCCCAGCGCCAGCAAACCTTTTTCATTCGGTGGTACCGGCGGCACTACAGGAGCTCTTGGTGCGCCTGGTCCCAGCTCAAGCACTCCATTTGCTTTTGGGTCAAACACTGGAAACCCCCCAGGGAACCCAGGAAACCCGTTTGGGACCGCATCCGCGGGTACACAACAGAAACCGGCATTCAACGAGAAACCGTCGTTCAATTTTGCTTCTTCCGGTGGCATTGCATTCGGTGCAAACTCAAGCACCCCCACTCCAGCTTTCGGGGCCAATTCTACGCAAACCCCCGCATTTACCAGCAACGCCATGGCAAGCAATGCGCTCGGCGGAAACTCGCTCGGTGCCAATCCGCTCGCGGGAGGCACAAACCCTACCAATCCTTTAGCGGGGGGCACAAATGGACGCAAAATCGCGCCATTGAGGAGACGGATCCCCAAATAGTATTTATTTAACTTAATTGTATCGAAAGATTCTAGCGTGAGGAGCACAATGCACCAAAGATCTCACCGACCGGCCCAGGCTTTTGGGGGTTCCTCTCGGTTCCTTTCTCGCCCCGTATTGGGTTCCCCCTCGATCCCTCTTTGGTCATTTCGGGTCCGTTCCAGTTTCCTTGCCTTGGGTTTTTTCTCTGGCCAATAACTTTTCTTTTCCCCCAGCTATTTTGGTCTCCTCTTGCTCCTCTCTATACCTACAGTCTACCCAGCCTCAACTCAAGACCTGTCGCTTACATGTCGCAGATCCAAGGGTCAATAAACAAAATCCTCGAAAGTAGTGGGGATATCCTTCTCAAGGTATGGTCAGACAATGGGGACATGGTTCCCAACGCCAGCGTTGATACCCGGGAACTCAATCAGCACGTGCAAGCGTACCAAAAGCAGCTGGATGAGCTCGAGCTTGAAATCAAGCAGTGGCTCGAGCTGGCCAAAATAAAGAAACCCACAGCGCCCAAGACACAGCCGGAAGCCGGGACAGAGCAGCCGTCGCAGCACAGTAAAGACCCAGAGCCCCAAGAGGATCCCACGAGGCCGCTAGACGACGACCTAGGGCTGGGCGATCTCCTCGGCGATTCGCAGATGGATTTCATGTTTTAATTTATTGTATATTTAGATAAAAGTTATTGGAGTAATTCAAAGAGCAACATGGAGTAGTAGGAGGGAAAGGCGCAAGTGGGTCCTGGAACTGGGTTCTGGAACTGGAACTGCGTGGAGGCGGTAAAGTCAGGGGCCTTGGCACGTGAGGCGCATTGTTCAAGCACTTCTAGTCAAGAGACTCTTTAAATCGTGGTAGAAGTGACTCTTTGAATCGTGGTAACTGATCTACATTCTGTGTGTGGGATCGTGGCATTGAGCTCACAGGTACCTACAGGGTAATCAACTCACACGCGGTGGATGTTATAGCAGATACGCACTCTAGTAATAGTATCACTAGACGGTCGCCAGAGTCTCTTTACCGACCCGCTGGTTCCTGCTCTACCGATCTCTTTACCGACCCGCTCGAGTATTTCTCCATGTTGAGGGCTCGATGCTGCACCTGCTGCTCATTTTAATTGCCTCATGCTCATGTTCAATGTAGGTACATGCGCATGTGCTTTTGATACAAGGGTGCTGTAAGATCAAACCCAATCGAGCTAAACTAATTAACGTGCTGCATGTGAAACGAGCGATGTTTCAAATTAATGTAGATAGAAACCAAAGGGAGAGATAGAGAGAAAGTAGAGTTAAAAAGCCGAAGGAAAAAAAGATAGTGAAAGTGAAAAAAGCCAGAAGAAAAAACAATTAAAAAGGACAGAAATGCATTAATATATAAGGACTATGGAAATAAACTATGTAACAATTATGCGAATTATCTCTTTAAACAAGGATAACAGCGAGGGCACCAAGAACCATGCAGGAAAGGGGGGTGGTCTTGAAAGCGCCATTGACGGGGATAGGAGCAGAAGAGCTAGCCTCAGAAGGAGCGGGCTGGCTGCAGTCGGCGCCACTGCAAGCACTGGTCTGGCAAGAAGCATCAGTGCAGGCAGGTGTGGGCTCAGGGTTGCACTGAGTCTCTGTGCAAACAGCAGTGGAAGTCTCAGTGGCAGTCTCGGTAGCAGGAGACTCAGTGGTAGGGGTCTCGGGGACAGAGGTCTCAGGGACGGGGACAGGGCCGGGAGCAGTCTCGGTGGCAACCTCAGTGCATACCTCCTCAGAGCAAGGAGCAGTAGAGTAGGCAGTAGTACCAGGGACAGGAACGACGCTGGTCACAGGAGAGGCAGGGACAGTAGAGACAATGGTCTGGACAGACTCGGGGCAAGAAGAGGTGGTGACAATAGTAGTACCCTCGCCAGTAGAAGTAGAGACGACAACAGATGCAGAAGCAGTAGAGTAGATAGTAGAGACAACGGGGGAAGGAGTAACAACAACCTCAGAAGAGACAACAGGGCCGGGGGCGGTCTCGACGCTAGTGGAAACCTCACCAGGAATAGTGTGAATCTCAGTAGAGATCTCGCCAGGAAGAGTGGTGGTCTGGACAAGAGTAGTGCCGCTCTGGACAGTGGTAATCTCGACAGTAGAGCCGGGGCCGGTGACAGTAACCTCCTCAACAGAAGAAGGACCAGTAACAGTAACTTGCTGGGTAACGTCCTGGCCAGTCTGGGTCTGGACCTGGGTAACGTCTTGGCCAGGAGCAGTGTGGGTAATGGTAACGTCCTCACCAGTAAGAGTAGTGGTGATAACCTGAGTCTCACCGGGGATGGTAGAAGTCAAAACCTGAGTCTCACCAGATTCAGTAACAGTAGTCTCAACAGTCTGGCCGGGCTGGGTAACAGTCAACTCGCAAGGGATGGGCTGGCCAGTGACAGTTTGAACAATGGTAACATCGGAACCAGCGGCAGAGTTGGTAACAGTAACATCAGGAGCAGTGTAGACATTGGTGACAGTCTGGACCTCACCGGGCTGGGTAGTAACCTGAGTGACAGTGGAACCCTCTCCAGTAGAAACAATAGTCTCGGTCTTACCGGGCAAAGTGACCTCGTTAGTCTGAGTGATAACAGCACCAGACTGAGTCTGAACAACAGTCTGGACCTCGCCAGAAGCAGTGGAAACAACAGTTACAGCAGAACCGGAAATAGTCTCAACCTCAGTAACCTCTTGGCCGGGGACATTGGAAGTAAGAGTAACAACAGTGGGGGGCAGAGTGGAAACAACAGTAACCTCCTCGCCGGGAATAGTGGAAACAATAGTGTTGGTAGTACCCTCGCCAGTGGAAACAATGGTGGTGGTCTGCTCAGGAGCAGAAGAGACAACAGTGGTGGTGTGAGCAGGCAAAGTAGTGAGCTGGGTGAGGTTGCTGGACTTGGTGTTGACGGCAGTAGAGTAGGCAGTAACAGTGGGAGGAGTGGTGGTCTCAGTAACAGTAATCTCGCAAGGAGCCTCAACAGTCTGGGTAACAGTGCCGGAAGCAGTAGTGTAGGTGGTGACACCAATAGTAACAGTGGTAGGAGCAGTGAGGCCAGTGTAAACAGTAGTAGTCTCGTAGTTGTCGCACTGGTTATTGTGGCAGGCAGTCACAGTCTGGACAACAGTCTGGTCAGACTCAATAACAGAAGTGTAGACATTGGTGGCAGTCTCAGTGACAGGAGTGGTAGAGGTCTCGGTCTGGGTGAAGATGCGAGGAGCGTAGAATGTGGAAGTCTCAGTGCCAACATCAGTGGTGTAGACAGTCTGACCAATGGTAACAGTGGTGGGAGAAGTAACGCCGGTAACGACAATCTCAGTAGAAGAGGGAGAGCAACCGTTATCACCGCAACCGGTAATGGTCTGGACAATAGTGGTATCCTGAGAGCAAACAATAGTATCAATGTCAGTAGCAGTAGCAGTAGAGAAAGCAGTAGAGGTCTGAGTCTCGGTAACTACAACGGGAGCGTAAAAGGTAGAAGTCTCAGTGCCAGTGGTCTGGGTGTACTGGGTCTCAGAGAGAGTAACGGTGGTGGGCACAGTGATACCAGTGATAACAATCTCAGTAGAGGAAGGAGAGCAGCCATTAGCACCGCAGCCAGTGATAGTCTGGACAATAGTAGTGTCTTGAGAGCAGACAATGGTGTTGATATCGGTAGCAGTGGCAGTGGAAAAGTCAGTGCTGGTCTGGGTCTCAGTGACAACAACGGGAGCGTAAAAGGTAGAAGTCTCAGTGCCAGTGGTCTGAGTGTATTGAGTCTCAGAGATGGTAACGGTGGTAGGGACAGTAACGCCGGTGATAACGATCTCAGTGGAAGAGGGAGAGCAGCCATTGGCGCCGCAACCAGTGATGGTCTGCACAATAGTAGTGTCCTGGGAGCAAACAATAGTGTTGACATCGGTGGCAGTGGCAGTGCTGAAATCAGTAGAAGTCTGAGTCTCGGTGACCACTACAGGGGCGTAAAAAGTAGAAGTCTCGGTACCAGTGGTCTGGGTGTAAACAGTCTCGGAAACAGTCAAAGTGGTGGGAACGGTGATACCAGTGACAACAATCTGGGTAGAAGAGGGAGAGCAGCCATTGGCGCCGCAACCAGTGATAGTTTGGAAAATAGTAGTGTCTTGAGAGCAAACAATAGTCTGAACGTCGGTGGCAGTAGCAGTACTGAAATCAGTGGTAGTCTCGGTCTCAGTGACAACTGCGGGAGCGTAAATAGTTGAAGTTGCAGTACCGACAGTGGTAGTATAAATAGTTTGATCAAGAGTCACGGTTGTGGGCTGGTAAACAGTCTCGGTGGTTTTGGCAACACAAGTGCCTTCGCAACACTCTGTAACAGTCAAAGTGAGCGTAGTGCTATCGGTACAAGTGAGGGTGGTCAACTGGGTCTCGGTTGTGGGCTGAGGAACAGTGATTGTAGGATTAGCATTGGCAGAGTCCTGTGCGTTTGCAAAAGCAAACAAGAGAGCAGCGGCTGATGATGGGATTAAAGCACGAGTCATCGAGAGAAGTTGTGTGGTAACTGGAGGAAATCTTCCGGATCTTTATACTTTGGGCCGGTGGGACTGCATTATGCACGGGGCACGATTATCGATGCGTGATGCATAGTCGTGCATTAGATGGCTGCACGTAAATTGGGATCAATCAACACATGCTTGAACGCAGTGCAAGGCGCGACTCAGACTAAAATTAGGATTTGGGGCGTCTGGCGCTGCCAACAACAGAAATATCTTTATTTTGCGCTGCTTGACTGCATTCATACTTTGGGGTGGCCCACTCGATTATTTCCACAAAGTAGCACCACTCTGCGCACGTCAGCCACCGAATATCAGAGGCACATGAAATAATATCTGGCCAATTTGGTGTTGCAGAGATAATTACCCACATAATTTATCAATTCGGCGCTGGAAATTCCATTATTCAAACCTTATATCCTCTCAAGAGTTGAAAAGACCGTACTGGGGCTCCAAAAGGGGACCTGCACGAGACACGCAAGCGCATGCAGGAACAAAAAGCTAGGAATAGATTTTAGCACGCTTGTGCCCCTGACAGGCAAGACAGGGAGCGAGGATACTCGCACGCACGAGCCGCTGAAAAGGAATGCAAAGCATTGTGAAGAAACTCTATCCGCAAACATCTGCGAGATTCATGCTCATGCGCAGCGTACAGACCTCCGGGTCCACTCGGCAGCAGGTCAGAGAATTCTGAAACATACGTCAGAGCTCAAACGTCACTTTGGTAGAAGCCCAACCACGATATCATAATTTCGTGGGTGGCCAAAAATTGTAAAGATTAAAAAGCCGGGAGCATTAATTGGGTATGTATTTTTAGAATAATCGCAGGGGGCGCCCCGGCTCCTCACGAGTTTGACTCTAATTGCAGATATAAACATGTCTTGGATTAAATTTAGCCATTATTGACTCTTGTGGATTTTCCCCGGGGAGACGTATCAGACAACCTTGTCAGCAGCAGCCTGCATATGAAACAGTGCTCCAGATGAGCTCCCTCAAGTATCAGTATGGGCACTCTGAAACGGCCACTCTACCTAATTAGGATAATATTGCAGATTGCATTTGTTGACCAAGCGCCAATCAAGCGAAATTGTCGGGTGATTGCTGTGCCATCACCACCTTAGCGGCACGCGGGACTCGTCCAAGACCTGCAGCACTCTGAGTAGGCGGGTTTGATTACAATTTACTCAATCGGGTAAATAGATGCGGAATAGTTTGGCAGTGTCTAGACGTTGGTAGGGAGATAGATGAATACAGGTGTGTCTGATGTTATGTATTTGAGTGTATTGTTTCTATTTGGAGATTAAAAGAGGATATAGATTGTAGGTGGAGTGAGGGGGTCCAGCAGGGGGCTAGTAAAACTAGAGGTAGTAGAGCCCTAGGGGGGCTAGCAGAGTGGCTAGTAGTAGAGGGGTTGGGCCCAAGGATGTGCGAGCAACATGCCTTTAGCTGAGTGAGGGTAGCAGTGAACGAGAATTGTAGAATGAGTGTGTTATATTTGTAGATAATAGGCGGAATTGAGTTACTTGAATGACTGTAAACGGCCTAAAAGGCTAACCTCGAGCCGGTTTATCTAGGCCTGATCCGCGCTCAGGTCTGGGCTCTGGCTCAGGTTCAGGTTGAGGTCAGGTCCAGGCCCTGGCTCATCAGGCCATCCAAACGTTGCTCTAAATTTCCAAATAATAGCTTATTTGCTATATAATAAGATAGACGAATTGGGTGTTTTCTAGAGCAAGCTATAAGTGCGGGTATGAACTCAGCGGTGGACTAGAGGACCCTAAAGTAGACCACAGAGACACAGAGACACCATATAAATCTAGCTATTTATTGAGCGCCTATCACCCCACATAACAATCACTCAAGTATCCACTGAAACAGGATCAAGTCTCCCTCGCCACCCAACCTCGAGGTCCAAAGCCCGCAAGTGCCCAGCAAGTGCCCAGCCAAATGCCCACCGTGCCTCGTTCTCATTCTGTGCATTCTTGTCTGCTCTAAACCTCCTCAAGTACCTGGAGCCAACGCCCGGAAAGCGCAGCCAGACACCAGCTGCTTGAGGTCTTTACTGGTACCAATTTAGTGCATTGCCTTGTACTTGTAGCGGTAGATAGCGTTAAGCTGGCCCACATGATCGGCGATGTATTGGAGTGCAACTGCTCGTTCAAAAGCATCACAATCACCCATCCTGTATTGACACTGAGGGTCCACAAGCAGCTCAAGCCGAGATGCAATCTTTCCCGGCTCGACGCGCCCTCGCTCAGCTCCATCTTCAATCTTTAAAAATGCATTAGAATTAGGGGTATGAGATCAAAAATACATATAATTTACATGCCACAAGACTAGTACGGGTAGGCTAGACTTAGAGCAAAAGAGCACCGGCAACAAGGGCAGCAGCACCACCAAGAGACATGCCGGCAGCGCCGTTGGCCTGAACGGGGGCGTTGCTGGTGGGGACCTCAGCGACACCGGTGCTGTTGTGGCTCTTGGTGCCAACAACGGTAACGGTGACACCCTGCTCAACAGTGACGTAGGTGGTCTCCTCATCGGAAGGAGCGGCAGTAGGAGCGGCAGGAGCAGAGGTAGTGGCAGCGGGCTTCTCACCAGTGGAGGGAGCAGTGCCGGAAGCAGAGGACGCCTTGGGGGACTCCTTGGCAGAGGACTCCTTAGCGGCAGTGGTGGGGGCAGAGGATTCCTTGGCAGTAGACTCCTTGGCAGGAGCAGAGCTGGCAGGGACGGGCTCAGGACCAGTGGACTCGGGAGGGCAGCTGGTAACAGTAACGGTGTTGGTGTGGGTGATGTAGGCAGTACCGTTGTGGTTAAGAGCAGGGCAGTCGGTGACAGTCTCGGCGCAGGAGGTGATGGTCTCTACGCTGGTCTGAGTGACAACGTAGGTGGTGTTCTGGGCGGCGGCAACGGCGGCAAGAGCGGCAACTGAGACAAACTTAGTGAAAGACATTGGTAAAAATATTAAAGAGAGTGGAAAGGGGGTTGTAGTAAACGAAAGGAGCCAAAAGGTTTGAGACTCTCCTCGAGGGGTATGGCCGCTTTTTATGCCCGGCTTACCCCTTGCCAGGCGCACATATTTCATGCACGTCAACGTACATCCTGCATGCACACTAGGACCGCCAAAAAGAGGTGTTTGGGGGTAAAGACGGGACTTTAGACGCGTTCAAAACGTGGATCCGGTTTCTTGCTCAAGTATCCTACCTGTGAACATTTTTATTTCAGCCCGCTCACCCCTCCATCACCAAATTACTCTCAAACAAGCTCCGACGCGATCTGCATACCGCGTGGGACATCCATTTCAAAGAACCCCTCATTTCAGCGCAAATCACGCGCGCATCCGATAGAAAAAATCCAGGTACTTTGGAAAAATTCCTCCAAAAAGAATAATTCGTTCTGGTTCACGCGCCGGCCCAGTCTTGCGCCTGGTATCCTCTAAAAACCCCGTATGCAGGGGGTGACACCCCCTGTCTCAAGGATGTCTGGGGGCTGCTCGTGCATCTCGCGGTTACAAGAAAAAGCAACGGAACGCGTGAGCTGTGTTCCAAGCAACACCTTAGCGGGGCCAAACGACACAGCAGTGGCGCGCAGTTTTGGGGGCCACGCGCGCGCTCAAACACGCTCACTCACTTTCGATGCTGTCTGAGCCGCGGACCACACATTTGGACGAAAAAAAAGCTAATGTCTCAACTCAGCCGCGTAGCTAATATACTCTAAACTATTTTTGTATCCTAAACGCGGTGCCTAAATGGGCAGACGCCGTCTCAATTAACCTACAGCTGGGCCCTGCATGGACGACGCGTCGTATTCAGGAGTAGCTGCATCGGCGAAATCCTGTCGGGTTTTCTCCAGGGCGGGGATGACGGGAACTGATGATGCAGGTGGTACTGTAAAGTATAAAGCCAAGGTCATGCGCCACTTGTGACTTCATCGTCACGCTTTGGAAACAAACATCCGTCACTCCAGGGGTCACCCCACAGCAGACTGACTTTTTCTTGGGGCAAGTTGCTGCCCCATCTAGTTTACGCCCACTAATGCAAGCTAAATTGACTAGCCATTAATAGCTTAAACACGCATGAATTCTAATTAAAGTAAAACGCAGTGGTCTGTAAAACATGCATTCGTATGCAGTGTCATGCGGGTATATTGCATATTTTCGCGGTAACGGAGATCCTCTGATTGTTTGGGCATTTTCAAGTGCCCCACTAATCTTATCCACTCAATGAGCTAGTAAATCGAGCACACTGGTTCCACTTGCCCCGAAATCGACCAACACAAGAGATTGCGGGTGTGCACCCGGGCCAAAGTCCTGGGCAGCTCGCGCCTTACTCAGCAATGATCAAAGAGGAGCCCAATGATGATGGCCAGTTTGCCTGTAAAGTATGCAATAGAGCAAACTCCACACTAAATAATGAGATTGTAGTGTGTGACAAGTGCGCGTCGCCCTTTCACCGTATGTGCCACAAGCCGGTGGTCGACGAGATTGTTGTCCAGGTCCCGGATCTCCGGTGGATGTGCAACGACTGCGAACTAAAGAATGGTGGAGCGCAGCCGCTGAAAACGGGCCTCGAAGCGTGCAGATTCGAGCCCACCATCCGCAAGACTTATCTCTCGTCTCTGCCCAAGTCGCAGCTCATTGCCCTCATTCAGTACGCTGAATCGCTACACCCCGAACTTCCGCTCTACTCGCCGCAAACAGAGAATGTTGTACGACGAATGCAACAAGATGTCGCATACCAAAAGTCGAGAGGCAATGCCCCCGGGTATATCAACTATGAAGATACGCTCGTGGACATAATACGGGAACACCCAAACGGGCTCGAACTGCCCCAAATATGGCATGAAATGCAGCACAAGCAAAAGCAGCGCGTCGACTCGAGCTTTAAGCATTCAGCTACCCGTGCTCTCCAGCGTGTGTTGCGAAAGGGCAGGGTCATGCAGATTGAGGATCGGTACCATATCAACTCCGAGTACGAACCAGGGCGCAAAAATGTGCTGGGTACGCTCCAGTTTGATGATTCGGTTATGTTTGCTATTGGCCCGTTGCGTATGGCTCTCAACTCAGAAGATTATGTGCTGGAAGAGAGTAATGCATTTAGCCATAAAGTTTACTAGTTATTTATATGTAGAGTTTTAAATTTGGTCTCTTTGTGAACAATCTGATGCCTTTTATTGCACTGGGCGTCTATTAGCCCTTACCTAGCTACCCCACAACCTCCTACACCTCTACTGCATGTTCATTGCATGGCGGTTGGACCCGATAATTTATTTGTAATCATCACCCAAGTCCTCACCTGGTTTCTGCAAGGTCACTCTAAAATTCAAAGACTCTCTTTCTCTCTACTCTAAATAAATGCAAAAGTCGTTAACTCGACTAGCAAAAGTCGAGCTGGATTTTCTCTTGAAGCGTGCAACGCTCCCGCAGATCAGTGGGCCCGTACCCACCACACCCAAAAAGGAGCTCGATATCAGTGGAGCCCTTGCCCAGCTAAAAAAGATCGCCTGGAGTCCACGGTCTTCAAATACGCCACCGGCATCAAAGCTATTTCAAGAAAACCATCACCTCTACTCGGTTCCAGAGGCCAATGCATTACTCCTGCGAGACTATATAAAGTGGCATGATTTCAGCACGGCCCATGCGTTTATCCTTCAGTCTATCGATAGGCTCAGAGTTAAGGACGTGCTTTATTTCATGATGAAATCCTTCTCCTCGAGCGAAAATTCAAAGCATCTAGTGTCGGTGTTTGCAGCCGCTTCCAAGCAGTTCCCGGAGGACCGCGCTCAGCTCGCTGCGTTTGCGCTTGTGGGCCTCAAACTATTACAGGAAACCAGCAAGTATAATGATGTGCGTGCACTGTGCCACAAATGGGGCCTCGAACGGTCGGTACCAGTCCAGCAGGTACAATTATTCAATTACTATCTCGAGGGCAAGTTTGATCAAGCATTGGAGCTAAGTCGTACGATTAAATCACGCGAGCCGCACGATATCATGTTTCCTTACCGATGGGCCACACTTTATGCGGCCCGTAATGGCGAGGTGCGCATCTTTAGCAATATCACCAAACATCTCAAGGAAATCGATCAGCGACCCACGAAATCAATGTCCAATGTGATTCTTGGATACTTTCCGGCACTCTATCCAGATATTTCTTTGAGCGAGTGGCTAGTAGAGTGGGGTAAACACGGCTGGCCCATCACCATCACCTCAGTTCAAATTATGGTTGACCACTTGGCTCGCAGACTCCCGGAAATAGGTGGGGAGATTTGGAAGATGTCGGACCAGTTATCAGAGAGCCTGACCGGTGCTAACTCGGGACCGCGAAATCGGCCCATCCCGCTGCTAAGGGGCCGTCACTCACCCTTTTTTCAGACCTTGCGCTCATCGCTATACTATGAACACAACTTGACAAAGTCAATGCAAGTACTGGAATCTCTGAACCGGAACGGTATCGTCCCCTCGTATGATTATTACGTGCACCTTTTCCAGGCGCTCGTAAAGTCGGGAAGCATCCAGGAACTCGAAACGGTAAAAGCTCAAATGCAGGCAACAAAGTATCCACTCCACTGTGCGGGTATCGACTTGGCAGTGCTTGAGCGCCAGTTGCAAGAATTGCATGCCCAAGGAGGAGATACGGGGCAAGGGGCCAGCGATGAGCAGCAGCGAAAACAGCTCAGTCACCTGCTTGTTAGAGAATACCTTGTTCAATACCCATTGAGTGTTCATGATGTCCTGCATCTAACGCGTATTGCATTTCTCCATAAGCATTACCTCCAGGACCCAGAATCAGCCGAGCATGTTCTTGAGTTTAGGCGAATGTGTACCCCCAACCATTGTTACAACGCGTCAAATCATGATAAAAAGAGCCTCACGCTATTGCTGGAGGTCGGTTCATTCAAACCAGACGAATGGTTGATCCAGTTACTCAAGGACGAGCCGGCCATTTTGTTTGATTTCGAGTTTAGGCGAATGCTCAGTTTGGCTCTCAAAAAACACAAAATGCAAGATCTCCGGAAACCCCTTTTAGAAAAAGTTCGCCAGCACAATTCCAGGCTCAAAAAGACGGCTCTGGAACAAGTACAAGCCATGTACGATAGTATCATAGTTCAGTCTCAGGTCGATCGCTCGGCTAGCTCTGAGGCGTGAGGAGACCCGCGAGTGGTCCGCCAGGATATCACCAACTATTTACGCAGCCCCGCCCTGTATATACTTATTTATTTAATTTTCGTCGTATTGTCACACCCCGGCCACTGGTCGAAAAAGACGCTCGAGTATGGTCCCGTGCTGGATCAGTGTACAGTGGATATTGGCCATGGTTTGCAAGACAATCATAAATGTTAGCTGCAAATCATACAAAGAGCATAGAGCCAAAAGTGTAGAGGGACTAATAAAAGAATGATTCTATTATAGACCAAGGCTTTCTCTGTACACATGAAGGTACAGGAGCAACAACAATTGTTATCGATTGCATCACAGAACCTCTGAGACACCTGAGCAAGACAGGAGACATAAAAACGTACAACAAGGGTTTAGTGCTGCGCTTCTCTCCTAGTAGAGGAATTAGGCCAAAATTTGTGGCTCGAATTAGCTGTAGAGCTTCAACTTGATGCCTGAAAGCGTTCAATCTTATCGAACTGGAATGTTTTATGGTGGCGTCTCGGAACTGATTTTTGCGTGCGGGTTTCAAGGTGAGGTTTGGCAACGAATCAGCGAGGAAAGTGAGTTTTCGCATTCGCTTTGCTGTAACTGATCAGCTGGACTACTCTTCAGTTATACTAGAATATCCCCATAAGTCTATGCACTATATTTCTAGGGCCTTGAGGCTCCGAGCCATTTCATGCGTCAAAGAGAAGTAAATGAAGCCTTCAAGTTTTCTAAGCTATAGCTAGTTTACCCCAGTTGAGTTATAGGCAGCTCCTCAATACGAGAATGCTGATGCGAGTCACGGTACAACCTAAAGAAAGTATCGCAAAAATTGCTCGCTCCCAGACACGTCAAAAAATGTTCGTCATGGGTAATGACAATTAGTTGGAAATTCTTTTGGGCCCGACGCGTTTCAATAATCCGGCAGAGCGAGCGGCCCAGCGACTGAATATTCACCACGTCCAGGTTGGTGGTGGGCTCATCAAGCACCAAGAACCCACAATTCAAACCGAAACATTCAGACAGAGCAAGTCGAATTAGCACACAAGCTAGCAGCTTTTGTCCGGCAGAGCAGCGGCCACGCATATCCAGCTCGACACCTTGCTTGTACATAACCACTCGGTAATTATGCGTGGTACGCGTCTTGGTTGATTCGGTCTCTGACTTGATCTTGATGGTGTCGATATCGGTGCCCATATAAGTATCTTTCCATAACTCATCTAGAACCTGGTTGATCTCTTCCATCTTGATCGAGTGGTACATCATGATTGCCCCATCGAGCGCTTTTGAGTACTTGTTCAAATCATCCGTGGCGTTTATAGTGCAATCAAGTCGGGTGCTTGCGGAATAATACTTGGCGTGCACATCAGCGAAATCGCTGGCCAGATCCTTTTCGAGCTCGCTTTTCTGCTCTGTCAATGACTTAATTTGGCCCAATTTGAGAGAGTGGCTGCTGCTGAGCTCGCTAAGTTCGCTCTGGAGCTGTGAAGTCTGGCGCTCAAACTCGTCTTTTTCACTTTCAGCTCCTTGACTCTCCAAATCTTTGATTTGAGCTAGCGTATCTTCAAGCTGCTGCTGATAGCTGCGTAGCTGAAGGTTGTCTTGTAGTAGTCGTTTCTGGCCCCTTGAGTTGACGATTTTGCGATCGTTTGCCTGAATCTTTTGAGACAAGTCACCAATCTGCTGCTCAAGCAACTGAAGCTCTTGTTCCTGCTCGTTTATTTGTGCCGTCAACTGCTCCAGTTTTTCGGGACTGTACTCTTGAACTTCTGCAACGAGGGGCGAGATTTTGTTGCTGAACTTCTCAGCCATAGACCTTTCGTCCAGAAGCTGGCGTTCTTTCTCCATTTGAACCTCGGAAACGCGTGATAATTCGCTAGCAGCTGCGCTGAGTTCCTGCTGAATGGCCCCGAGCTGCGCCTCGAGAGTAGGGATTTGGGACTCGAGCGACGCGTTTTGTTGCTTGAGCTCTTGAATGCGCTTCTTTTTTATCTCGAGGGACTGCTCTTTAAGCTCTAAATTCTTGAGATCGAGCTGCTTCTTCGAGATTTTGTTTTGGCACTCTGCCACGCTCTCCCGTTGCTGCTGATACGATTCTTTGAAGCGTGCGAGCCTCGATTCGGCTTCCTGGAGCTCAGCAACCACTTTTTCAAGACGATCTTGTACTTGCTGGGGCGTCTCATCGTCCACAACCGAGCTCGAAACCGCTTCGTTGATTTCGGTCTCGAGTTGCTTAGCTTCATTTTCGAGACGATCGAGCTCTGCACCGTTCTTTTCAAGGGGTTCTAGATCATTGCGACGCTCCTCACACGCACTCAATTTAGCCTTCAGGTCACCCAAGTTGCTTTCCAGGTCCCCCCTTTGGGTGCTCAGTTTGCTCAATTTACCCTCTAGTGTGGGCAGTTTAGAGGTTAGAGATGCCCATTGCGAATAATCACCGACCAGTGATCTCAATTTCTCGGCTTCTTTACGGGTTTCTTCAAATGATGCCGCGGCGTCTTCTTTGGTGATGGGGATCGAGGAAATCTTGGAACTAATCAACTCCAAAAACGACGTGAGCTCCGATTTGTTAAACTCATGCTGACACAAAATACACTTTGAGTGCTCCTGAGCTTGTGTTTTCGCGGTTTCGTAGTATTGGGTGCTAAAAGTGGTCTGCTCCAGGTTCTGGGTGGCCACTTCCAGGTCCTCTTCCACGTCCTTGAGAGTAGTTTGGAACCCGGGCATATGCACACCTTGGGCTTGCATTTTCTCAGCAATTGCTTGGATTTGCGAGGCTGCGAGAGTTTGTTCTTTTACCAGGACATCCGCCTCGGCCGCATTCTGCTGGAGTCGTACCTCGCACTCTGATTTCTCGTCCATCAGCTTGGATTTCTGTTCCAAAGATTCTTGAACAAGCTCGTTAAGCTCGCTTTTAATGTCGTTTCCGGGCTTGCCAATGGCCACAAGAGACGATTTTAGGGTCTGCTTGAGGTCCTTGATGTAAAATTGCTTTTTGTTGAGGTTATCTTTTTGGACCATAATTCTCGAGTTTTCATTGAACCTAGTGGATGCCTTGATCAAGTCGCGGTTAGTCTTGTCTTGACGTTGCTTGAGGCCGGCAATTTGCTGAGACGTGCTGTCGATCTTTTCCGAGTACTGATCGCTAGCAATGCTCTGGTTGAGTGAGTCTAGCTGTTCGCGAAGATCTACCAGAAGCGATTCCTGGTACTTTGTGTTGCCGCCTGCTCCACTTGACGCGTGTTCCTGGAGTTCACGTGCAAGAGACTTGGACTCGAGGTCATTGGCAGCGAGCTGGTCCTTGAGGGACGCGATTTTATGGGTTTGCGAGCTTTTTCTAGAGTTGATCTCATCAATTTGTTGCTGCAAGCCGCGTTTTTCGTCGCGTGCCTGGGCCTGGTACGCGCTATGTTGGGATTGTGCGGCCTCGATCCGTTGCTCTAAAAACTCTGTAATCTCGCCTTGTGTGCACGTAGCTGTTTGATAATAGTCTGTGATATTTTTGAAGATTTCTTGAATTTGTGCCTGCTTCCTCTCAAAGTTCTCCCGCTCATTCTCGCACACGCCCCTCTGTCGAGTCAAACGGGCCAAGGAATCGCGCCGGGAGTGTAGAGCCGTGGTTCTTTCTGCCTGTTGCTGGGCTAGATCTGCTGCGAGAGCCTGGAGCTTGGTCTCGTCGCCGTCAAAATCCCTCAGTTTCTCCTCAATAGCCGCGGTGGGCTCATCCAGGACCTCGAGATCGGCCTTGATCACCTTGATGTGGCTTTCCGCCTGTTTAGCGGTATTCCGGGCCTGGCCAAGCTCTGAAATGACTTTTTGGAAATCTTGATTCCTTTTGAATATCGAATTGAGGTGGGATACCGTCTTATCCATTTGAAGTTTTGTAGACTCGGCTTCACCACTCAGGTTCTGGATACGCACCGTCAATTGGTCGATCGATCTCGCCATCTTGGTTGCACGCTCGTTATCTTGCTGTAGATACTCCACGGTCTGTTGTTGAAGCTTTATATCTGAGGTATAATCTTTCCGGAGTGTCTTGATTGCGTCTAATGCTTTTGAGTATTTTGTAGCCTCAAAGATATCATCAAACCGTTTTTTGACCAGCGAGGGCTCACTCAGCGGCCACATTGAGTCCTCTTGGTGGCAGAAAATCACATAGTCTAGAACAGGCGTGGAGACTCCAAGCGAAAGCGGGACCTGGACATCGAGATCTGCGCAGCGGCTGCTGAGGGTCTCCTTTACGCCATCCACCACAATCAGGAGCTGGCCGTCGAGGGTCTTGAAGGTGGGGGTTTTACGGTTTTGAGTGAGCTGCATGCTACGGGTCACGACCATTTGCTGGCCACGGGCATTGTAGTAGCCCAGCTTGACCTGCCCCAGCACCTGACGCTCTCCGCTCATTTTTGGATCATGGACAAATGCACCGCCGCGCGAATTAGGAGGCATATCGCCGGTAGTAGCATATTTCAGGGCCTCGATAACAGTGGTCTTGCCGACACCATTGGGACCCGCAATCAGGGTTAGTGGTTTAGAGAACTGTAGAGTCTCTCTGCCACGATTATCGTATGAGCGGATACCACTAATACTTAGTTTGACGAGCGAGGACATTGCAAAGTGGCTACTAGGACGATGAAAGGCTAGGCTAGACTAGAGCCTTAGTAAAGAGAGGTAAAGATATAGGCTAAAGGCTATAGACTGGGTCTTGGTAAAGTGAATAGAGGCTAGACGGCTAGACTAGAGCCAGTGAAGTGACTTGAGGTTAGAAATCAAAGACCTGAAGAGGTTCGAAACTGAAGACCTGACGAGGCTGACCGTGACAAGCCTAGAGATTAAAGACTGTGACGAGCCTGAAGACCGTGACAAGCCTAGAGATTAAAGACTACAGCCTTAGTAAAGACCAAAAACACTCAGCTTCAGACCAAAGACCAGAGACTACAGACTACAATCTTAGTAAAGTCTAGACTCTCAAGAGAGACCCTTGAAACCCTTGAGGCCCTCCACCCCTTTAATCCCGACTCTTGAAATGTCTCTGAGACACACTCGATGGTTTAGTGGGGCAATTGCCAAGCACATGGCAGTATCGCGCGCAGTTTTGACGGTCAGACCTCAGGCACCGGCTTCGCAACCGTCTCCAGGGCAGGAACGGCCGCCACAGCCCCGGCGCTTTGGGTTATTATTTCTTCTCGCAGGCGCATGTCTTGCAACCTGGCTGATAAAACCGACATACAAACCGCCGAGCGCCGCATTTGATCCTGTCCGGCGCCGCGTTTGTATCATTTTCCTGTTTGGCAACCCTCCCGACTCGGATCTCAAGAAACTCGCGGCCCGTGGGTTCACTTGCGTCCACTTGCCCGACGGGTCTCCCCAGGCCTGTGAGGCACAATTGCAGCCGCTAGTCTCGAGCGGTAAGACATGGCTAGCGATTAGTGGCGTGCCTCAACAGGAGATTGCAGAGTTTGAGCAGTCGGTGGTCCAGTGTGACCTTGCGCTCGTCTTTGGCAAGCCAGATTCTAGCCTAGGGGTCCTTAATGAGCGCCTAATACCGGTATCTCAGCCGCTCGACGAGATTCTCGATGCCAAAAACATGTAACGGGGTCTCTGTGTTGTGCATCACTCCCCTGTGTAACATCCACCAATGTATCACTCTTGTGTTGGTGTGTACCACATAACGTACCACATAATACTCCTACTACTGCCGCTGCTTCCATCACAACTTGGCTAGCCCGCATATATCGTTTTCTTTGTATGTTGTAACTTGTTCCACTATCCCCCACTGCTATCACTTTCAAAGTTGAAAGGAAAAAACACAAACACACCTCGAGAAAGTGATAGAAATACAAACAGAAACAAGCAGCCCCATTGGAGAGAATTCTAATGGACCGAGACGAACTGAATTTACGACGACAGCAAGCCACCGATTTGTGCACATACATGCGCTATGCACTATGTACAATCTTATACCAGCGTGGGGTATACCTTGAGCACGAGTTTAGGCCGGTCGAGATTCATGACTCGATAGTGATGATTCCCGAGAACCCTGACCTCGATCTCTACGTCAATAATATGATGCATCAGTTGTTCGCCTGGATTATCGAGGATAAAGTCAAGGCTTTCCACCTGACGATTCTCAGCGCCCAGCATTTACCGCTGGAAAAGTATGTCTTTGAGTTTGGTAACCAGCCAGTATGGAACAACGAAATAGACTCAGATATCAGTATCCGGCAGGGCCTCAATTTTATCTGCTCTACCGCCTCCTGGCTGCCCGCGCTCCCCACAAACCTCAACTTTAAGATTCACGCTGTGCAGGTGGTTGATGGTGCTCCTGCGCCGCACGAATGGGCAGAACGACCAGGTGTGAATATACCTAATCCCCAGATCAGAAACATGCCCTTTGTTCACATCAAAACCAAAAGCATCACTGCCCAGATATATTTGCATAACGCCGTGCATCCTGATCCTCAATACGAGGCCACGCAAATGGAGAGCCCATGGGCACTTTAATTGTGATATAGTAATAATAAATAGCTGCAAGTTTATGTACCAAGAGGCTAGGTGAAGGTATTAGCAGAGGTATTTGATGGTGTAACGGTGGGTCAAGAGGGTCCAGCGGGTTCCTCGAGTCCATCAGCGGGTCCAGCGGGTCCTTGGAGTCTCTAAAGTCCAGAGTTGACATCCTCGCTACTGCCATCCCTGGTCGTATCCCCAGGAGCATTGGGAACACTAGGAACAGTAGGTGTGCCACTTAGAGTGCCACTAGCCGTACCACTACTCATACCACTCCCCACACCACTACTCGCACTACCCGCACCATTCCCCGAACCAACCATACCACTGGACGTGGAATTAGTACGAGACCCCGGTTGCCAATTACAATGCTTTTTCAGAACCGCCAGCAATGCTTCTTTAGTGATAGGAACACGAATACACCCGGCAAATAATGAGCTTGGTTCGGGATCGGCTGGCGACATCAGCAAAATGGGGGTCGTTGAGTTGGCGTTCATGGTTACCTGCAGAATATGCGCGATATCGTGCGGCTGAAGCCCGCTGCTCAAGTGCTGGTCAATGAATATCAAGTCAAACGGTACAGAGGAGCTGCCCCGACGGATAGCTTCATCACCAGAAGCGCATGAAACGACGCGGCAGCCTACATCTCGCAGCATTTTCTCCATTGAGTATCGCCAAACAGGGTTACTTACACAGATGAGGATGTCCGGGACAAATGTAGAAAGGGGCGACGAGTTTCCATACGACGACGACTTGCGCTGAAGCCGCCGCTGGTGAACACGCGACAAAGCAGCTGATCGTGAAGCTCCATCCTCGTTATCGCTTGCAAATGGACTCGAGTCGTGGATCGCACTTTCCCAGTAGTTGGTTGTGCCTCCTGCACTCGAGATTGGACTACTCATCGATAACCGGCGTGGCTTTGAGAGGTCTGCTTCGGTCTTGAGTTTTGTAATGAGCTCATGGTTTTGCCGCTCCAGAACGCCCACATTTTTGTATGAGAACGGCCCGAACTCATCCCCAGACTCGAGGCGTGATGCCCGGCGGCTGGACGCGCCACTACTGGCCGACGAGACACGCCGGGCGTGCTCAAAGCTCCCACCGAGCTCGGAATCAGTAACCGAAACTGCAGGCAAGACCTCGTCCGAAAAATTTTGCATTGTTGCTCCACGATCATCAAAGTAGTCTGTCTGGTCGGGCCGTTCAATGTGAGGAATGAAGCTGGGCTCCTGCTCGAAAAGTTCCTGCCAGTCGATCTCCGCGAAAAATGCATGATTTTTGATATCGTGTACGCCATAGTGACCAAGCCGCTGCTCGGAATCTACCGTTAAAAGCCGCGTAATGAGATCTTTGGCTGCTGGAGAGATATCATGCTCGGGAGGCAGTTCAGGCCATTGGATCCTACACTCGACAATGTTATCGAAAATCTTGGCAGGGGTCTCGTCGTTGAACGGTGGAATGCCATACAAAAACTCAAAGAGCATGCACCCTACCGCCCACCAATCGGTCCCTTCATCTTGCTTTTCATTGCGGATAGTCTCGGGCGCTACATAGTCGGGTGTACCCACAAGCGAAGAATCCTCGGTCGCCTCTGCTGCTTCAATGCGCAAATGCTTTTTCACGGCGCTTTTGGTCGACAGCCCAAAGTCGCTCAATTTGAGGTGCCCCTTGGAATCGATCAGTAGATTATCGGGCTTAAGGTCTCGATGAATGATGTTTTGTTGATGCAATGAGTCCACAGCAACAATAATCTCCGCCACGTAGCGCTTGGACCAATCCTCTGAGAGACAAGTTACAGCGCGAAGCAATGACGCACAGTCTCCGCCATTCACATACTCCATAACCATATATAAGAACTCGCGAGACTGAAAAGTGTAGTAAAGCTTGGCCACATACGGCGAATCGGCGGTGGTGATGAGGATTGCCCGCTCGGCCCGCACGTTTGTTGCCTGGTTTTTCTCGAGCACGTCGCTTTTCCTTAAGCATTTTATGGCAAAGTACTCTCCAGTTAGCTTTTTACGCGTCAAGTACACCGTGGCAAACGCGCCCTTACTGATTGGCGAGATCACCTCATAGTCGTTGATGCACGGCGGTTTTGCCTTTTGACGTGTGAAGCTCTCCTCACTGGAGGCAATGGAGGTGCTACGGTCACGGTTGCTACTGCTAACCACGCTCATTGAGCGGCTTAGGGTACGAGAATGATGGATCGGGTATGGTCCTAAACGAGGGCTTGAAATAGGCGATTGCCACGGAGAACTGGTGGGGCTAAAGTCTTTGGTTTGAAGAGACATTGTTGAGGGAGTTTTGAGAATTCCTGAAGGGCCAGCGCCGGACGACGAATCGGCTCTTGGAGGCATAAAAGTGGGCGGTAGAAACGGGTGCACCTTGGAAGAACTCGAGCCGGTAAGTCCTCCGAAAAGACTTGTGCTCGAAGAAACACTGCCACGACCTCCACCACTTTTGCGGCTTCGTGTATCATCATCTGTCTCGTACTCATCATGCGGCTCTAGCATTGGGCTCATTGCTCTACTGGGGGCAGCACTAGGGGCAGCACTTGGGGTCTGCTCTAGTGTGATATGCTCGACTTGTTCGGCGACCATCTGCTCGACTTCAGTCAGTACTTTACTGGTCAAGTTCAAGTAGTTGTTCATTCGCATGACTAGGTCGGCTTTTTGTTGTATGAGGGCGTTTGTATCCTCCACAAGTGCCTTGAGGCCAGGCTGAGTGGTATTGGGGGGATCCCAATGCTTGATGCGTTTGATTTTTGAGCTTAAAACGTCGGAATCTGAGCAGTTTGATTTGGGAGACCCGGGCTCTAACCCCTCATCATCTAGCTGTGCTGGTTCTGGCTCTTTAATAGTGGTATCAATTGTGCTAAAAGGGCTTGGCTCGCGGCTAGCATCAGGGCTCGGTTTGCGAGTTGGCTCACGACTATCATCAGGGCTTGGCTCACGACTAGCATCACCGCTAGCATCACAGCTTTCATCACTTGCAATAACATCTTCGTGATCCACGTCTTCAGTGAATTCCAGAGCCAAATCAACGACCGCGAGCAACTTGTTGAATATTGCCGCTACTGGATCAGTGGATGAGGGACGGCGCGTAGCGAGAGGCGAGCTTACTCTAACGGCAAACTGGTTATTTATCGAAGGGGATCGCTTGCGGTTGATGACCATACCCTTGTATTCTCTGCCTTGCAACGCCAATTGAGTTAGGAGGACTTTATGCTCCACGAGTTTATCATGAGCCTCAAGAATCCGACTTTCAAGGGTATGTTCAATTGTACAGAACTCTGTATGACGTTCAAACCACCAATTTGGTAAAAATGTCTCGCATATCCGACACAAGACGAGCCGTGGGGCCGGGTACCATGACCGGTTCTCAAACACTGCGGCCCTGAGGTCGGCGAAAAAGGACTCGAGGACCCGCGACCCGCTATACCCGACTTTTTTCTTGAGTTCCTCACTGATGTTCCCGCCCAGCTGCCCCTGGTACGGCCGCACGACCCATAACGAGTATGTAACCACGTCCTCCTCTGTTAGGATACCCTGAGCCTCGAGGGTACCGCCAAACGAAGGGAAAACGATCCTGAAGCTCTGGTTTTGCATCTCTGCAATAGCGTTGGCAAACACCTGCTTATCCTCCTCGCTCCCATCTACAATCGCCTCAACAGGCTTGTTGATAAACTCAGCGGCGCAGCGCCCCGTGAGCTGCTGCCATGATTGACTGAGGTGCGAGATTGTTAAATCTTTGCGAAGCTCCAAGACCGCGCAGTCCTGTAGCGAGGCCACCTGAAGGTCAGACTCTGCTCCTGGCATGGCTTTTGCTTGTGGCGAAACACAGAGAGGAGACGAGGCACGAGTGCTGAATTGGGGGTAGAGCCAACAAAGGGGTTGGGGTGCTTCAGGGAGGTTTGGGATGGGTGATGGGGCTATTTATCAGTTTATGTGCTACTTGAGGGTTTGGATCCTGCTTTACACCGCCCAGACGGCCTGATTATGCAGAGGCTAGGGCGGCCAGGTCAGCCAGGACAGCGCCTGGATCAGCGCAAATGTGGGGTATTGAGGAGGGTGGAGGGAGGACAGGTAGGCGTACAGCCGTCAGAGTAGGCAAAGAGTTCTGATAGATAGTGATGGCGAATTGAGGTGAATTGATGCATAGCTAGTCTGAATTTAGGTGAACTGAGGATTGCTGCTGCCTGTATTGAGTAGATTAATGTGGAGATTACTGACCGGAGACTGGCATGGATTTGTGGTAGGTGGAATGTCTCAGGTATTACTGGCTATTCCGGTGATCTAGTGCTGTAACTAGTGCTGTTATTACTTCAGCTTGGCGCAGATCTCACTGATAGATCTGAAGCAGCCTAGAGCAGCCTTAAAGCAATCTCGAGCTTCATAGCTGTCATACCTCGATAGCGCACCCCAGCACATACCTAAATGATTAAAACATGTACATATCTACAAATATTGAAAATAGCAAAGGGCATTGTCTGGGTCCCAGCGCAAAAGTTCTCCCACGCTTCCGTCCCACACTTGCCTCGCTTCAACCTTCAACCTTCACCGATTTACAGATACTTGTGCTGCTTCAACCAGCCTCTCACGTCCTCAGTGTCGGCAGAAATCTGCTTGATGGCAGTACGGATCTTGTCCTTGACAATGCCAACCTGCTGGTCAATACCCTTGAGGTCCTGCTTGCTGTAAAAGTCAGTAAACTCCTGAAGCTGCTTCTCATTGGTAAAGTTGTCAAAAACAGAAACAAACCGGCCCAAAAGACCCAGGCTGGGAGGGAACTTCTCAACAATACGCGGCCACTCACGCTGCGTCCACTCCCACACAAGGTCAAGACCCTCCTTGGTACTGGCAACGCCAACAAGGGCAATGTACGCATCCTGAGACCGCAGAGTACCGTCCAAAATGCTCTCCAAGACCTTCTTCTTGAGCTCAATGTCCTTGGTGTTTCCGAGCGACATGAGGGCACTGTTGCCAGTGACACCATTAGTGCCGTCAAGGTAAAGCTTGAACAGGGCATCCCATTGCTCGCGAGTGCCATTCTTGGCAACAGTACCAAAGACAGTGCGGCGAATATTGGGGTTAATCTTTTGGAAATCGCCATCCTTGAACATATCGAGGGCAGCCTCAACCACCTCGGGAACCTCAACGGCAACGCAGGAGCTGAAAAGAGCAGTACGCAGAGTCTCTTCCTGGAAAGAATCACTCTCACTGAATACCCAGCCCAACTCCTTGCACTTGGGGCCGGCGACATCGCGAGTAAACGCTCTAAGAGCCTCATAGATCTCCTCGTCATTATCGCGCCAGTTGAAGCGGATAGAGCCCAGGGATGAGAGCATCAAGGACCACACACGCGACTCTTTCTCAGTTGACTTCCAAGCATCAATGACAGTCAAGCCAGCGCTGGTCTTGCTATAGGAACCAGCCAGGGCCTGCAAATCACTGAGCAAACCGATCCGGTCTTCAGGAGTAAGACGAGAGCTGGAAGACTTGCCCTCCTCGGCGAGCTTCTCCACACGGGCCTCGGGGTACTTGACGCGGAAAATACCGTTCTGGTCGGCATTCAGCTTGTAGAATTCAGACGCGTCGACATCAACCTCTTCGCTACGGGTATTGAGGACCTTGGAGTGGTCAACCTCGCCATCAGGACCGCGCACACCGAGCCAAACAGGGTACAATGTCTCGTCATCGCTAGGCTTGACGTCACCGGTACGCAAATAGCGGTTCTGGGTGACCTTGACTTTCCCATTCTCTTCGACAGTAATGACGGGATAACCGACTTTCTGGGTCCAAATATCCATCTGGCCACGCACATCTTTGCCGGAAACCTCAGAAAGAGCGTTCCACAAGTCATCGGTCTCGGTATTCTTGTACTGGTGACGCTTGAGGTAAACGCGGATACCTTCCATAAAAGTCTTCTCGCCCAAGTACTGGGAGATCATACGGATAACGCACGAGCCCTTCATATAGGAGATAGCATCAAAGATCTGAGAAATCTCATCGGCACGCTGGACAGGGACCTGGATAGGGTGAGAGCTGCGAAGACCGTCGAGATCGAGGCAGTTTTGATACTGGATAGCGACATAAGACTCCCATACCTTCCAATCGGGGAAAAAGTGGTTGCTTGAGTACCAGCTCATCCAGGTAGCAAACCCTTCGTTGAGCCAGAGACCATCCCACCAGTCCATGGTGACCAAGTTACCGAACCATTGGTGAGCGAGCTCATGCTGAACGACTTCAGCAACGCGCATTTTGGTAACGGCGGATTCCTGGCCCTCTGTGAAGAACAAGTCAACTACGCGATAGGTAATGAGACCCCAGTTCTCCATGGCACCAGCCGAGAAATCGTGGATACCAACCATATCGCATTTGGGCAACGGGTACTCGATACCAAACGTCTTCTCAAAGAACTCGAGGGTACGGGCGGCTAAATCGGCCGAGAACTGGCAGCGAGTTTCCAGGCCGGGGGTTGCGTAAACACGAACAGGAACGCGGAAATGGTTTGACTCGACGTACTTGAATTCGCCAACGATAAAAGCAACCAAGTAGGTGCTCATGGAGGGGGTAGTATTGAAATCGGTGCGGACCTTACCCGACTCGGTCTTGGAGGTCTTTTTCACATCCATGTTACTCAACGCAGTCAAGTGTTCATCGGCAATCAAAGAAATATCAAAAGTGGCCTTGCGGTTGGGCTCATCAAAGCACGGAAACGCACGGCGGCAGTCGGTGGCCTCCATCTGGGTAGTGGCGACAACCTTGGTCTCGCCGTTCTCGTCCTTGTGGACCGAGCGGTAAAATCCGGCCAACTTATCGTTGAGCTCACCTTCAAAATCAACCTTGAGGGTTGTGGGGGCGGAGATCTCGTCGGCAAAAGTCCAGGTCACAGACTGGGCATCCGAATCGGTGCTGGTCTCGGTGGGGGCTTTTCCGTTGATGGAAACATCCTTCAAAAGCAGGTCCAAAGTGTTTACACTCACACTATTGGTGGGTTTATTGACATCGAGGTCAATCTCGACCTGGCCCTTGAATGTGTACTTGACGAGGTCAGGCTCCAAAACAACGCGGTAGTGCTTGGGAACCACATCAGTCGGTAAGACCTGGCGTGGAAGAGTTGCCGATTTCGCTGCTGCTACGTGAGAAGAACACATTCGCGCGAATAGCCGTTGACCGTGACGCAGCATGGTTGGCTTTTACTAATAGTCTGACAAAGTCACGTGGGTCACATGAGAAAGGATTTTGCGGCATGCATTGTGGGTCGTGTGGGGGTATAGGGTATACGTGTATAAGGGTGTAGATTGAGAAGCTTTAGATGGACTCGACGCCGCGGTAATTATCGAGGTGTAGCTCAAAGTGCCCACTGGTTCCCCTCATGTATATGTGGGATATATCCCGCCTTGGTCTGTGCATATGCATGCAGGTTCTAAACTATTCTGGGGGCTGGCCAAGGATCCTCAGCGGAGAGACGGAAGGCGAGGGGGGCAGTGGTAAACATTCTGATTTTCTTGTCTGAGTGTATCTGAGAATGACGCTGGTACATTCTAGCATGTGGCTTCCACTCATTCTAGCATAGGGCTCTCACTTCACCCTAAGCGTGGTGGTCAAAGTTATTCATCTGTTAGAATCTACTTCATGAGAGTCTACTACATAAAAACCTAGCAATACTGGAGTATCTGAACCCACTCAAACACCGGATCCTTCACTACCTGTACCACTACCTATCTACTTTTATGCAGTCCTCTCAATAAGATGATAGCCACTACTGGTCTCTACTACACGGCTCAATTCACCAGGCTTGAGGGCAAAAGCCGCATCCTCGAATTCTTTTTGCATTTGGCCGCGACCAAAGAATCCCAAATCACCTTGACGCTTGGCACTGGTGCAGTCCGACTCGGAGCTGGCCAGGTCGCCCAGCGAGGCAGCACCCGACCTGATCCGCGCCTCATGGCCGAGAATAATACTCTTGGCCTCGTCCTTGGTGCGAGTGATGTTGGCCTCACGCCATGACGACGGGCGGCGGGACCCCGCGTGCTTAATCAGCAGGTGCGAGGCCCGGATCTTGCCATCGTCTTTTGTGGCAACGTGATTCTGCAGGTACTCCTTCAATTGCTCAATGTTGGTGCCATCGGGAGGTTTCCACTCGCTCTGTCCCTTTTCTGCGTGGTAATAGTATGGCAAATTCTTGGTATTGCTGTGCAAAATCTCCCATCCTTCCGGAAGTCCTGTATCAACCATTTTATTGTGGAGTTGTATAGCAATGTGACAAATGCTCCCAGGTTATAGTGGTCGCAGTCTGGTCACGTGGCTTGCAGTCGAAGTTTGAGGCCTTTAGAGTGTCTCCACTAAGCCAGGCTCTCAAGGGTGAGACTCTATTGAAGCAGAGCCACCAAGCACCACCATAGAGCGCCCGTGGGATCAAATGGAGAAACTTATTGTTTTACCACGAGAATTCACTAATCGCGACATCAAAGTTGTCTCGCTTTTGCACCCCAAAACCAAAAAAGAGTCGAGCTTTGTCGTCCATGGAAATAAATTGTACCAGGTGGCTACTGTGTCGCCCAAATCCAAACCCCTACGCTCCATCTTTATTGAATCTGAGGACATTTCAGTTCACAATGCTGATCTCCAGGTTTGCGTCCCAGTGAACCCTTTATTTATTCTTTTGCCGGCAATTTTCACCTCGACGGCTTTACCTCTGGACCTAATTCTCGATATTACTGCCGGGGACTACGATTATTTGCCGGTTGATATTGCCAAAGAAGCTCTAGGCAGGGTTTGTACCTGGGATGAGGGCGATTTAGTTCTATTAGACCGTGCCAGACTCGACGCGTACCTACGCGATCTAGTGACGCGTGTACCTGTACCTGAATCCTTCAAAGTAGTGGAGTTGGACGCTCAGTTTGCCGAGGCTTATCAGCAATTTGTCGGGGTCAATTTTATTTCCTCGTGGCTGCCGGAAAACATCGAAACTCATCTCCGATCACTCTACGATTTCACATTGCTTGAACAGCACGTTACAGACATTATAAAGAAAAAAGAAGAAGCAAACACAATCTTCACTCTCAACCAAAAAAGACCTGACGCGTCCGCCCCTCAGCAAAACAAAAATAAACGTGGAGCACCGGCTAGCAAAGCAAGTGCTGCCAAGAAACCCGCTAATAACCGCTCAATTCTCGATATGTTTAGCAAGACGAAGAGCCCGGCCTGAAGTAGTTATCTCTATACCATTTAAGCTCCTCTATGCTCTCCAGAATATCGCTCTGGGCCTCGTGAAGATGCTTTTTCTTGGGCCTGAGGGCCATCAGAGCCGGATCGTGCCGTAACCCAAACTCATTGATTGCCGAAACGTCAAGGATCCGGTGCTGCAGTTTTGCCGATGTTTTAGGCAGGTACCGGTCGATAAACTGCTTGTCGAAATGAACACTTGACCCGGCCAAAGTGGCCTGTTTAGGGATATGCTTGTCGATGAATTCCCTCAACTGTAGATCCACCGTTGCACAGGTGTGTTTGCTTCTCAGCGCGGCCGGCCACAGCTTTGTTTCGAGGTGCATACGGCGTACATACGGATTCATTTTCCGTAAGGTGCCAATATCTGATCCCAGGGTCGTATTGAAGAACGGACTAATGATTTCGAGATTCGAATTGGTGATTATACAGCATACTTGAAGAATCTTATCCGTTTTAACGTTGAGACCTGTGGTTTCGAGGTCGATCCAGGCCAGAGCCCTGGTGGTCATGAATAAGACCAGAGAGCGTTGGATTGGGGTATTGATTGGAGTTGGAATGAATTTGCAGGGATTCTCAACACGTTCCTGGATGGTCTTTATTATGTAGGAGGAAATTTGGTATCGCTTCAGCTGATTTACGAAAATTCTGTTTGTATTTTTTCAGTATGTCAATCACTCCTCAATCTGTCTCAAACACACATTCTAGTTGAAGGATCTTCGCAAGAAGAGATAAACATACCACATTTACTGGTATTTTGGGAACTTGACCCTCTATTTCATCACCCTACCAATCCTCTCTTTGCATCTCTTCCATCAGACTCAAAAGGGTACATTGGTGATAACACCTAGAGCTATTTATTTACTACCGACTCTGTGAAACCGAACATCATCAGGATTTCTTTGCTTGACCTCCTCCTTGATTGCCTCCTTGACAACATCAAGGTCAAAGATAGCTTTATGAAGAGCCTTGACCTTGGGCCACTCGTCAATGCTAATGTTTTCCTGGACAGCCCAGTTGACAATTACGGCAGCGTAGATGTCAGCCTGAGAGGGCTCACTAGTACCAAGCCACCAGCCAGAGGCCGGCAAAAAGGCGTCGAACTCGCTGAGACGTCTTTGGAAGTTCTTCTCATCATGGCCAAAGTGAGCCCAATTAGAAACAGCAGTGTGCAGGTCAGTATCGAAACTGATTGCCTCGAGGTAACGGGCCCATTCGCCATCGTCTCGAGGCTTGAAACTGGGAACATTAGAGAGCTTGCCAATATAAGTGAGAATGGCAAGATTCTGGGTTAAGATCTGGTTCTCACCAAGCTTAAGAGCAGGAACAGCACCGGTAAACGAAATCTTGGAGTAATCCTCGCCATCCTCAGTGAGTCTCTTCTTCAGGTTGACCTCGACAAGCTTGTAAGGAATCTTTGCAATCTTCAAGGCAATGTGGTCGCTGAGCGAGCAAGCATATGGCTGGTAATAGAGAGTAACCGGGTTCATTGATGCCGAGTTTTGGAGATGTTAGCCCTTTTATACTTGCTGGCCCACACCTTTTGAGATATGCACACAGGAACATATGCATGTTTGCAAGCTCGGTGGTGTGCGCAGCAATGAGTTTGGTGCCCACAGATAAGTCCCAAAAACTCATACAAAAACTACTAGGAAGGGTTCCCTGGCTGTTCTCTTTGATATTTTTCTGTTTTCTCTCTTGGTATAGTTCAAATCAGGTTAACTCAATCTATGGGCACCCAACACGCTTCAGAGGTGCGGCCTCTGCCTGCTGATATATGCAGCCTCGGGCGCGTATGCATCATTAGTCTCGGCTATATGCGGGCTGGGTCGATTCAGAACCACAAGTCCTTGATTTATCTTGACTCTATATCATGAATTATACTGTAATATGGCTAATTGACAGATCCAAAGAACATTGTCGTTCCCGAGTCCACCTTTCATCTTGTTGCCTACAAAAGTAGCAGTTTTGGGGTGCACAGTATCATCCCATCGGTGTACCAGTTTGCGCACTGTCAGTTTGCTCACCTATCGAAAACTCAGCTTAACAGAGGAAAGTGATTGCAGACCCAACATTAATACAATTGTATTTAATGCGAGTTTCATGCTATCACTGGCTAATGTCCTAGTGATGGAATTGATCAAACTGGGCCGATACCTGACCTGAACAGGTAGTATGACTTATTGCGCTTCTAGACTTTTTAGCCACCACACCACCACCCTTCGCTAGCTGACCCCAGGCATTCCAGATGTACATAGGTCTCCTAACCCATGTCTAGTGCGTTAACCTGCATTGCGCATGGAATAAGTGCATTTTCGTGAGTTCTATCGTGTCCGCTATCGTACATCAATTGGGCAAGTGCCCAGCCGAAGCAGCTCGGCAGGGCCGATGGATCTTGCAAACTGGTCATTGATGTCATGTTAACTTCGGCCATCCAGCTCGCCAGTGCTTATATTTTGGAACCTGTCTCGCCAAGAGATTTTTACTGTTGGATAGTTTCGATTCCAGGTTAGTTCAACCTGTGCACCTAGCGCGCTTTTTACTTCAACTCGGCAAGTCGCAGTTTGCAGTCAAATCTCTCCACGGAGAATATGCCGGAGCGGCAACAACAGGGAGCGTGAACTATACTCCAATTGACATGGATACTCAATTCGTTGTGGAGCTCCGTATCGGAGACGTCAGACTCAAATAGAGGGTGGGAAAATGTTGTCGCCAGGATCAATGTTGCTGGTGGCCATGAGAAAATAGTCACTGGACCACCAGTCTAATAGCTTCATATACATTTGTTGGTGAGAGTTTCTTTCGTGGTTACCAGTAACCATTTAACATTGACTGTTGTCTCAGGGGGGCTTCACTCTCGAACTCGGTTGGCTAGCTAGTTCATCCTGGTTGCAGCGTGTGCCGCCAAGTACATTGTAGCAATTGCCGCACCTAGCAGCCCATTGAGCAAAAGTGTATGTGTTTCAAAAACATATGGGCAGGTGTCTTGATATAGCAGATCGATACAGCAGAGTTGTAGCTGCACCTTCCGGAGAGAGAGTCACTCAATATCCTCAAGCCAAGGTCCTAAAGGCCGTTGCTGAAGCAAGTACCGCCCCTAGAATCTTCCACTCTCTGGCCATCTGTCAAAAGATGCTTTCTTTGGATATTTCAGTGCACCCCACTTGAGCCATGGCCATGCAATGCTTCACTAACGCGGATTGCAGATAGACTGAGCAGTGCAATGATTATTTACGGAACCATTCGGTATTGAAATTGGATAAATATATTACATTTTTCAGACGCCTATTGTACATAGACTGTCCTAGAACCCTAACCTCCTCCTCCTTCACCACCACCACTAGACCCTCTTGTCACTACGCCCCCCTCCGTCCCTCATACCACCCCCCGCCGGAGCTTCCTCGCTTATAACCATTAAAACCACATGGACAGCGACACCGAGAGTGATAGAGCGCCCGCCAAGGTAAAGAGCAACCGTCCGCCCAATAATGCGTTCCGCCAGCAGCGTCTCAAAGCATGGCAACCGGTGTTAACGCCGCGCACAGTCCTCCCGCTATTTTTTGGCGTTACGTGCTTATTTGCGCTGTTTGGGGGTCTTTTACTCAAAGCGTCGTCGGATGTGCAGGAATTGTTGCTCGACTACACAACTTGCAGTCAACAAGGCAGCGAATTCACCGATATGAGCGACGATCTCGTGAGTTATTCCTTCAAAAAGGGCGAATCCCCCAGCAGCGCACCCCAGTGGCGCAACCAGGACGGCCAATGTACTCTGCGGTTCAACATCCCCACAGATATGGGCTCCCCCGTGTATATGTTTTACCGGTTGACCAATTTCTACCAGAACCACCGTCGGTATGTCCTCTCGTACAACCAGGACCAGCTGCTGGGTAAACCCAAGTCCGGTGAGGAGCTGCAACACGCCGACGATTGCAAGCCGCTGATCCTTGACCCGGCCACAAATAAGCCATACTACCCCTGTGGCCTCATTGCCAATTCCATGTTCAACGACACGTTTTCGTCGCTGCAAGGTCAGGACGGGGCCAGTAACTACGACATGACCAACCAAGGGATCGCATGGGCAAGCGACAAGAACTGGTTCCAAAAGACCCAGTACAACGCCAGCGACGTAGTGCCCCCGCCCAATTGGGTCAACATGTTCCCCGATGGGTACACGGACGAGAACCTGCCCGATGTCTCGCAGTGGCAAGAGTTTCAGAACTGGATGCGCACTGCTGGTCTGCCCACCTTCAGCAAGCTAGCGCTGCGCAACGATAATGAGACCCTCAGCGCCGGCACCTATGAGGTGAACATTGGGCTCAACTTTGACACCACACAGTACGACGGCAAAAAGATGCTGCTGCTCTCGACGCGTACAGCAATCGGCGGTAAAAACAATTTCCTCGGAATCGCGTACTGCGTGGTTGCCGGGCTTAGCTGCGCTCTGGGCCTTGCATTCTTGATCCACCATATCATCCGTCCCCGGAGAGTCGGCGATCACACCTATTTAAGCTGGAACCAGTAGGTAATAAGTATTTCTATATTATGTTGAGGGGCGGTGGTTTGGATGGATGGTGTGCAACAGATGGCTGGAGTAGGACACTCCTCGGTCTCGCAATTTCTTGGGGCGTAAAAAAAAGGAGTGCACCCGCTAACGCTAGTTGCATTGCAAGCTTTGGCAATTCTTGACTGCATTATTTATGGCAAATACAACGTACGTAGTTACACGATGACGGGGTGCACCCTTGGACTCAAAGGCTGGCACCAGTAGCCCTTAGACCAGCAACACTACCCTATTTGATTTGCCGAGTTCTAAACATCAGAGAGCCATTACATCTTCAAAGCCCTAGCCTACCAGCCTCCAGATCTCCACCTTCAGGCCCTTTACGTCATGTCTCGAACAGTGTTTTTTGGAAAGATCCCGTACGACTACACCGAAGAACAAGTTCTAGAAGTTGCTCGTTCGGTGGGTCCAGTCAAAGAGGTTCGGCTGGTCTTTGATAAAGAGACGGCAAAGTCTAAAGGGTTTGCGTTTGTAGAATACCTCGATAGAGAATCTGCGGCTTCTGCAGTGCGTAATCTGAATAATTATCAAGTTGGAACGCAGAAATTGCGAGTCGATTTCTCCACTGACGGCCCCGGGTCACAGCACTATACTGAGAGCGAGAGCTCGACCCAGTCCATCGCAGCACTCATAGACGACATGAAGAGCGAGGAGCGGGCCGGGTTTCTGACCGACTTTAAGAATTATTCCGCCGAGAATCACCAAAACGCAACGGCTTTGCTCGAAAACAACCCCCATCTAGCCTACGCTCTGGTCCAAACGATGATCACCCAGCAAAAGATCAATAGCAATCAAGCGGATAAGTTGGTGCAAAGGCGGGACAATAAAGCTAGTGAATCTCCTGTTCCCGAGGTGTCCACGCGCTCCACTGTCGGTAGCTCTGACGGCGGCTCCAACACGGTAGGTCCCTCGGGTGGCTCTGTTGGCGCCCCTATCTCTGCACCTACGCCTGCACCTGCGCCTGCACCCGTCCCCGCTCCCGCTGCGCCTTCGACAGTGGACGAAAATCAACGTCAAATGATCAGGCAGGTCATGTCTTTCACACCACAACAGATAGAGTCCCTACCACAAGAGCAGCGCGCTGCCGTAATGGACTTGAGATCCCGTGTTGAGAGAGGGGATATTGTATTATAGAAACTTATTTAACTTTATTTACAATCTGGTGGGTCCGGCGTGGGATCAGCTACGGTTTTACCATCCAGTCACTGTTTCTCTAATTATTGCGAAATCCATCTCCAAGTCTAGCGCGTCAAAGTCGCGATGCAGGGGCAACTCTGCCATTTTCTGAATATCGATTTGATCCTTAACCAGAGCAAATGCGTCTTGGGGCCAGGGATCCTCGAAATAAATAAATCTCGTCCACGCGTCTTGTACCGCGCGGCAAAGGCCTTTGCGCTCATCTGGGAGCTCGTAGGCCTCGAGCACATACAAAATCTCAACCATGTGGTTATTTCCCAGGCTAGGCGTGAGCGGGTTAATGGCATCGAAGCATTGAGTAAACACTGTAGCTCCTCTTTTTTCGAGCTCGCGCGCTGTCTTGTAATTGCCTCTGAAGAAAATGCGGTCCGTCAAAACCCGGCATACATCTTGGTTGCTAGTCAATTTCTTGGTTGCATTCCTGATATACGGTGCTATAAGCTTGACTAGTGCGCCCTCGGGAACCCCGTCCATGAAAAACCATCCGTCCTGATGGCAATCGCTCACCAAAACTCGTGGTATTGATGGCGTCTTCTCATACCCATCTTCGGGCAAGAATGCACCATCGTTTACTGGACTGAGCACGAGTACGCCGGTTTGCCTAAATGCTTCCACGAGGTCCTGCCAAGGCAAGCTTTCTAGGTCGTCTTCGCAACAATGCAGTATTGAACAGATTTTCTCTGTCAGTTTAGCATAGTCGTCTAGTGTCCGCGACCTGAACTCATAGATTGACCCAGACAGGTAGGCTGCCTGCTGGAAGCGGCGCTCGGGGTGGCATGTTAAGGCGTAGACGCATTGCGACCCCGAGGATTGCCCAAAAACTGATATTTTGTTGGGATCACCGCCCCAGTATCCGATATTTTCGGCTATCCAATCAATGGCAAGCTTTTGATCCATCAAACCGAAATTGCCCATCCCCTTGAACGGCAAAAATCCAAATAGGTGCACTCTGAACTGGATGGTCACCACGATAAAGGGTCTTTGTGTTTCAGAGCCGCGCTTTACCCAGTTGAAAGGATCGTTCACCCCACGGTAAGCAGTCCCCATGCAATTGGACCCACCATGAACCCAAACCACGACGGGCAATTTCTTGACGTGGTTGTTGTTCTGCTCAAGTGAGTAGGTTTGGCTTGAAAGCTTTTCTTGACTCGTCCTCTGACTTTGACCCTGGCTTCGGGGGGCAGTGATCATCAAATTCAAACACCCAAATTCCTCCACATTGTACTCAATTGGCCTGACTTTGCCTGGATCGACACCAAGATAAGAATCGCTGTAAAGTTCATCTTGTGGGCATATTGGTCCCTGCTTGGTACAGTCGATAACGCCCACATTGGTGGTCATCTGGGGAGGCTTGAAGCGTCCAGGCACAATACCAAAGGGCACGTTCTTGAATTGCGTTATCCCATCAATTTCGTAACCAACGTATGTAGCATTCTCTGATTTCACTCGCACCTCTGCCGCCATTCTATAATTACACAAGCGGCAGCTCAGTCCAAGAGATATGGGTGGGGAACCAATGTCGACATGATGACATAATATTTTTGGGACCCGCGATAAATTTGGGACCTTGTGCCAAAAAAATTATTCTCTTTTTCTGATTCTGGAATGAAAGCTGATCCTCAAGTTTTGCAAGAAGTGGGTGCATACCTCAAGGCAGTTGGCCTCGAAAAGACTGCCAAATCTCTCAAACGTGAGAGAGACGATTTAGATTTCAGTGATGCAGAGGCCGATTCGTTGCTCAAGAGATACAAAGAGGGGTCTAGTTCAAGCTCAAGCTCTAGTTCGAGTTCTGACTCTGACTCGAGCTCTGACTCTAGTTCCGATTCCAGCTCAAGCTCAAGCTCCGATTCTGACTCTGACTCTGACTCTAGTTCCGATTCCAGCTCTAGTTCTGATTCTAGCTCAAGCTCTGATTCTAGCTCAAGCTCCGATTCCAGCTCAAGCTCAAGCTCTGATTCCAGCTCTAGTTCTGATTCTAGCTCGTCCGACTCTAGCTCCGACTCCAGCGATGACTCCAGTGATGACGAGGCCGAATCCACGGCAGTTATTGAGACCGTTATGCCGGCGTCTAAATCCAGCTCTTCAAGCGACTCTAGCTCTTCAAGCAGCTCTAGCTCTTCAAGCAGCTCTAGCTCTTCAAGCAGCTCTAGCTCTACAAGCAGCTCTAGCTCTTCAAGCGACTCCGAATCAAGTTCCTCGAGTTCTTCAAGTGACTCTGACTCAAGCTCTTCAAGTTCTAGCTCCGATTCTGACTCTGACTCTGACTCTTCTGGCTCTAGCTCCAGCTCCAGCTCCAGCAAGGATTCTGAACCCATTGTGGAAGAGCCTTCCAGCCCTGAGCCACCTAAACCAGTGGTTTTAGCCATTAAAGATAAGAAAACTGGGCAGCGTGAATATTTCAGCCGCATTGACCGTGCCAAGATCTCTTTTGAAAACGATGCTTTGCGCGACAACACATATAAAGGTGCTGCTGGTACCTGGGGTGATATCGCAAATGATAAGCTTGTTCGTGTTCGGGGTAAAGATTTCACCAAGGGAAAAAACAAAATGAAAAAGGGTAGCTACAAGGGCGGCTCAATCATTATCGGCGCTTCTGGAAGTTACAAGTTCGAGAACTAATTTAATACATAGCATAGCCTTTAGGCTTTAATTGAACAACACACTTTTGTTATCATGGAGGTCTGGATCGTCTACCCAATGTCCCTGGAGTTCCAGCTAGAGTAGCAACGTGCCAGTTCGCCTCTTGATCAAAACCAGGCTGTGTCTGGTCATTACAATTCCACTTGTGCGCACCCATAGCGCTCCTGTATAGCTGATCTAAGGTAAAAATTATCAATTTTATCCCATAAATAGCAGTGAATAATTACGGGCCGCAATACTTCTTAGCAAAAGGCAAGATTTCACCCGAGAAACCCCTGAGAGCCTGTAAAGCCCCACCTGCAGATAACGGCTTACAATAAAGTGAGACATTTTCAGAATTGGCTTCATTTCACAGCCCCATGTCTCACTTGAACACCCACTTATAGAGCCCCTGTGCACCCCGCCTCTCCATCCCCCTGTCCTTATCGATATTACCTAATTGAAGTATGATGTTCATGGCGATTCCCGGGTTCAAGCTTGCAATGATGGCCGCGGCAGCAATTGGCATTGGGGCTGCGGTAGTTACTCACTGGGATGATATCCGCTTCATTGTTGAAAACTTTGAAGAGTGCAAGGAGGAGGCCAAAAGATCATACAAGCGGATGCAAAATCGCAAAGTGGTCGCTGGCGAGTATAGCCGCCGCTCAGAGTCCCCTGAGCCGGATATTTTTTATTCAAACGATTATGAAGACGTTTATGATAGTGACGCCACTACAAGAGACGGTGCAGTACTACGCCATCGTCGAGGCTCTGATGTATACGAGGATGCAGAGGACCATAGCCAGAGCCACAGTTTCAACCAGCGCCAGAGCCGCAATCACAACCAGAGTAGCAGCCAGCACTCCCGCTCAAGCTCCTCCTCAAGCCTCATGTCTTCTGAAGACTCCTCTGATTTCGGAATCATCGAAGCCTCGCAGCTATCAATGCCTTCCAATCACAATATCAGCCAGGGTTTCCTCGAGATCTCTGATGTGGAATCATCCATAGAACCAATGAGTGATTTCTCCATCATCTCAAGCGATGGTGAGTGGACCGATAACTCGTGGGGGAGTGCAAATTAAGTATAGAGACCGTCTAGTCTACCTCTGGTCGCGCCTGAGCTCTAGCGTCTCTGATCTCAGACTCTAGAGACCCTTTATTTTTATCAATTGTCCACCATTCATATACAACTCCTTCTTTAAAGCCTAATTTTAATTTTAATGGGCACATGCGTTGCCCACCGGTGCTCTTTACCCGCATATTTATAATTATTTCTCCATGTCCACAAATACTGACATCGTATGGCGAATTGCAGAGTTTATTGACCCGAACCCAATAACATTTTGCAAACTAGCAATGGTTAATCGCGACTTCAATCTTGTATTCACCAGCGATGCGCTTTGGAGACGTATCAACCCGTACGGGGCCACCGAGAACATTATAGACACATTCTACAATGCATGCAACCAGACACCTGCGGAATATGGGCTTTTGAGTCTTTTCTGGTACCGAACATCGCCGTGGGATCCTCGACAAGTCCGAAAATTCACTCAAAATCGCTATGCGTGGCTTGGGTACTTGGTATTCTGTTGTACTAAGGAAAATTGGGATGGTTTTGAGCGCTATCCGAGCCTCATTAAAAGCGTTCTTGATGTAGACCCTTGCCAGTTTATTTGGACCTCACACGCCTTGCGCGAACGATACGAGTACTGCTTGCATGCGGTCAAGCGTGAGCCCTCAAATTTCCGTCATGTGCCCGACGATTTTAAAGACGACATGGTTCTATTCGAATCTGCTGTAGGTCAAGGATTTATTGAAGCACTGGAATACCGAGGGGAGGGAATTTCTGGCTATGAAACTCAAGTCAAGAATTCAATAGAGCAGAATCCCGCATCAATCGCCTGGCTTACTTACTCTGATTGCAAGCTACTATTTGCCGATCGCGAACTGATGCTCAAAGTCGTCAAAGAGTACCCCTTTGCGCTCATAGATAACCCACAGTATGCAGATGACTTTGAGGTCAATTTGGCCGCAGTGACGGCAAAAAGGTCCTCCCCAATGCTAGGGCATCTTAGTTCACGCTTTCAAGATAACTATGAGCTTGTCCTACAAGCAGTCAAATCGAATGGTACCAACATCGCCCACGCCTCAAAGCGGCTGCGGAAGCAGCACTGTATAAAGCTCGCTGCCATCAAAAACTGGTATCCAAGCTTCCCCCCGAATCGCATACTCAAGATTTTTGAGCTGTTTGATCGTGAGGAGCTTGCCGATCCAGATATTGTCAAGGCGCTAGTGTCGCACCACGGCCTCATGCTCGGGGAGGTTTCCGGCAAAAATAACCCCGAAGTGGTGATGCTTGCGGTCACTAATAATGGTAAAAGTATTGCACATGCTAGTGACGAGCTCAAACATGATAGATCTATAGCACTCGCCGCAGTGAGCCAATGCGCGTTTGCCTATCAGTACATAGCAGCCGATCTAAGAGATGAGCGAGAGATACTTGAGGCAATGGTCAAGCAAGACGGGACCTCGTTGCGAATCATCCCATCTGAAATGCACGACCGCGCGCTGGTAAAGCTGGCTGTGGAAAGTACAGCTCACGCGCTAAAGTTCGCGGGGATTTTCAAAGACGACAAGGAAATCGTTGAGATTGCGATTCGGAGCTGGTACCCGGCATACACCTACGCTACTAGTCGCCTCCAGCATGATAAAGATGTCGTTTACGCCGCGTTTTTGGCTCACAATGGCGATCAGCTAGAGATCCCCGCCGAGCTCTTGGCTGATTGGGTGTTTATGGAGCCCATTGTTAGACGTCACGGTACTCGCCTACCCTCACTACTTGATAACAAGGAATTTGCGCTGCTGAGTGTAGCGGTGAACTCCAAATATTACCGCGACTTGCCCAAAAAGTATCAGCAAAGCTTGGGATTTAATATTGAGGCAGTGAAAAGAAATGGGCGCGTTTTCAATGAGCTAGATATCCAATTTTGCTGTGAAAGGCAGGTTCAGGAGGTTATCAGGTGAAACGAAGCGAGTTGAGCGGGCGATCAGGAGCCGGTTAGGCCGGCCTCGCGAGACCGAGTCAAGCTGGGCGTCTTCTGGCCCCCGATCTCTTAGCTGCCTTGTTCAAGGCTTAAACTGATAGCTTCCTTGGAGAACGGCTGCGACAAAACTCTATGCTCAAAGGGCACTAGAGGACTCCCATACATTCTGGCCTGGTGCAGCATATAATACTTGAAGCGACAAGAGATACTATATATGTGACTACCCTTAGTCCTATACGTGAATTTCACCAGTCCAAATCCTAGAAAGAATGGATAATATGCTTCGCCACTTACCCTCGTACGTGCCTGCACTGTGACGGCTCGAATAGTCGCAATTGAATATATAAAGTATCACGTTCGTGGCGACACTATCGTGTGGCATAACATCTGAGGTTTTGCGAAAGCGACTTTTGCCTATTGGCTCTAAAAGCACATCACCCCCTCCCATAAACACGAAATTACAAGGTTTATTTGATTAGAACTAGATGCAACAATAGGATAGCGGGTATCGGACTTGATCATCATCTTTGAATTTCTAGGAAGCTTCTTTATTACTGCTGTTTTCAACTCTGTACACTTCATTTTGACTGTGGCTGTTACGAGATCTCAGCAGCCCAGTCAGTGAGGAAACAAGTGCGTCAGTGAGCTAGCTACCTTGATTTTTATGACGGAGCTCAAGCTTCTTTGAATCTTTATACATATACATGAAGTCTGCCTGCTTTTCAACTTTGGCTGCTAAGCGAATTTATATGCATATGAGATACAACTAAATAAAAGCAAGTATTTGACCAATACCGTGCGCAGGTAAAACGCGATCCTGAAGATTTCCATCAAGCCATTTGTCTGAACATTTTAGGTGTTTCTTGACCCTCTATATTAAACGCATATTGAATACCTAAACTAGGAAGATAGATACATTATTTTACTGGCGGCGAGTAGCGAAAGCCTTGGTGACAACACGCTTGAGGTTGACCTCAGCCTTGCGAAGGTCATCAGCAGAAGCGTCCTTAATCTCAAGAGCACCCATGGCATCAGCGAGAGCAGCCTCGACCTTCTCCTGGGAGGAGCGCTTGAGCTTGGAAGCGACAGCGGGGTCAGTGACGGAGGCCTCAATGCTCTGGATGTAAGACTCGAGGTGCTGCTTGGCCTCGTGGCGCTTGGCGAAGACCTCATCCTGAGCCTTGAAGTTCTCAGCGTCGGAGATCATCTTGTCAATGTCCTCAGAAGTGAGCTTACCAACAGCGTTGGAGATGGTGATGTTGGCAGAACGGCCAGTAGACTTCTCAACAGCGGTGACCTTGAGGATACCGTTGGCGTCGACCTCAAAGATGGCCTCGAGGACGGGCTCACCAGCACGAAGAGGAGGGATGCCGTTAAGATCGAACTCACCGAGCAAAGTGTTGTCAGCGCAGTTAGTACGCTCACCCTGGTAGACGGGGAACTGAACAGTGGTCTGGTGGTCAGCGACAGTTGTGAAAGTGCGGCGCTTGAGGGTGGGGACAGTGGTGTTACGGGGAACAACGGGGGCGAAGATATTACCCTCCATGGCGACACCAAGAGAGAGAGGAACGACATCCAAAAGCAAAATGTCCTGGGCATCGTCAGTAGCCTGGCCAGTGAGAATAGCACCCTGGACGGCGGCACCGTAGGCAACAGCCTCATCGGGGTTGATGCTCTTCTCGAGCTTCTTACCGTCAAAGAAGTCGCTCAACATCTTCTGGACCTTGGGGATACGGGTAGAACCACCAACAAGGACGACCTCATCAACCTTAGACTTGTCGATGCCAGCATCCTTGAGAACCTGGACAACGGGGTCCATGGTAGACTTGAAGAGAGAGTCATTGAGGGCCTCGAAACGGGCACGGGTAATGTTAAGGCTGAAGTCCTCGCCGTTTCCAAGAGAGTCGACCTCGACAGTGGTCTGGGTAGCAGAGGACAGGGTGCGCTTAGCACGCTCGGCAGCAGTGCGGAGACGACGAAGAGCACGAGCATCTCCAGAAATATCGACGCCAGTCTTCTTCTTAAAGTCCTCCTGGAAAAAGTTGAGGAGGTTAGTGTCGAAATCCTGACCACCCAAGTGAGTGTCACCAGCGGTAGCCTTGACGGTGAAGACACCACCCTGAATCTGAAGAAGGGAGACATCGAAAGTACCACCACCCAAGTCAAAGATAAGAACACTCTTCTCCTCGTCGGACTTACCAGCGCCAAGACCGTAGGCAATGGCGGCAGCAGTAGGCTCGTTAATGATACGGAGGACGTTGAGACCGGAGATGGAACCGGCGTCCTTGGTGGCCTGACGCTGAGAGTCATTGAAGTAGGCAGGGACGGTAACGACAGCCTTCTCAACCTTCTGGCCAAGCTTGGCCTCGGCGATCTCCTTCATTTTGGTGAGGACCATGGCAGAGATCTCCTGGGGAGAGAAAGTCTTGGCCTCGCCAAGGTACTCAACCTCGATGGCGGGGTTGCCGTTCTTGTCGACAACCTTGAAGGGCCAAGTCTTAATGTCCTTCTGGACACTGGACTCATCGAAACGACGACCAATAAGACGCTTAGCATCGAAGACAGTGTTCTTGGGGTTGAGGGCGGCCTGGTTCTTGGCGGCGTCACCGATCAAACGCTCCTTCTCGGTGAAAGCGACAAAAGAGGGAGTAGTACGGCTACCCTGCTCGTTAGCGATGATTTCAACATTGTTCTCGTAGGCGGCAACACACGAGTAAGTGGTTCCCAAATCAATACCGATGGCACCAGCGTAGGTACCTTCTCCAGCAGAAGCCATTTTGAGAAAAACTTTGTGGCTGAAAAAAATTTTTGTATATTCACAGTTGCTGACTAACAAATTTTTCTTCAGTTAGGGCGTAACCCTCATACTGGCACCGCTAAATGGGCTGGAATCCATGGGATGTGGTGCAACGCATGCCAATCTATTATCTTGATTCCACTATTTATATAGACTTATTTAGCTATTTCTTTTTCCTAAGATCTCAACTTGCCCGGATCACCGGTGTGCATCAGGTCTATATAATATGCATTCTCATGCAAGACGTGCATGAACATATGCATCTAAATTTTTAGAACCAGGTTTTGTTGGCCGTCTCGAAAAGCTATTGCCAAGAAACTGGACGCAACCAGTACTTACTCTTGTCTGTTTTCAGATATTTTCTTCCTTTTAGAACCCTCCTTCCACTCTCTTTTCGCGTTTCCCCGGGTACGCGTCGAGCACTAATTAATCCCATCTAATCAACGCGTCAGGTACTCGTCATGTCTCTTCGTGCTCTGAAGCTCCACCCCAACGCCAAGATTCCCACCAAGGGCAGCGCATTTGCTGCTGGCCACGACCTTTACGCTCTCAGTGAGACCACCATCCCTGCCCGTGGCCGCGGCGTCGTCAAGACCGGTATCGCCATCGCTGTGCCCGAGGGTACATATGGACGTGTTGCTCCTCGCAGTGGCCTCGCCGTCAAGCACGGTATCGACACTGGCGCGGGTGTGATTGACTATGACTACCGCGGAGAGGTTGGCGTGGTTTTGTTCAACCTTGGAGATAAAGACTTTGAGGTTGCCGCTGGTGACCGTGTCGCCCAGCTGGTTTTGGAGAAAATCGTCAACGCAGAGATCCAGGAGGTTGAATCTTTGGACGAGACAGTTCGTGGTGCTGGTGGGTTTGGCTCCTCTGGTACCAACTAGATTTAGATTTTTTATTGTCAAGGAAAATAATCAAATGAATAGGTTTGTAGGTAATTTGTTCGGAACTCATGCGTTCCCACATGTGGCTATTAGAGAATACTTTTATAGATGGTATTTAGCATGTCCATTATCGGGGTCCTGAGTAGAGAGTAACCTTTACGAAATCTGCCACAGTCAAGATGTGGCAAGCCTTGAGGACCTCAGCCATCCAAGTTCACGGTCTCTATATACAGTAACATCTCTGATAGACTATCTAGCTTTATTGTGATTTTTCCTTAGCGGGCTCCGCCTCGGTATTCTCGGTCTTGGGCTCGACCTTCTCACTTTTGTCACTGCTCTCTCCCTCGGCCTTCTTGTTTGTGGGATGCTCAGGGTGAGTATGGTTATGATCGCCATCCTCGCACTCGGGGTCGTCACAGTCGGCATTGTCGTTGACCTTGATCACAGATCCAGACTCCTCGTCTTCCTTGTTTTCGTGGTTGATCATATCCTCCTGCTCTTTAAGGACCTCAAGACGTTCCTGATTAGTGGCATTTTCATCCTTGACCTCAAGCTCAGCCTCGTGATAGACCTGGTCGGGTAGGGCACCAATGGCAGCGCTGAGGGCGTCATAGTAGCTGTCGACATCAGTAACACCATAATTGAAGGTGTTTGCCAGTAGCAAAAGAGAAGAGGGGACGCGATCGTAGAGACGAAGCTGCAACCAACTTTCGAGCTCATGACGAAGACGGCCAATCGAGACACCCTGGGTCGAGAAACCGCGCGAGCGACATGCGTGTACAAGTTCCACCGAGTTGAGGCTTTCTACGCCCTCGCGGTCAATCACATAGTCGTCGCGCTTGATCTGGCGCAACCGGTGGCGAATCAAGTACCGCACCACCGATGAGGTGCCAAATGGCTGGAGACCCATATAACGGGCCATCGAGGCGAGCTGGTTGCGGCTCATGTTATCTAGGAGCACATCATCCTTGAACAAGTGGCAAACATCAAGACACAGCTCACGAGGAACCTTCTCGCCATGGTGAATAAGGTCCATAAACTCAGCAAACTGGGCTCTCTGCTTGTCGGTATGGGGCTGGGGCAAAAATCGCTTTCCCGAGATGGTGCTACGCAAAAACTCGCCGACTTTCTTGCGCTCATCGCTGAGTTTCTGGTTCTTTTTATCGCGGGTGCTCTTGGACTCATAGGTGCTGGGCAACATGTTGGGGAAAAGCTTCAGCGCGACAGGCAACAACAACTCCGCAAACGGAACTAAAACAAAAACACTGAATGGAACAAGACGCACGATATCTTGAACAGTGCGCTTAAGCTGGCGATCTTCGCGGCGGCTAAGCTTGTGGCCAGCAGCCATCTTCAGCGAAAGCTTGAACGAGACTTTGATCTCATACCCGAGCAGCTTGGTGCCGTCCCAGTAATGTCTGGCCTCTTTTTTCACTTTTTGCCAGGTGGTGAGCTTTGGTTGCGCTTCTTTTGTGACGATTTCAGTGGCATTGGCCGACGCCGGGGGCTCGCTGGTCCCAGCTTTAGGAGGGTTCGGGGGGTCTTGAGGGTTCTGAGTGGCAAACATTCTTACCGGGTGATAGCCCACTATTTTAGGGGAAATTGCCGGTCGGTGGTACCGTAAATAGCGGGCAGAATTGCTGGCAACCAGCGCGCGGCTCCTGAGAACTCGCAACCCAAGCATAAATTAATCAGCGTGACGGCTCGGGTTTAGTAGCAATGTGGCGGTGGGGGGCGGCGGGCAAGGTGGCGATTACTGTGGCGATTTGGGGGTTGAGTTTTACCTTTTCGAGGGGGACAATTAGAGTGAAAGATGAGCAGTCAGGTGGCGATACTCTTGTACTAATAAGGAATGAGAGGTTGAGTTTTACTTCTAGTACTTTTAAGGAGGTTAGTTAGTGGCAGACTTGATGGCGACCTAAAGTACCTACCTCGAGGTCGGCTTTATTGCCATTTCTACGGTTACACTTAGAGGCCTATGAAAGCGAGTTTCTCATCTATTTAGCGAGTTCCGCGGTATATCTTCAAAATTTTATAAAGGAGCCAGTTAAACCTATAACGAGGAGTAGGCAATCCTCAATGTCCCGTAAAATAGCCAAACCTACAAAATTACGGAGGACTTATAGCGGTGTGGCGGTGAATGTGGCAAACTAGAGCCAGCTTTGAACCCCCTTGGGGGCTAATCTCAGCTGAAATTTTCATTAATGTCAACCCAAACCTTCACCGAAAAAAGAGAAGACAAGACATTCGAGATCACCCAAAAAGTAAAAGAAGAAGATATTCTTGCGCTTATTGCTCCCGCTGTTGCTGAGCGTCGCAAATGGGTGAAATACGGACTCGAACGGGGTGCGTCCGCAGGCCCCCAGAAAACCACCACTGATGTTGAGGAAAACGAGGTCATTTTACGCCTCTTCCCCAAAACCGCGCAGCCCAAGGAGGGAGACCAGCCCGAAGTGGCCAAGAAGCAGGCTGTTATGTCAAACATTGTTTGCCGTCGCTGCGGTGGTGCCCATCTCACCCACACCTGCCCCTTCAAGGAGCAGCTCCCAATTGCCTCGGAGCAGAAATTCGAGACCCCTGCAGACAACTCTGGCAAGTACGTGCCCCCCACCCGTGGCAAGCTGGGTGCTCCCGGTGCCCTCAGATCCCAGGACGACGAGGCCAAGACCCTCAAAGTCTCAAATCTCCCGAGCGACATCGACGAACGTATGCTCAAGCTCGCTTTCAGCAGAGTTGGAAATCTCACTCGCTGTCACATTGCTCGCGAGAAAGATACTGGATTGTGTCGCGGATTTGCATTTATTAGTTACGCTACAAAAGAAGAGGCAGAGCAGGCCAGAAAGGCCCTCGATGGCAAAGCCATCAGACATTTGGTTATCCAGGTGGAGTTTTCTAAAAAGAAGCCTCAGTAATCGATCTCTCTTGTAGGATGAATGTAGGAGGTTTATATATTAAAATGCTATTGAGAAGGAGTGTAGGGGTAGTCTTGCAGCTGAGTGAGATGCCATGGCCTGGGGTTAAGCTGGACTAAGATTGGGTTGGTTTCACTCGATGTGTCCAAGCCGGAGAGCTCTCCTGGTCTTCCTTATGCAATACGGTCCCGACAAACGACAGCAGTACTGGGTACACCCCGAGTCTCAGTCTCAAGGCAATTGGCTCGTTATCATCCACGGAGGACTATGGAGAGACCACACGGTAACCCATGAGTCCGGTATTAAGCTAGCTTGTGATATGAAAAAGCATTTCAGCGGGGTCGCCTGCATCAGTTATCGCCTAAGCCCTCAAGTCGTGCATCCGGCCCACATGCAAGACTGTTCAACAGCAGTTGAGACACTCAAAAATGTCTACAACCCCGCAACCTTGGTGTTTATAGGCCATAGTGCTGGGTGTTACCTCGCAGGGCAAATCGCTCCTCAGTTCAGCCCTCGGCAGGTGATTGGGCTGGAAGGTCTCTATGATCTCGACGAATTGGTGGCAGAGTACCCAAATTTACAACCAATGATTAAGATGGCCTTCCCTACTGGCCCATGGATAGACACCCGTCCCGACTGGAAGGCACTCCCGCTATCGATCGTCCATTCTACCCAGGATGAACTCGTTTCCATGCGCCAGCCTGAATTTGCACTCTCTTTAAGGCCAAATACACGTATCTTTGCCGACGAAAATGGTACGCACAATTATGTTTTCGAGCAAAGCAACCTCGAGCCGAGAATCCTGAAAGTTTTGGATATTTAAAGCACAAGTGTAGCGTTCATGTCAACTCAGCGGTATATAAATAGTACATTATTAGGTATTGGGGGCTAATGGCTGTGCAGTGTGTGCAGTGCGCTGACAAGAGTCAAAGATTTAGAGAGTGGAGTGGTCTCCCACAGCTCCGGGGTACTCTAGCTGGTTCTAAGACGCCAAGGTGCTCTGAGAATGCTCAGCACTCCCCCATAAGTTCACTCCCATCCTAACGGGTGGCACTAGCAGTGCTGGCACTAGCAGTGCTGGCACTACTAGCACTTCGATCTGCTCGACGAGACCCTGCTAGGTGAGTAAAAGTGTTGACTCTATGCATGAGCCGGCCGCCCACTGATTTAGAGCTTTTTTGCGATGATGCAGTCGAGTTCGATCGCTCAGTCTTCTGGGTGCTATTCACATTACCATTATCCACAGTGGCTCTGCGGGTTACTCGCTCAGTACGATTATGTGCACGCAGAAGCTGCTCGGTGATTTCCACCTGATCATAGATGTAACCGAGTTGTTGGGCCCCCTGTACCATTTTGGGCCGTTGCATACGCATGAATCGTATCACTGACAGGACGACATCATCGTCCTTATCGTCCATTACTGAAAGCAGCGGTAAATGCTCGGGGTCCATTTTGAGCCACTTTTCGTCCACCGCTTTAGAGGAGGCATTGCGTTTACTGCTGCAAACTGGCCCCGTTAGTGCGGAGGAAGCTTGGCTGGGGGGCGAAATCGAGCTGCTCTCAATGACCATTTCCTCGATTCCGTTAATATCGGCAGAATGGCGGATCTTAGCGATGTCTACGTTTGGGGTAGAAGACCGGTTCTCGTCGCCGTCGCGTGCATCTTCGAAGCTGTCTTCAACAGCATCGCTGTCTTCCTCAATGTGGGTTTGGACTCCCAGGTTATCGCCGGTACCGGGGAAAGGCGTTGCTTGGTTGCAAAACTCGAGCTGTTGGCGCCACACAGGGGTAACTTTAGGTGCCACAGTACTCTGAAGCTCATTGTCCAAGTCCACCATGAGCGCATCGATTGCGATGAACGTCCCTGACCGCCCGATACCGGCACTGCAGTGGACAATCAGCGGGGCACCCGGGTTGCGGATGGTGTTGTTAATGAGGAATATGAGGCCTCTCAAATCTGCATCAGCATTTGGCCGAGTGTAATCGAGCCACGAGTGATAGTAAATGTGATGCACCGTCTTCTCGGGTAGGCTACTATCGGTAGGCTGAAGCTGCAGGGTCGAATAGTGGTAATGGTCATTGACGGTGATTTTGTCAAAACTAACCCGGATCCCAAAGCCAAAATTTTCGGCTGGGACCTCGATCACATCCTGCTTGTTATCGGGCCAGTACTTTGTGCACTTCTCGACGCCGTTCTCATGGAGAGGCGTGAGCATACAGATCACCGCCGGATCACCGCCATATGCATACACCATGTGCCAGAAATGAGGAATAGTACCTGCTAGAGGGCCCTGCGCAGCGATGTACGAGCGATTACCGAGCTGTATCCAGGAGGCATTGATATAGTCGTTGCCAGACTGCACGGGGAGGACAACTCTCGAGTGATCCCAGGGCAGGATATTGCCATACCGGTTTCTTTGCTCATTTTCTGGCATTTCGGCTATTTTTCTGCTCCATCTGGCACCGCAACGACCCTCGATCCGCGCATGCTCCTCAACCCGAAGCTGAGAATAGCGAGTATTGAGCTCCGATTCGCTAACGCAGTGACACACATCGGGCCCGACTTTCAGACTGTGCCTATCGGGCGGCAAGGACCGCTGGTGAACGTGCTTGCCGACATCCCTCTTGTCCTTCTTGCTCAGGAACCCCATCGTCTGGTGAGTGACTAAGTTGCCCCGGTTGGACAGTTGGGGAGGGTTGGGTGTGCCGCGGCTGCATGTCTGTTGTTTCAAATAAAATCTAATAAAATCGCAGTAAATTTGCATCTACATAAAGGTTTGGTTCAGTTTCAGCGCCCTATCGCAAAAGGGAATTCGCCGATGCATACATCCTATCCCCACACTCTTTAGCCTGGTGGCGTGATCGCCCATGCTTGAGGTGCGTTTGGAGGGCTTGTCTTATCTTTATCCCCACATTTAGTGCCAAGTGAGGCTGGTAGTGCTGTTAGTGGGTCAAAGTCGTAGATGGTAGAGACCGATGAAGGATCCTTAGTAGCAACAGTGGTTAGAGTATAGCTTTAGAGTGATCGGGTATAGTCAAGTATTAGGTCAGTACAGTTGAATAGTTTGAGTGGACGGCGAGGAGCGCCTGTAGCCTGGTCGTGGCTTGGTCGTGGCCTGATCATCGTCACTCCAATTAAACTCTAAATCTATCCCTCGCCGCCGCCAAGACTAAATGATAACTACCAATCCTATATATCGTAGTAGAAAATAAAGACGCTCTTGAGGCCCAATTAGGGCCCGACGAGCAGATCGACGCTGGGCCGACACACTACAGACCCTCTTATTGCTGCTTGCACTCTTGAGGAGCCTCTTTTTGCTCACCTCCTTCCTCGTCACTGCCGTCTTCGTCCTCGTCATCCTCATCATCTTCAGGGCCATCCTCAAACTCTTCATCTTCATGAGTGAGGCCTTCATACTCAAGGGCACGGCCAGTGTACCAATCAATGGCGCGAGGAACAATCTTGACCTTGATTAGCTCGCCGATATCAAAGTCGAGCTCCAGATCATTGCGGATCTCATCATCATACTCGTCGTCATCGCCCTCATCCACAGGTGGTTGGGGAGGATCGAAAAAGTTGAAAAAGGAGTCGACCTCTACATTACGTTCAACGGTGCGTGTTTGCTTTGTGTGCTTGTTCCGTTGCTTGCGCTTCTCGACCTTTACGGTGACATTTTGCTCAGGGGAAGTCCACTTGATCTCAGTGCCCTCCGCATGGTCATAAACAAACTCTCCAGTAGGTCCCAGCTCGTCCTGGTAATAGTAGGTCTTGGTGAGACACTTGTTGGTGAAAAAGGGATTGTCGCCAAACACAAACTTGAGCGAGAAACCAGGCTCATTAAGGAACCCAATCTGGATATCCTCAAGAAAGTGGAGCACCTCGTCGTCACGCTCAGAGATGAGATCCGCAATCATTCCGACGTTTTTGAGGGCAACGAGCCAAAAGTCGGGAATACCAGTGATATTCTGGTCCTTTGGGTCTTCCTTGGACTCCTCCTTGGACTCCTTGGACTCGTCGTCCTCCTCTTCGTCCTCTTCCTCTTCATCATCAAAGAGCTCCTTCTCCTCATCCAAAAGAGTCTGGCCATTGGTTACGAGGTCCTTCGAAGGCTCAGTCTCGCCTGAGATAATCTTAGCCCGCAACTCATAAAGAGGCTTCTGCTTGACGTAAAACTTCTTCTCAAGCTCCAACAGCTCACGCTGGAATTCGGCCTCGATCTTGGAGTTCTCGGCGCTCAACCCTTTGAGGCCAGCAATGCGATCCTTGACGGCTTTCGGCAAGCTCTCAATGTATCCGCTGCTATGGCCGGCAAGCGAGCCAAGCTTGCCCTGTAAAAGAGACAGCAAAGCGGGGTCGCTCGTGAGGCGGCTGATGGCGTTACTCTCGTCGATGCTGTCCATGGGCGCGCTCCGCATGGAGTTGGGGACGGCGCTAGACGCCGCGGGAGTGTTTTGCGGCGTAGGAGCCGTGTCCTTACGACTGGTCCGGATAGGCTCTGACATTATATAAGAGTCGTAGTAGGGGCGGGTGGGGATTTTTTAAAAGGTGGGTAAACCGCCGCTAGGGGGGAGGGGTGTTGGGGGACTGGTGGGGTCTTATGGTTGCTACCTTGGTCACCTCTGGGCTCTACAGGGTACTTTTGACCTGAAAATGCTGATACCACCTATCAATTATGCCCTAGTGGTCCAGGGGATCTATAGATCGGGCCATCCAATTGATATCAACCTGCCGTTCCTCGAAACACTCGACCTCAAAACTATCCTCTATGTGGGAGAGCGCACAACAGACCAAAATAAAGACTATATCGAGTGGGCACAATCGCAAAATATCAGATACATTCACATCAAAATGGCCAGCGTCAAGGAGCCGTTCACACTCAACGACCCCGAAGCAGTGGGTGAGTGTCTTGAAATCCTTAATGACGAGTCGAACTACCCGATCCTTGTGCACTCAAACAAGGGCAAGCACCGTGTAGGAGTACTTGCTGGAGTGTTGAGAAAATCGCACAAGTGGGCTCTCTCTAGCATCTACCAGGAGTACGTTAGTTTTGCCAAGGGCAAAGCCGACGCCGACATTGCTTTCATTGAGCAATTTGAGGCCAAAACTGTAGATGTATAGCGTGGTAAACTAGTACTATTTAAGTGAATATTCATAGCAAGGTGTCAAGTGTAGCCAGAGAGTGTTGTGTGGGGTAAAGCAACAGGGTGACGGTTCAGGTGGAATACAACGGCATACTTCCAAACGCTGCGGGCTGGCGGGCTTGCCCACCCACCGCCTAAAATATCACATTACCCATTAGTTCCAAAACCAGCCACCGTTCTTACTGTCCACTTGTTGACTAGCAGTGCCATCATTGTAATAGGTGGTGGTGCGCTTCCTGGTAACGGCATTGCCGTCCTTATCAGTCTGGGTGTCAACATTGACTGTTTGACCAACAATCGTTTTGCCCTTGGCTTCATCGGCACTAATCAATTTAGGGTTTCCCCATTGGAATAGCTCCTTCTCGTGTTGCCGATACTGCTTGTCGCGGGCCTCTAGAAAATCGCTATAATTCGTATACCAGGTAGGAGGTTTGGAAGCATTGGGGAACAAGCACTTCCAAACACCCTGCTCATTCCACCCGCTAGTGCCATTCTTGTCTTTGCACTCCTTATACTTTGCAGCACTGGGGCTAGCAGAAGGTCGAGTAGCAAGGTCAAAGGGAGCGTTCCAGACGTCCCGGAGTGTCAAGTCCTGCAAGCCAGACCTGTTGATCCAGTCATTGCCTTGTTCATAAGCCCTGTTGCTCCATTCCTGGGTCAGCTCGCTCGCCTCGTTCACCTTTTGTTTCAGATCGTTCCAGTCTACTGGCATGCCTTTTGGGAGAATTGTCTAGAGTTTTGGGATCATTTATATCCCAGCAGTCAGGTGACAGCCTGGATCGCTCCTTGCCCGAACCCAGCATTGTTTCTTGCTATCTGGAGACTCGAATAGAAATGGCTCAGGGAGAAATTGTGCAAGGGGCCGGCTATCGCTAGGGACGTACTTAGCTTCCGGACTGGTTGTGGTGCCCGAGTCTGGCAAAGGAGTCCTACTTAAGCCTTCTAAGACTCGGGAGTATCTTGTAAGTATACATTGTCTATATTCTAATATCAGTATCGGGCATAACTCCTATTCTGGAGCAATTACCATTCTATTTGGGGGGCCATACATTAGTGCAGTCTTGAAGGTGATTGGGGTCAACTCGAGAGAATTAAAGGCGAGCTAGTGTTTAGTTTGACTCAATCAGTATAACTGTGCCCAAGTTTTTGTTGCCGGATGGAGCGACCCTCTTTACGGACCTTCCAATATTCTTCGACCCCAGACAGATCCTGACAAACCCTTATAGAATAATGTCCTTACCAAGCCTTCTTGAGCCCTTTTTGACTAAGACCTTCTACACAAGCTCAAAGTCTAGAGACGAGCCCCTACAACCTCCAAGAGACCCTCCCAATTTGTCTATAGTCATCAAATGGTAAGTAGTCCGGAATGGACACAGGGCGATTAAGCAGGTACAGGGCGGATATTGGAGCGGCATTTGGGCATTAAACAGAGGGCGCCCAGAATTTCTGCAGCTTCATTGGCTGGTGGGACCCGTCCGGGCCCTCGTCATGCCCCACATCCTGGAACCCTGTGTCTAGACCCTTGCAGAGCTCAAACTAACCTAGTTTCGCAACTCATACGATAATGACAGCGTCACATACTCGCCCACGGGTCGTCTTTTCCAAGTAGAATATGCTCTTGAAGCAATCAAGCAGGGATCGGCAACAGTCGGCCTCGTTTCCAAGACCCACTGCGTATTGGTGGCACTGAAACGTAACGCCGAGGAGCTCGGGTCGTACCAGAGAAAGATCACCCGTATTGACGACCATATGGGCGTTGCGCTTGCCGGGCTGGCTCCCGATGCCCGCAGTCTCTCGACTTATTTGCGGAGCCTCAGTATCAAGCAGCAGCTTTTGTTTGATGCGCCCCTCCCAGTAGGAAAAGCAGTCGCAAGCATTGCAGATAAAGCGCAAGCAAACACTCAGCAGTATGGAAGACGCCCCTACGGTGTCGGTTTGCTGGTTGTTGGCTACGACGAGACCGGCCCGCACCTCTTTGAGTTTTTGCCCAGTGGCTCGATGCTTGAATATGTTGCCTCGTCTATTGGTGCTCGCTCACAAGCCGCCCGCACCTATTTAGAGCGCCACATTGAGGAGTTTGCCGAGTCCACTGTCGAGCAGCTCGTGATCCATGGTCTCAATGCCCTGCGCGACACGCTGCCTACAGATAAAGAGTTGACTACTTTGAATACTAGCATTGCTATTGTTGGTAAAGACAAGAAGTTCACGAGCATTGAGGATGATGATGTTGGTGCATGGTTGGACAAGCTCGATAGCAGGGGACGCGTAAGTCACCCATTGGAGACCGCTCAGGAAGGCCAGGATGCCATGGTGGACGAAGGTGACGCGAACCCTGCAGCAGGCGCAGGCGGCGCTGAGAACGCTAGCGGAGATGCCCCCGCCGCCCCTGCCGACTCCCCAATGGATGAAAGCTAAGCGCTAGCTAATTTTAATTGCTGAATAGTTGGTCGTTTATCGTTTTTAAAATATCACTACACAATATATAAAATAAATCAAGCCTGGTACTTGGAGACAGCACGGGTACCATCGGCGACGGCGTGCTTTGCCAACTCACCGGGAAGAACCAATTTGACGGCGGTCTGAATCTCACGGGAGGAGATAGTGGACTTTTTGTTAATGAGGGCAAGAGTGGAAGCCTGGGAGGCAATACGCTCGAAAATATCGTTGACAAAGGCGTTCATGATGTTCATGGCACGGGTGGAGATACCGGTGTCAGGGTGAGTCTGTTTAAGGACACGGTAGATATAAGAAGAGTAAGTTTCCTTACGGCTCTTGGCGCGCTTCTTCTTGTCAGAGGAGGAAGTGGTGGTCTTCTTACCAGCCTCGGACTTGGTAGCGGGAGCCTTACCGGCGGGGGCCTTGGATGCGGGTTTCTTTGTTGCGGGAGGAGCCATGGTGTGTGTTTTGGGTTTGGGGGTCGGCAGTGCTGGGGGGGTCGGCGCGCTTTTATAATCCTGACGCGTCTTGCAGGGCAGGGCAGAAATGTCCATGCATGCACGCCACAAGATGCAATATGCAGTATGCGGGCTGACGCTTCATGCGCGCCACGCGCGCCATGCGCCTCCATGTCCTTTGGCGCGCGTCATGCACGCGTTGTGCGCTGCCCTAACACACATATAAACCCCAATCACCCCCCCGTCTCTCCTCTCAAAAAATGTCTGGTGGTAAATCTGGTGGTAAGTCTGGCGGCAAAGCTTCTGACGCTCAGCTCAAATCTACTCAATCTCGTTCTTCCAAGGCCGGCCTTACCTTCCCCGTTGGTCGTGTCCATCGTTTCTTGCGTCGCGGTAACTACGCCCAGCGTGTCGGTGCCGGTGCTCCCGTCTACCTCGCTGCCGTCCTCGAGTACCTCGTTGCCGAAATCCTCGAGTTGGCTGGTAACGCCGCTCGCGATAACCACAAGACTCGTATCATTCCCCGTCACATTGCCCTCGCTGTCCGTCACGATGAGGAGTTGTCTAAGCTCCTCAATAACGTTACCATTGCCCAGGGTGGTGTCGTTCCTCACATTGAGCGTGACTTGATGCCCAAGAAGTCTGGCAAGAAGAAGGCCGAGTAAATTATTTAGCGTAAGCAGTGATATTAAACCTATTTTAACCATAATTATCATATTTCAAACAATCAAGTGTGCAAGGCTGGATCTTTTGATCCGTCAAGATGTTTCTCGAGTCCCGTAAAGGTCCCGTATGGGTCTCTAGAGGCCCTCAATTGCCATCCTAGACTTCCAATATAGACCCTATAGACCCTATGAACCATACATCAGGTGTCTTTTTTGACACCACCATAAAACATACATTTATTTGTGTCTAAATCGAATTTTAAAATTTCAACAAAAATTATCACCACTTTACCAAATTTTACCTTCTGAGGTATCACGACACCTCCACGGAACCCACCAAGGCAAGACGAGGAATCACTCCTTGCCTTGTGCCAAATCCGGAATCCACACCATTCCCGGCGCTTCCGCCTGTAAACACGGCTTTGCTGCTGCATGCATTTACATATTATAATACATTCCTTTGCTTTCTATACATAAGCCCGGCAAAATGTTAAACCACCATATGTTTTGACACTTTTATCCGGTCCACGCAATGTCATGCCCAATCTCCCAGATTACACACCGTGTCTGAGATCAGGTTAGGGTACAGCAGCTCATGCACTACCGTGTGGCGGAACTGCACCGCTCATGTATACCAGGGACAGCTTGACGCAAGTCTAATCTGAGCTTTTGCAAAATGGCAAGCAATCACGCATATCTCAAGGCATACGAGCTGTTTCGAATTATCCGCACGTACTCCACTTTTTATTTCCGCTCTAGCGCGTGTTTGAGCGCCATCCCATGGTGACCTCGATCGCCGTGTAACTTCAATCAATCCTGCCTATTTTTTCATCTACTGTATTGATGAAGATTCTGAGCCCGAAAGTCATTTTATTCTGTCATTAACGACGCGTTGAACATGCTGTCACCTCTCGCCCCAGGCTCATCATGGACCCATGATGGTTGTTATGCCAACTTGATGAAATCAGATGCAGGCACCTCCAGCGCCCTAAACCTAGGCAGTTTGGTCCACATTGCGTTACAGAGTGCAAACACCTCAATTCGCAAGCTTAATTTTATTTGTATATGCGTAAAATAGCGTGAGTACTCTATCAAGTCAGTGTTAATTGTCCTACAAGATAAAAACTTCGTAACCGTTCGAGTCTATATGCAGGTTAATTAGAGTCCATAACGGGAAGCTGTGCGGCTATACAAATGAGGAAAGACGAGCGAAATGGCAGCATATTAGACCTCAAAAAAAGCGAAAAGTGGCACTAATTACTTGACATGAACTTTACTCTCTCGCAACGTGATCAGGCAACACTGAACATGATTCTGAATGGTGGGGAAGCCGCCAGTGCTGATCCATACATCGTGGACCCTGACTTGGCGCCCGACCAGCACATTAATACTTCAGCTGTGGCCAAGATTGTTGACCAAGAGAAGGAAGCAATCGCACTCGTCGATAAGGGACAGGTCGCTGCTGCCGAGCAGATCCTTGATGAAATTATTTCAAAGTACCCCAACTATGCTAGCGGATACAATAATAGAGCCCAGATTTACCGCGAGACCAGCAAGACTAGCCCAAGGGCTGTTGAAGATCTGCACAGAGCAGTGGAGTTAGCCAAACCAGGCACCCGCTTCCTTTCCAAGATGCAAGCCACAGTTCTCAAGAACGCCTACGCTCAGCTGGCAGCCATTGAGCTTGAGTTCGCCAAGCAAGATCCTTGCGAGCAGACCAAATGGCAACACCAGGAGCGCGCCAGCAACTATTTGTCGATGGCCGGCTCATTTGGCGATAAGATCATGAGCGCTTTGGCCACTAAGGTGAACCCTTTTGCCAAGCTGTGTGGGGGAATGGTCGAGCAAGCGCTAGCAAGGGAGCGGGGCGAACTGCTTGACAAAATATAGCTAGAAATCTAAGTGAACTATTAGGCTGAGGAGGTAGAATGCTAGATTGAGATGCGGTGGGATAGCCCAAGCTAGCACGGAAGATAGGAAAGCTAATCAGGTTGAGATCCGCTAGTACGATACCAACATATATGTTAGGTTTAAAATACCTAAAGAATGAGGGAGAAAACGCAGAACCCGTGCAGGGTGGTGCAGGTAATGCATATCGTATTCTTGTCCGAACATCTAGACAGAAGCATCTCAATAACAACATCAGGTCTGGCCAATTCGTATCATTACATCTTCACCCACGCTAGCCCGTCGGTTTACATCCACCTCCTCAGCTACATAGACTACACGACCCTACATAAACCTATATAGTACCACTTATAAATAGTTTAAACCAGTCAGATATCTTCCCCTGAACTAGCAGCGCGGTGGCGTTTCGCCGGGGGTTGGTCATTGAGGACATCGAAAAGGGCATTTAGTTTTGAAATGAACCTGTCGTGATGCTCGAGCTCTACCCGCAAAAACTCTGGATGCTCATCACAAGTGTCCAGCAGCCGCACAAGGTCCACAAGGGTGGTATCTCTGCAGTAAATATTGTCTTCGCCGAGGCGTAGGCCCAGCTGGGGCATGCAGAGATATAGCTCATTTTCCGAGGGCAGGTCGGTATAATAGTTGCGCAAAATCTCGAATATCTGTTCCAGAGAAACATCTCTATTCGGGGCTTGCGAAACTATTCCCTCTTTCCCATACAAGAGCATTCCAGCGCTGCCATCAGGTGAAGCGGCTGGTGAAAACACTCGGACGGGGACAGAAAAGCATGACTTGATGGTATTAGGGTCTGTGATATTATAAGAGGCATCAGAATCAGAATCATCAAGGTCTTGAGGGGCGTTCTCTTCGGTAAGTTCGACATTTTCGACATCCTCATCTCCCTCGATATCTCCCTCACGCTCAATCTCATGCTCTCCCTCAACCTCTGCCTCGATATCTTTCTCAAGGCTTTCCTGACCACCCTCTTTATCCTCCCCCATGACCTTTGCTTCTGACTCGGTGCTTGTAACATCAACCCCGAGTTCAGGCTTCCAGTCCTCCTGGTCGACCTCACTGACATCGAGCAGGGACCCAGGGGAGCCTGGGCGAGCGCCACCAAGCGTCACATCGATGGTCTCTACCGTCTCTGTTACAGAGCCTTGTTGCGCTGTCGTATCCTCACACACACTCTCGAGCTCGACGCCTTCATTGAGCTGCGGCTCTACACTCACCTCTTTGTATACTTCATCCGGCTCCTGAACGTGCTGATCGTCGTGTGGCGCTTCTTCCTCGTCTGCAAAGCCAAACTCGCTATCGTCGGGGAAATCTTGTCTAATTCGTGCTCGCAACTCGTCAACCTCCTCTCGGAGTTTTTTCTCTGACATCACAGTCGCGGGTTGGGAATTTTTGATTTCTTCCAGGTCGATTTCAAGGATTTCTTCGCTCGCTGCTGCGCTCATTCTAGCAAATGTATGGAGCTGTCAGCGCTGACTGGAGGTAGGGAGAGAGAGGAGGATAAAAAGCAGGTGGGGAATAGAGCGCCTGAATGCATAGCTGAAGTCTAAAAGGGTTAAAAGTAGGTTTGTAAATTTTAGGTGGGCTAAAGGGCAGCTGGAAGAGGCAGCGAATCAACGATGGTTGACGCTGTCACTGCTAAGTGAGGATTAGCTAGACAATATACAATGCAGTATGCGTTAATCTCGATTAGAGAATCAGGACAAAGAAAAAAACTGCACGACCTTAGTATTGGCAGCGGTTGCAAATACTGTCCCCAATGGTACACGCTGCGCGCAACACCTGTACATACATCAGTACATCTCTAGCTGAGCTATCAAAACAAGTCACCTGCACTTGAGGCAGCAGTGGGGACTGTTCCGACGCCCAAGAGACCTCCCGAGTATTAATACCTGTTGGAATTCTCTCAACGCCGGCCACTCTACTCGGTGGAGCCTCACTCTCTTGCACCCGCCCAGAGCTCCTCGGCCTGTACCAAACAAGCCTTGTTTGCGCCTGCTTTGTTCTCCGTCTCGTAAAATTCGGCAGTCGGATCGCTATCATGTACGATACCGCCCCCGGCCTGCAAGTATACCTGACCGTCCTTGTAGGTCATGGTGCGCAAGGCGATACAAGTATCCATCGAGGTGGGCTCGTAGCCCCACCATCCTACACACCCTGCATAAACTCCGCGGCGCTCGCCCTCGATCTCAGCAATCAGTTCCATGGCCTTGACCTTGGGAGCACCAGAAACGGTCCCTGCGGGAAAGATTGAGCGCAGCGCGTCGAACCGGTTTTTGTCGTCCCGGAGTACACCTGAGCATTCGGACGTAATATGCGAGACATGAGAGAACCGTTCAATAACCATGAACTTATCCACACGGCTCGTCTCAGGCTTGCATACGCGGTTAATATCATTGCGGGCCAAGTCAACAAGCATTACATGCTCGGCGCGCTCTTTTTCATCCTTGAGTAGCCCTTCACATAGCGCATCGTCCTCTTCTGCGGTCTTGCCCCGCTTAACCGTACCAGCAATAGGGTGCACAATCACGCGATCGTTTTCAATCTTGGCAAGCACTTCTGGCGACGCACCCACAATTTGAAAATCAAGGAGATCCATGTAAAACATATAAGGGCTCGGGTTAACGGTGCGCAACTGGCGATAAATATTAAATGGGTGGAGGTCCGTCTGGTGACGGATCCGCTGGCTCGGGACCGCCTGAATGATATCACCCGCGAGAATATGTTTTTTGAGGGTCTTGACATGGCTCTCATAGCCCGATTGCCCGATATTACTCTCAAAGTCAGTATTGGGGGTGACTTTACCTTGTGGAACTACATACTCAGGCCCCTGGAGAGTGGCCACAAGCTCCGCGATGGTTTTTTCGGCAGCGTCGTAGGCGGCGTCAAGATCGAGCTCCCGCAAGTTCTCCGAGTGGATGTTGTGAGTGATGTGGATGCGCTGAAAAACATTGTCAAATGCTATAATCGTATCAAAGAGCATCAGCACCGACTCGGGGACCTGGACCACGTCCTTCTGGTCGCGGGCGGTTTTGGGCTCAAAGTACCGCACACAGTCGTAGCTCACATATCCGACGCTCCCTCCAACAAAACTGGGGAGTCCAAATTCTGGCTTGCCGGCATGGTACTGTGAAAGCTCTTTTTCAAGTACCACAAGGGGATCAACCTCTCCTAAAGCCTGGCCAGGGCCCGTAATGATCGTTTTGCGAGGGTTAGCGCCAATAAAAGAGTAACGAGAAAGGTGCTGGCCCTTAATTGCGCTCTCGTACATAAAACTGCGGGCGCTGTCTTTACTGCCAGGACGAGCGACCTTGAGGTATGCGGTCTGGGGGCTCAGGTTATCAGCGAGAATAGATTTGTGAACAACAAATACATTGACTGGACTTTTCGACTCGATGGTCTGCTGGATTTGCGCACGCAGCGTCTCTTTATCCGGTTGTATGCTCATTGGGTCTGCTAGAGGTGAGTCAAGAGTCTCTTCATAGGAAACCTGCAAGTGGTGACTCAATGAGTGATGATAGCACAAGTCAGAGAGAGATACAAGAGTTGATGGGTTAAACTAATTCAAACGAAGTGTATTTTTGTGTGATATATCTCAGTTCAGTTGGGTATGGGTGGACGTTTTGGATATAAGCCATTGAGGGCCCAAACCGACCAGCTTTGAGGGCTCTAAAAGACTCATACGTTTCAGATTTATAGATATTAAAATACAGAGGTCCAATGAGCTGAAACCGTCGTCCCAGGTCGGCATGCACAGGCATGTCTAGGGCTCCATTACTAATCACATAGGGCTCGGACACCGACTCGATACACAATCCCACTCACTGCACTGGTGAAATTCCAATTCCACAAATGGCTCCAGTGGTATGTTAGCTCGCTTTGCTGTGCTCGTTACGGTCTATTAACATTTGATTAATAGCCAAAAGTAGCGAGTTCGCAAGCGCAGTAGGCTGATGCTAACTAACCTAGAAATCTAAGAAGGCTGCTAAGTCCGGTAAGAAGATCGTCCTTGACGCTTCCAATGCCAACGCCGATTCCAAGATCTTTGACGTCGAGGCTTTCGCCAAGTATCTCAAAGAGCACATCAAGGTTGAGGGCCGTACTGGCCAGCTCGCCGACAAGGTTACTGTCACTGTTTCCGGTAACAAGATCACCATTGTCTCCTTTGCTCCTTTCTCTGGTAAGTACGCCAAGTACTTGACCAAGCGTTTCCTCAAGAAGAATGAGCTCCGTGACTGGCTCCGTGTTGTTGCTTCCTCCACCAACGTTTACGAGATCCGCTTCTTCAACATCGCTGGTGATGATGTTGAGGAGGAGGAAGACGATGAGGAGGATGACGAGTAATCGGCTCCTAAAATATGTAATGCATAAATTAAAAATCTTCTAATATCCGACCGGCTCTCAGAGAGGTCAATTCGGTCACCTCGAGGTACCTCTGAGGTGACGACCGGGCCCTGATCATGTAGGAAATGGGCGCCGATGCCCTATACTCTACTTCGTTTCAATCTCAACACTTGGATCAATAAATAAACTAGATATTATCAAATGCTCGTAATTAAATCAGCCAAATACTTCATGTCATGGTACTTAGCCAGCTGGTGGTAAAGCTCAATGGTAGTGGCCATTTGGTGTCTTGGGATCTGCACCTCAAACGACCCCGAGCACTTGCAGTTCTTTTGCATATCATCAGTACGCACGCGTTTGCACTTGACGCAAATGAGATCTTGCTGCTGGTAGCGGTTGATTTGCTCGACCAGCATCTGGATCATACGCTCCTCGAGATAGATACGATCCCACTTGTGACTACAGTTGTGACACCGCCAGGCATTGGAATTTGCATCCTGAGATGAAGATGAGTACTTGGGCAGCTGGCACACATCTAAATCGACGACATTAGTGCACCCGGGCCCGCTGCACACTACATGAGGCACGACGAGTTTAACAAATGGGTTGACGAACTGCGCCCGTTTTTCAAATGTACCAATGTTTATAATTTTGAAAAGCGTTTTGCGGAGCTCAAGGTAGTCTAGCTCGAGCCTTTTATCAAGGGAAAACGCTAGCAGTAAGCACTTTACAAACTCTGCCACTGGTTTCCGGTCCTGGTTTTTGAAGTTGGGGTCCAAAGACGGCAGCATCGTGAATTCAAACTCGGCAGGCTCAGACTTGTTGAGACTCTTGGTATACCTGTGCTCTAGAGCTTTGACGAGGCTAGTAATTTGTGGACCAAACGTTGCCACGAGCCCCTGATTCTGGCGCTGGCCATCTGCTAGAGTCTCAGTCTGACTCTCCACCTCGTCCGTGCCACCACAGAGATAGTATCGGCCGGCTTGGCTCGCATCCTCACGTAAAGACTCCGCTGCAGCAACGTTCGTCGGGTCCAAAGCACGTTTGGCACTGGACACAAACGCCAAAAACTGGGCATAAAAGGTACTAAACTGGTGCTGCAGTTCTTCGGGCAAATACTTCTTGACGCCCCAGCTGGAGATCAAGATCGGCTCTGAATCATAGTCAACAGCATCGTTATCAACACCACCCGTATCAATGGTTTGCCCCCCGTAGTTGGAGCTGTCATACCATACCAAGTAATCCCACCTTGCATCAATGTAGAGGTCAAGATAAGTAAACAGAATAGAGTAATCATTGCCATCATTGGAGGGTTTCTGTAGCGTATCAATTATTACTTGTCCAGCATCAAAAGCACTCTGAACAAAGTACTTGGCGGTGCCAATGACAAGGCGGGTGCGGGTGGCATGAATCACCTGATAATTTGCCCGTTCAAGGACATTAAGCATCTTAGCGAATATACCATTAGCCAAATTTTCGACAAAATAAAACAGCTTGGGGTCGTATAGATAGCACGTGGGTGAGGCGACCCACCCATAAAATTGGCGGATAAGATCCTCTGCTTGCCATTGCTGGGCGCGAGCCTGTTTATGCCACCCACGGATAAGATCGTAGAGAGAACGTAAAGCTGGTTTGCTAAATGCATTGGTGATAAACGGGACACCATCACTGGTCTCGTTAGTGTCATCGATAGAGGTCTCGAAATTTGACACCAAAAGAGCATTGAGCTCAAAGTTCCGAATCTCAAAGTCGATGCAGATTTGATTGTACCACCCACTCGCGCTCTTGGACAGTGGCTTGATCTCATCGACCCGCTCCCCTCGAGGGTCGGGCGAGCCATTGGGAGACCACCACAGAATACTACGCTGCTCCTTGAGTTTGCGGGCATAAACAAAATCGATTACCAGTTTGAGGTCATTATTGGGAAAGTTCGCCATTGGAACCCGTGAGAACCCAGACAGTGGGATAGTGTACCCAAGGCTGTACTGATCCTGGATCCTCAAGTGTGACTTGATGATTTCGTTGCACAGCTCGCCTGCAAATCCAACAGCACTAAACGCTCTATAACTTGGGGTCAGCTCGACTACAACAAATGAAGCAAACGAGCGCACTTGTTGGTACAAATGGGTGGGATTAGGGCTCTGCAAAACTACGACGCAGGAGCTCGACTTCTCACTGTAGACGTCGGAAAGCACCTTGTTGCATTTGGTAAAAAAGGCGGAGAGCGTGCTTACTTTGGTGGATTGGACCTCAATTGCTTTGGGCAGCTCAAAGTGAGTCTGTGTACTGCCTCTACTCGAAAGCTTCAAGTACTCGGCCTCAAGCGCTAGCGATGCAGCATTCCGGTTTCCTTCGGGAGTAAAATGTAAAAGATGCACCTCATGAGTCCAAGATTTGAACACAACCATATATTTCTGGCCATGCACCTCGTAGTGCTGCACATGGATAATATTGAATTTAGGCAAATCGGGATTTTTGCTGGATGGGGAAGGTGTGAACCAGTCACTTTCAAAGCCATGAGCCTGGCCGTGCCTAAACTTATCGACATTCGCCATGACACACACCGACCCCACTTCAATCAAGAAGCGGTGTACAGGCTCAACTTTAGTTTCGTAAACATAATCAACCAGCGGGCTCTTAAAAATAGAGGAGGCATCTGATTCTTCATTCTGCCATACTCGCTCGTCCATAACTGCCTCATAAAGGTACTCGCTTTGCCGCCCATTGGGCATCGTATAATTACTCTTGGAAAAAGCAATTCTCGACGCTGCAAGCAACTCAGTCGGGTTTTCCTTGAAGTCAACATAGACTTTGCGTTTAACATTCACCGTGATTGGGTGAATTGCTTTACCATCATAGACCCACACTCTGACTTGACCGAGGCCAAATGGGCGCACTTGCAGAACTGTCCAGGTCTCTAACGGGTTGGGAATGAAAACAAACTTGGAGAACTTGGTGTTGACAATATTCGAAACAGGACCCGAGCCCCAAAGTGATTTGCGTGTTTCTTTCAACTTGTGCTGCTGGTCCCAAACTTGTTTCACGCACTGTAACCATTCAGTATAATCGACTTGAGGGTCGGGTAAGTTGGCAAAGCTGATACGGACTTCTACTGGCTCCTGGGTCTTGCGTTTAGCCGGGCGGTCAGCTACAGCGTCAACGATATCCTCCAAATCACCAATGGACCCACCATCAGGGCTAGGAAGCTGTGGTGGTTGTGGGGCTCTTTTAGTAAAAACATCACTTAGCTTGATTTGGCGGTGCTGCTTCAATTCATCAATAGCCCATTGTGGAGGTTGGACTTGGGGCAATGGGTTGGCTACTTTTTGAAGCTGCGCTGGAATAACGATAATTTTGAGGATCTGATCCTCAAGACGCTGAATGTAATAGTTCCAATCCAGCAGATCAGCTAGATCAAACGAATTGAGTCCCGGCTCTTGCGACCACTGCCTCAGAAAATGGCTTCTCTCATTATCATCACCATGCTTGAAGACAAGGGTGGGAAATGCACGGTCTGTATTAGCTGCAGCGCGTGGGTATTTTGAAATAATGTAGCGCGCTTTAAGAGATTTAGATTTGCCCATGCTCTCACCCAACATTGAGACAATACGGCGCACGGCGGTGATTGCGTTAGATTTTTGAGCGCCATAGTCTTCAAGCGGTTTTGACAACGATTTCTCCTCGGAAATGAGTTTCAGGAGCTCATCAGTCTGGTATCCCGCACCACGATTGGTGAGAATGGAGAGCCACGAGTGGGCGTGGTTTGCCGCTGCGCGGTACGATTCCTCGAGCGTCGAGCCCTCCAAGAATTTTGCAAACAGATCTGCCTGGAAGCTCTTGACAATTTCAAGCTCACCTCGCCGTTTTAGCTCAAATCCTTTCAGTTCTGCCAGCGACCCGTTCAGATGGAAGACAGCGTACCGTTTCTTGAGGTTGATACCCTTCTCCTTACTTGTTGGCAGAATCATAGCTTTATAAGGACCATCCACCTCGAAAAAAATTGAGTTTCTAACACTCACATCATACTCAAAGCTATTCTCCTTCTTTGTCTGGTACTGAGGATTCGTGTACCCCTTCCAAACCATGTAGTTGAGAATGGCACCCGGATACTCAATCTTGACTTTTTTCTGCTTACCGCCATTTTTTGGGTCCAGCACCAGGTCGAATATCGTGGGAAACGAGTTGGGAAGCATGCACCAAATACCATCGGTATCGAGCTCCAGAGAAATACCAATGCCATCAACGATTGTGCGCGCTTCCTGAATGATCTTTGCACCAGTAAAACATGTAACGCCTGCCATCTCATCCGAATACCAACGGGATCCTTTACGCTTCACGTATCCATAAAATGAGTTTAGAATAACCTTGTGCGCCAGCTGCATTGAGTCGGCAGCAATATGCTTTTTCATGAGTAGATCGCGTTCTAATGGATTAGTAGCCGCACGCGCCTCGCCTTCAAACTGTTTCGATTGGCGTTTGTAGTCGATACGGCGGTTCTTGAATGATTGAACAGTATCGATGTAAAACGGAGTTTCACGCTGGCACACAATGACGTCTTTCTCGATATCCTTGACAACCTTTTGCTTTTTGCTTTGCTTGGAGTATGAGGCGATCTTGGCCCTTAGTTCCTGGTCTTTGCGGTCTTGCGGCAGCTGGTCGTACCCCACATCCAAAGATACCCACTTGTTGGAGTCCTGGTCAAATTTGCGCACTTTGAAGGTAGACTCTTGCAGCATTTTCTCCAGCATACGTTTATCACTAGCTTCGGCGCCCCAATACTCTACACGCCATTGCCATGCAAGGGTACGCGCGCACTCGCGGTCTTTGGTGTAATAGTGACACTTGCGACAATCATCATCAGTGACCATTGAATCAGGCTGCAAGCGGTTGGTAGTCATGATATTGGGGTACATTGACGCTACGTCCAAATGATAGATGTAGGGATTCTCGAAGCGGTCGGGAGTATCGCGCAGCGTCACCAGCATCGACTCGATTTGGCGGAAAACTTCGAGATAGTTATTATCACTGGCTTCTAAATCAATTCCCATTTCTGCCTTTATCGTGTACCTCAAAGTCTCATCCAATTCATCTATCAAGGTCTGTATTGTCTCGGGATTGAGCTTGAACTGATAGTCGAGATCGTTACGAAACACACCGGCATGTAGACATTCGACGTGGCCACCAGAATAAGTCTCTGACTCGATCAAATGGCCCTCGTAATACTTCATGCTCGCCTCTTTATGCTTATGGGGTAGCAGAATATCACCCTGGTAGGCCTGGACCATCAGCAGCATCTCACAAAGAGTACCGGTACCCTTTCTCAGCACTTCATCGGGTGGCAGTGGTAAAATCTTACAAAGTGAGAAGATAAACGGGTGTACAAATTTGTGGTACAGGTAATAAGTGGCCACCGCGTCACTGACCGAGTATTCTGCTAGAACCTGGGGCTTTTCGCTGGCAAAGGGCGTCATTTCTTCTGGGTCGAGTTCCAGCGGTTTAAACTTGAGTTTGGCCTGAGTAACCTGCTTGAGACCCTGTGACCCTTGGGGCAAGTACGAGTCACGTTTTACCCAGGAGAAGACATCCAAATGACAACAATTAGGGGAGCTCCAGTACTCATCTGCACCTTTGATTTCGGCAAACCCTAGGATATCACTAATATCGAGTCCATATCTTCTGGCGCGCTTCGCAACATATGGCCAATCAAAGAAATCACCGTTAAAAGTAACCATAACCATTGGCCTTATTTCGCGCACATGATCGAACCACCGCTGCAAAAGAGACTTCTCATCGGGTTCATTGAACACCTGGAACGGACCTGGGTACTCTGGTTTGGGGTTAAACTCAAAGTCGTCGATATCTTTGGAGACGTACGAGCGATTGGTGATGAGGAACCCGGTGGAGTCGTTAATCATGTAACTGATCATAGTGATCTCATCCTCGGGGCTTTCGGGGTCAGGGAACATTAAATCTTTCTTGGCTGCCTCGATATCCCACGCCAGTACCTGGGGCATTGCCGGCACGTCCCAGTCGACCACATCCTGGGGGTCATGTAGATCGGGGTTGTAGTCGAACTCGTGTTCGTCAATAATAACTTGACCCGATCCCACGAGCTCTTTGAGCTGTATTTGACCATGCGAGTTCCACACTTTGTACCACTTACCGACCCTCAGGTCCAGATCGATAAACACTCTGACATGATACGGCACGTCGTACTCTCTAACGTCGAGAATATGCTCGTGAGCAGCCAGCTCGTGGGTATGTTGTGCATCAATTTTATTTTGGGAAGCGATATCGGCTGCGATCTTGCGAAATTTGCCCAGATCTCCAGTGTTGTTGAACGAGATCTTTAAAAGGTGTTGTCTGGTGCCAATAAGGTGGTTCACCTGCTGTAAATCTTCGCGCTCGCACCATTCAATATTCTGAAGCAGCTCGGAAAGCTGTGAGTGTCGCCGCAGGTACTCTTCTACCTCATTTCTTCTGCCATTGGTACACAGCAGAAGCAGGTATGGAGCGAAGAAAATCGTCGACTTAAAGCGGCCACCGTCGTAGTCAATAAAGTACATGTCAATTCCACTGAAATCATCGCCATTTTTCGTCACAAGAGTCTCATGAAAATTCACCATGTAGCCGCGACGGCATCCACCGGAGCTGAAATGCTCATAGCCCATTACTGCGGTATCAAAATCATTTGTACGTGTACTTTGCTCAAGTAGAGCTGCCTGTGAAGTCTGAGCCCTGAATTTCCGTGGCTCTTTTTTCCACATGCAGGTTAATTAGAAGGGTAAGGTAATACAAAGCGCGTAAGCGGGCGACGCGTATAAGGGCCTTAAGGGTTGGCTGGTGCAGAGACAACGGAAGGGGTATTTAGTTTATTTGTTTCGTGATTTATGGGATATCTTGGGTATGTATGGAGTCGGGCTAGTCGATCCAAGAAGGGGAGGGTCAAGGTGAAGATCAGGGGGAAGCCTCATCAGTCTATACCTTTTTTAGCGTACTTTGAGATATTCTTTCTTATTTGGAATCAGCGTTTGCATTTTAAGGTTCGTTTAAAGCTTTCCAACACCGGGCTATTCGTCCACCATACGTGATTTAGTGTCTCTACAACTTGCCCGTACATTTATTAGATTGTTGGTCAAATGGACCGAGTATATGCATTGGATCTATATAGAATGGTAGAAATAGGCCCGGAAGGTAAATGGAGGACACCTTTGTAATATGGCGAACGCTAAGGAATAAGGTATACTGATCCCAGCCTGCCTTGGAAAGTCACATTGATTGAATATATAAAACTAAATCTAAGACCTTTAAGACCACGAGGGCCAATATAATAAGTAAAATTCAAGCAAGGCCAGAGCTAATTGGCCTTAACGACCAGTCTCGGCCCAAACTTCTAGGCACCGAGAAGACGCCCCTAGTCTTCCTTGGGTTTAGATCTCTCCATCAAAGGCTGGAGCCACGAGGGCCACTCTCTGCGGAACTTTTCGTCTCTACGAAGCCCAGCGAGCTGGATCTGGCCGTGAGTGTTGTAGCTCAGGTATCCGACAGCCAGGGGCAGGAGGCCGAGGGTAACGAGCAAGAAGGGGCCGCTCTTTCTGTTAATGCGGAAATACTTTTCAGTATTGGCGCGCATGTGCGCGAACTGCTCGATCGCGGGATCTTTGCGAAGTCCTCCAGCCATGGTATTAAGCAAAAGGTGATTGGGTCACGATTTGGTCAGCATGAGAAAGGCGCTGGGGGCGAGCCGGCAAGACAGGTTTAAGGAGGGTAGATTGTAAGAAATAGGCTAAGTTGTGGGTCTACTAGGGGTAGCTAAAGGCGATGTATAGTTGTTATATGATCGGTTTCGACTGCTAGTGCAGCGTGTGCGTAATTGGGCATGTATGGCGGGGGCCTCTGTGACAGTGGCTGATCTAGCCTTCAGTGGACCAGATCAAAAGCTACAATCCAGCCTGAAAACCAACTATAATTCAGCTGAAATCAAACATATAAGCAGTTCTATGGCGGTTATATTGGACTGTGACTGTCTAAAGGGCTTCGCCTGAGCCTAAAACGCCTAAACATATTAGAACCTATAGGTCTATAATGACAATGGGGCCTGAACCAACCCCAATCTAATCGTTTTATTCCTCCTTAAAAAGATCCTCGTGCAAAGTGATACCGAGCTCTTCACGAACATCCTTGAGCTCAGCAAGGTAGGCCTCGTACTGAGCAGGAGTGTCTACCTTGTATTTGAGGGCCTCAAAGACACGGGAAGCGGTAGCGTAGTCGTTGACTCGGCGGGCGGCCTTGAGAGCGCGCTCAATGACGGTAGGGGCGGGCACCAAGTCGTAGCTAAACGCATTGTTCAAAACTCTCTGCACCTCGTAAAGATCGTATGCCTCGTCAAACTCCTTCTCAAAGCGCGCAGTGAAATCCTCATAGCTCATGTGGTCAGAAGAGTACATGCGAGCGCTAATGCGGGCGCTAGGGGCGCGAGCCTGGCGGATAGCGGGACGGACAAGACGCTGGATAAAGGACATTGGAGAAGTTGGCTGCTTAGTGATTGGTCGATTATGAGTGGAGTGGTGTGGCGTGAGTGTCAGGGGATCACGAAAACTTATCGGGGATTATACCCACATTGCAAGTATTGGTTGGAAAAGCTGCAGTTTGTGTTTGATTTTGGCAGTGCAGCTTGACTTTTGGATTACCCATTCGTGATTTTTTTTTCGGCGCCTTTTTTTTTTATTCTTTTCTATTGGGTCCTGATGAGGTTTTTTTTCTTTTACACCACCAGCGTTTTCTCGATTGGTAGTTTTTTTTCTAATTTTCTATTTCCCTCTAATCAGTACACAACTTTGAAACCACCTTTTGGGCTTGAGATTCTATCCCAGGCCATATATTTACTCTAGATGATCCCCCAAACCCCATAACTCCTGCATATATGCCACACTTGCACCTCAAACATCGCTTGATGGAGCCCGAACCTCCTGTCTCTGATGTTACCCACGATGGCTTACAAACCCTCCCCTCTCTCCTAGGCCCTTGTCTGATACTTGAAATCCCGCTCAATGCAACAGCCAAAGCGTAGTTCTCAGCCAGCAGCAAGCGTCGCTGCCCCGGCGCAGCCACAGAAAACTCCTATAAATCGCAGCGTGTCTGCTGGTACGTCCTCGCCCTCCACCCCTGCACCAAGTACTCAGTGGGCAAGTCAAAGGCCAGCGGACCCCCAAAGGAGCCTCTACAACCTGTGTACAACGTTAATGAGCAAACTAGAGAGGATAGGGTCGCTACACACCTACATCGCCGCATGCTCGTACACCGATGAGTGCACTGAAGGAATGCCGCGAATCAACTTGGGGGTGGCGCCATTTGGCGGTAAAATTGACCCCGTTTCTCAATTATGGCGAGTGCTAAGGCTCGGCGCCCCACTCTGCGAAATTTTGAATGTGTTGAATCCTAGAGTCAACCTCGAAGTGCTGCCACCCAACATGTGCACAGATATCAAGACCGTAAAGCGGCTCTTGTACCGGTTTTTACAAGGATGTCTGGGTCCAGACCTCAAACCGCATTTGGAAAATAGCCTTTTTACTATTTCCAACGTATTTAGCGACTCCACAAGCGATCTGCTCAAAGTCATCCGCACGTTACAGATCATCTTGCATTTACTCATGGAGCGTAACATCCTCCCGCCCCACCCACTGCCCCGCACACTTGAGCTCCCGCAGCCAAGGACAAAGCGTGACCAGGTGGTTAATGAGCTCATACAGACTGAACGCAAATACGTTCAAGACTTGGAGCTAATGGGCGAGTACATGGACGCGATGCTTGCCGCAAACGTCCCTCGCGAAACGGTCCAAAAAATGTTTCCCTATTTGAGCAGACTGGTGGACTTTCAGCGTAGATTTCTGGTGGGCTTGGAGTATCACGCGCGACTGCCACCGCACGAGCAGCAGTTTGGATCTCTATTTGAAATTATGAGAGACGAGTTTCAAGTTTACGAGGGATACACGTTAAACCAGCGAGAAGCTGCAGAGGTAGCTGTTGCTGAGGCCGCAAATCTTGTGCAGTTTAGCGATATTCTCGAGCCGCACTATGAGCTCCCTAATATGCTGCTTAAGCCGGTTCAGCGCATCGCGAAGTACCCGTTGCTTTTGCGTGAAATCATTAAAAATACTCCCACAGAGTGGGCGCCCTATCAGACCCTTGTGAATGGCCTAGAAATAATGCAGGACATTATGCAGACCGTTAACGAAACACAACGAAAAGTGGAATGCAGCTATGTTTTCACTGAGCTCCGCGAGAGGGTAAAATCATGGCACGATATTAGCATTGACCGATTAGGCGAGCTGCTGCTTTCGGGCGTTTACCCGGTCATTGAGCGCGAGAATGAGACTGAATATCACCTCTATTTATTTGAGAATATCCTGCTTTGCTGCAAGGGCAACTCGCCCCACAAAAAGGGGCCCCTCAAGATGCGGGCAAGTCGCACGAGTGCGCAATCTAAAAGACATAGCCTTGACCTCAAGGGGCGACTTTACCTGAGTGCTGTGGTATCTACGAGCGTTGCGAAAGAGACTAATGGCGGCGGCTACATATTATCAATAATCTGGGGACGCGGCGATGCCCAGGAAACAGGACATTTCGATATCCGACTTCATAATGAGGAACAATGTAATCTGTGGGATAATGCCATCAAGAAGTTGATCGGAAACCGCTCTTTGGACGGCAACATGCCTAGCGCATATGACGATAATGACCCCTCGCCCTTTTACGATGACATCAAAACCCCTATTTCATCGCCAATCGATGCCGCGTCGTTCCGCAAGCTCAGCATTGGATCAGCAAATACTGATTACCACCGCAACTCTGCTATGAGTGCCTCAGCAACCACTCTGGCATCGTCTCGCATCTCCAATCCACAGCCACCGGCACTGCCCCATACCTATAGCGAGGGCACGCTCCAAACGGTCGGACATCAATCACTCAAATCCGAGCGTATTCCAAGTACCCCCACAACGCCTATCAGTACTGGAACTAGCATCAAGGTCAGAATATTCTATCAAGTGGACTCGTTTGTGCTTTTGGTAGACAAGAGTATCACCTATGGTGGCCTTCTGTCTAAAGTGGAGCGAAAAATTCGTTTATGCGGTAAAACAGCTCCGTCACCAATTCGGATAAAATACAAGGACGAGGATGACGACTATGTCACGCTGAGCAGTGACGATGATTTGACCATGGCATTCGAGTGTTGTTCGGGCACCGAGCTAAGCTTGCTTGTTAGTTGATCGTTGACATAATACCTTGTGTTTGGGTATGAGTTTATGACTGTCCAGTCTCTCTGAGTTGTCGTGTGGGGTCTGGCTCTACCTCGACTTGGTCGCTGACCAAAAAAATAAGACAAACGGCTAAGAACTTTATATCTACCGTTTGATAGCATGCGGCTATTGCTAATATTTAGTCAAGACATTATTTATTTATGCAGTGAGCGATAAAAGTACTAAAAGTAGTGGAAGAGGTGTGGGGGTGGGGAGAAGTAGAGTTCAAAGCTGATTGCACCTCAGAATATTAGGTGAACGTTGACGTTTTAATTGGGGAAAACCCGAAAGAGAAGGCTTACACAACCATTTCGCGCAGCTAGTCAATGAGATCAACCAGATCTAGCCCAAACGAACAGGCAGGCCTCAACCGGTCATGCCGGGACTCAGGTCTAACCTCTCACAGTGATGAATTATAGATATAGATAGCAATTAAAGCACTTATTCACAACATAGACATAAAAATCAAGTAATGGTATATTTGGGGCCTGAGCCACCTTCTGGCACTGTCCAGTCAATGTCCTGGATAGGTGTTTTGATGTCACAAGTCTTGCAGTGGATACAGTTTTGCGAGTTGATCTTAAACTCTTCTTTACCATCATCGTTTTTGACATACTCATAGACACCGGCGGGACAGAACCGTTGCTCGATACCCTTGTAAACGGGCCAACTTTTATCGCAATGCTGCTTCAAATCTTGGTCGGGGACCCGTAAGTGGCATGGCTCTTCCTCTTCGTGGTAAGTGCCAGTGCGGGAAACGCTTGTGAGCAAATCAAAGGTGAGCTCGCCATCGGGCTTGGGGTAATTGATGGGACTGAACTGCGCGGCAGGCTCAGTAGCAGCGGCATCAGTTTGCTTGTGGTGGAGAGTCCACGGTGCTTTACCCCGCAAGATCATGGTCTCAAGACCAGAGTAAGCGAGACCACCCCACAACTTGAGCGGGTTGTGGAATGAGGGTCTAACATTGCGGATCTCGTAAAGCTCCTCGCCGACCCAGGAGTTGCGTACGTTTTCGTCATATTTCTCAAATTCGTTATTAAATGCAGCCTCGGCTGCAAGCATTCCGCTCTTCATAGCAGTGTGCGTGCCCTTGATTTTGGGCACGTTAAGGAACCCTGCAGAACAACCAATGAGGCCGCCGCCAGGGAAATTGAGCTTGGGAATTGACTGGTAGCCACCCTCGTTGAGTGCACGCGCACCGTAAGCGATACATGTACCACCCTTGAGGACCTCAGCAAAGTATGGGTGGGTCTTCATGCGCTGAAACTCCTGGTAGGGTGAGATCCAAGGATTTGCATAGTCAAGACCGACAACTAGTCCCACGCTCACCATATTGTCACCAAAGTGGTATTGGAATCCACCGCCATAAGTGCTGGTATCGAGTGGGTATCCCATGGCGTGACCTGCATAACCCTTCTTGAAGTTTTCCTCGGGGACCTCCCACACCTCCTTAATTCCAATTCCATAAGTCTGTGGGTCGCAATCCTCGCGTAAATTATATTTTTTCATGGCCTTTTTCGATAAGGAGCCGTGACAGCCCTCAGCTAGGAGGGTTATAGGGGCATGGAACTCCATACCGCGAGTAAAGGTGTCTTTGGGCTGTCCCTGTTTATCGAGACCTTGGTCCTGCGTAGCAATACCCTTGACGCTTCCATCTTCATTGTAGACCAGCTCTGAGACCGAGAATCCGGGGTACACCTCGACGCCGAGCTCCTCGGCCTTTTCGCCCAACCAGCGCACGACAGCAGACAAGGAAACAATATAGTTCCCGTGGTTCTTCATTTGCGGGGGCTCGGGCAATGGGATAGTGTACTTGGAGGTGAGAAATTTCATCCCCTCGCTCTCCACGGCGGTGCAAAACTCTGGAGGGTCGTCGCGCCAGTCTGGAAGCAGCTCGTCGAGGGCAGTCGGCTGCAATACGGCACCGGAAAGAGTGTGACCACCGAGCTCACTGGCTTTTTCCAGCACGATGACCCGCTTCTCGCCATCACCGTGCTCCAAATCGAGTTGCTTGTACCTGATAGCCGCTGCCAGGCCAGCTGGACCACTGCCAACAATGCAAAGGTCTACCTCGTCGCTTTCACGGGGTCCGAGGTCCGAATAAAAGCGGCGCGCGCATGCTAAAAACCGTGTGCGGGCCGTCAATGGCCTCGATACACGTACTAATTGCCGTACTTGTAGCATACAACCAATAGGAAGGAGGGTGATTATAATATATAGGCATGTGGGGGAATGGGTGCTATTTTTGCCACTTTTGACGCCACACTCGGGTTTGAGGGGTGAAGCGGTTCGATAGCCAGGTGTGTAAATTCGCGTCCGGTTAGTTATCGTGGTTACGGTCCAGTGGCTGGAGCGGATCTGGGATGGAGTGTTGTGCTAGAAGTAATCGGCCATCACTGATAGCGTATTGACATTTGTCGTTAGTTTGGATACATAGGAGCGCTTTATCAGCCTGACTATAGAGTAGAAGAGGCGGACAGAGTGACGTGCCTGTTGAGGGCCAAGCCGACGAACCTTGAAAGATCAGCCAGCCCGAAGAAGTCGGGAAAAATTCCAATATCTAGGTTCAGAGGCTTTAAGAGTAACTGTTATAATAGCTTCTCGTAATAGATAGAGCAAGTTTCTGTGGATCGATAGTACAAGCGTGCACAGGATAGATAGTGAGTGTGTAGGCATTTCAGGCATAATTGCGCCCATTGCAAATGCCGGACTCCGTACGACCGCATAAGTCCAAGACGCCCTTGAAACACTTTATTTAATGCAGTGTACCCATCACAGCTACGAAGCCAGCCTGGACCAGCCCACATGCCAACAGGACTAGTGTGGCAGTGCTCTTATCCACAGCGGCGGAGGCATTGAACATCAATCCTCGTAAGTTGATGAGCAGAAATTTACTCGAAATAACGAACCCAATCCCGAGCAGCACACACTTGACCACAATTCCTGGTGTTTTCGGTAGCAACGGCACCAACAGGCCCCACAGGACCACCAGAGGAGACCAAATAGCCATTGAGTAGCCATAGAGCGAGACAGACTGCACCCACGAAAAAGTGGGCACCAGGTTGAGGTACTGTACCACGAGCCAGACGCCCATAGGCACGGCAAAGGTAAAGATCGCGAGGACCGTCGCAGAGGCGGCAAACGTAGCGATATCATACTGGTGGTGCTCTGAACCAAGGCTGAGCAAGAAGCTTCCTACGCTTGTGGCAAAGAACTGGGCAAACACGGTTGTTTGGTAGATCCAGAACGGGCCCCACAGATCGGGCTTTTTGTCGCCTTCAACCACATCAGCAGTGTTTGTGATGAAAGGTTCCATTTTGATGGGATTCACTGCGAGGTTAAGGCGTCGCACCACATCTTCAGTATCCACATCAAAGTATTTTTGAATAGAGAGCATGTGTAGTATGTGGAGGTAGAGCTAACTGAGCTTAGTAGTGTGGGTCTCTAAAGGGGTGGTCTTTTGTGAGTGTGGAGGAAAGGCCCAATAAAGGGGTAACAGTAACTCTCTAGTAAAGCTCCAATTATAGGTCTGGTGAGGGGTCTATTCGAACCACCAGAGGCATTCTCCCAGGACCTTTCAATCGTAAAGACCAACACTCCCAAGGCCCACTTGCCCCTCCAAAGACCTAGACCTGCACTCCCATCTGCTTAATATGCACTCAATCTGGAGTCGTGGCAGCTACGCCAACACCAGAGCGCCTAAAGTCGCCGTGGCGGCAGCACTGATCGCCGCTCTAATTGCTCTTCTTCAGCTCTACGTTGCTGGCGCATGGAGCATCCAAGGGTCCGCCGGAAACCTTAGCCCTAAGGTCACCCTCCGCACTACCCGCCGTAGTGGCGCTGTCGACGGTAAACCAAAGGAGAATCTGCGGCTGAAGTTCGACCTTGAAGCGAATTTGGAGCCTCTCTTCAACTGGAACACAAAGCAGGTATTTGTTTACCTGACTGCAGAGTACCCTGGGGCTCGCCCTGATATCGAGAACGTCGTCACTCTCTGGGACAAGATCATCAAATCCAGAAAAGAAGCCGACCTCAAGCTCAGCAGCACAAACTCAAAGTACAATGTTTGGGACGTATCGCGGTCATTTGATCAAAAGACTGCCAACTTGACCCTGAGATGGCAAGTTCAGCCCCATGTTGGGCTCATTGCCAATGGTGAGATTCCTGTGTTTACGGAATTTGAGATCCCGGGACCTGCTCAGTAGGTTTAAGGGGTGAGGTCGAGGTGGGGTTGGCTCCTTGGAAATCATGGACGGTCTTGAAGAGGCTGGCTTTTTTAGATAGTCAGAGCATTTTCGGAGTGGCCAGCCTCTCTGAATTAATGTCAGTAATTGTAACTGTGCTGGCAACTGCTAGTTCACCTGACAGTATGATCCGGTTGATCTCAAGGGCCCGAAGGAGGCGAGCGACCGAGACGTCTGACCAACTTCTCCAGCATTTTTTACCATCCCCAGCTTAATCAACCTAAGTTTACTTTATTCTCAGTTATATACATTAACTTTTGAGGCCTGATCGGCTCTCGACTTTGTGGGCTCCGTGCTCGCTGGTATGAGATCACAGCTCTGAGCCCAATCCTTGATCGCTTGACTCTATTCAACCGCTCTATTTGCTTGAATATCAGGACTCTTCTACCACTTATACTCGGCAGTCTGAACAGGGTCCTCCTTGATGGTCCAGTTGCGTAGCTGGTTCCACACTTTTTTATCCAGGCGCTTCTTGAATCTTTGCTCAGCATTCTCAAAGTACTTTTCGTCCCTCAGGATGGCCTTGACATGCACATAAGGGTGCGTAGAGATACCTGCGCGGCCACGGCCCTTGATATCGACAGTGCGGCGGTCCTGGCCATCTTTGCCCACCCAGATCTGCTCAATAACAAGTCTATTGGGGTCCAGACCCAATTTTTCGGCATCGGACTTGCCACGAACCAGCATTTCACCCACATCACGGCCCAGGCTCTTGGCACTGAAATGACACTGGGTAATGGCTTCCTGGAGGTTCATGCGACGGAACATACGCAAAAACATATAAGTCTTCTTCCAGCTGCTCTTGATACGATAGCTCTGGCAGTAGACGCTGGGCTCAAGGGCTTTGATCTCCTCGGGGCTCAGGTGCAGGCGGTATTTGGCGCCATCGAGCTCAATGTGCTGGTTATTGACAAACTCACCGTGCTGTTCAAGAACTTTGCGATAAAGCTGCTGCTTGAGGGGGCTTAAAAGCTCGGTTGTAGGCCTGGCAGCAGGGTTCAGCTTGGCATGAATCTCGGGGTGGCTACGCAGGTCCTTGTTGGTGTTGTACTCGCTCGGGACCTCGTTTTGAGGAGCCTCCGGAGCCGCAGGTTGATCCTTGGTGCCGAAAAAATCATCAAAACCTTGACGGGACGAGGGTGTGGAGTAGAATCTCCGCAAGACTCCAAACCGACTGCAAAGGCTCATGTAAGATTTTTTGTAGGGTCTTCAAGTCGATGGGGTCTTTGAGAATAACTATAGAGATGACTGGGAGTTACGGCATGGGGTACTAAGGGACACTAAGCTAAAACGATGAAGATACTCAGTGAAAAGAGCCCAAGTAATGCAAAGGAGTGGAGCTGTCGAGTACCAAACACCTACAAAAATGTTGTCCAGATCTGTACGAGCCGAATCTTCTGATCAAGGTGAATACAGGAATAAAGCACAGTTTAGAGACATAATTAGGATTATTTTGTTATCTAGTAGATTATGCTAACGATTGATGGTGAGTGAAGGACTGGGTGGGGCCTGTGGATGATGCACTCGATGCAATTAACACTTTGGGGGAATTTCGGTGGACAAGCCTGTAGATAGATACATTTATGTGAATTTAGAGGCCTACGAGTCCTCGATTCGCGCGTCAGCCTCACATACCCACCCCAAACATCACTACACCCTCTTTTTACTCGTATCGTAGGCCCTGATCACTTTATCCTGACCCTCATCAGATTGTGAAAATGCAAATCCACGCTGCTTGCGCATCCGCTGTACCTGACGCACTTTACGGATGGCTTTTTGGAACTGATCCATACGAGGCCGTTGGTCGGTGATATTGTACTTTTGCATCTCCTGTACATAATGATAAACCTCTGGGTCGTACATGTGCCGGTAGTACCGCCACGCAAAGTCACGTAGTAAACAAAGCACAGCAACAACGAGTATCATGGACCAAAATACCGCGCTAGGATATAAGTTCCCAAGCACGCCGCGGTATTCCTTGGAGACGTTCACCTTGGGGAAAAGGGTCGCATAGAACGGGAAAAAAGCCAGCCACAGAGCAAAAGAGCCAGGTATACAAACTAAAGTGTACTTGTTCCACATGTTTGTGACCAGAGCAGCCTTGCCAAGCACCGTGAGCACGCATGCAGTGTAGGTGGCAGTGCCCCATACCCAGTGGTTGGCGACAAGACCATCGCTCAAAACATTGAAAGTATAGTAAGAGCCAATCGATACAAAGAAAATAATGATCGAATGATAAATTCCGTTAAATATCCAAGCCCAAAACTGCGTCACATTAAGAAAAACACCCCGTTGGCCAAGACGGTATAGCTGGGGGTACCTCTGGAGCATCCGAGCCGAAACGTACTGGTCAAAGATGCCAAGGCAAAAGGGCGGCAACACAGTGCAAATGACATTATAAAATGTGACTGTCCAGCTTTCATAGATGGATTGGCCCGAGAAACCATTAAGGAAAACATACCAAAACTGCGTGAAGTAAAGGGCAATATTTTTGTAGAAAGAGTAGAGAATAGCACGGCTGAGACGGTGGTAGTTCCACGAGCCATGTACCAGCAATAGTTTCTTGAGAAATCGAAATTGACCGGTGGAGATATCCGCGCTTCGAGCTGCTTGCTGGCCCTCCATACCGCTAATACCCACGCCTACGTGCGCAGCCTGGATCATTGAGACATCGTTGGCGCCGTCACCGATCGCTAGCAGCAGGTCCTTAGAGTTGCGTTTAACGAGTTTGACCACGAGTGCCTTTTGCAGGGGCGAAACACGACAACAAATTACCGATTTACAGAGCACTGCGAGTTGGAGGAAAAGGTGCTCAATTTCGGGCCGCAGAGCATACCCTAATGAGACACCGTCAATTACAAGTGCCAGACTAGCCAGGTCGGCGGCGGTCGTGGAGGATGAGGATACAATGTCGAGCTTGTTTTGAATATTCTCACGGGTTTTCTCAAACGAGTCTTCATTGACAATAAGTAGCGACATGTCCTCGCTCAGTAATTTGCAGCTCATTCCGATATTGATTGCTGTTTCTTGACGGTCACCGGTAAGAACCCATACTTTGATGCCTGCATCCTGGAGAGTATGGATAGTTTCCGGTACACCATCTTGAAGTTTGTCTTCAATAGCAGTAGCGCCAAGTAACTCGAGCTGCTGCTCAATCTCATTGGCGACCTCATCGACCTTATCTTGGCGGTTTTCGAGACTAGTAAGGGCCTCCTCGTACTTGGCCGCCCATTGAGTATACTGGTCCTCGGAGATTTCGCGGGATGCCAAGCAAAGCGTACGCAAACCCTCTGAAGCAAACTGTTCGAGTGTGGCCATGGTGACGTCCATATGCTCACCCTCACGGCTTGCCAAGCGCTCAAACACAACTGTGTCAGCACCTTTACAGAAAAGGCGGATCTTGCCATCAGGGCACCGGAAGATAGTCGACATGCGCTTGCGGGTTGAGTTAAACTCGCAGATGTTTAGCAGTTCGTACTCACGTTCTTGGCCATTAACCTCAATTTGAATACTCGAGGGTTTCCGCACTGTGAAAACGAACCCAAGCTTAGCTGCTCCTTCAACCAGAGCTCCTTCATCTGGGGAGCTTGCTTGGTACTTGAGCTCACCATCATCGAGTTGCTCGGGGATGACCGTGTGGCAGGTCGCCAACAGTGTGAAGAACTCGTTGATATCGGGGCCCAAACGAGAATCATCTGCATCGTTACGCAGCTGCTCAAATGAGCAATAATTGATGTCTGATTCTCTATCCTCTGGCAGCTCTTCAGCATAGACAGTACCGGCAATGGAGCACGCCTTAAACTCCATAATGTTGCAGGTAAGGGTGCCGGTTTTATCACTGAAAATGTATCCAATCTGGCCCAGCTCCTCAACAAGCGAAGATGTACGACAGACTGTGGGGGTATCGGTGTCCTTGTAGTACATTTCGAGATCACTGGAGATGAGTACGCCCTGATAAAACTTGATAATTTCCACTGTAACAAAGAGCGAGATTGGTACCAAATTGGAGAAAAGAATCCAATAAGTTAGCAAATCGAGAAAAAACGTCGCAGCCATGGAAGTACTCTCAAGTTGCAGGTACCACATGGAGTGGCGCCATTGAGCCATTTTGATAACGTTTCCGATAGAAGAGAGCATCGCCATTGCGATAAGAATAAAGAATAGAAAGATGATCTGGACATTGATCATATGCTCGACCGCCGTACGCTTGATGGGTGCAGCAGTGGCGTTGCGCATGAGCTTGGTTTCGTGGCCTGTAAAAACGGCTACTCCGATAATCCACTGCGTGTTACGAATAGAAGTGCCTCTAAGCAGCATTTGATCGGGCGACAGAGGGATTGTGCGATGGTTTTCTATCTGGAGCGTTCCCTCAAAAGTGTAAAGCGAGGAGTTGGGCTGCTCAGATTTGATTGTGAGCCGCAAGTCACGGAGCTGATCATCGCTTCTGAGGTGGTTGGTTTGCTGGTTAGCTTGCTTGATCTTGAGGTTAGTTTCGCCGTCCAAGTTCGAGGTCTCGATATAGCACAGGCCCTCTGGCTCACTCGTGCTTAGCACAACAACATCTGCAGGTAGCGGCTCCTCAGACGTAACCTTGACTAGATCACCAACAACGATATTGTTCCATTTCTTGCGTTCCCAGTGGCAAGTGAGCGGGTTGAACACCCAGGTTTTAGAAGTGTTCAACTCGCGATCGGCCTGGGCTCGCTTGATATCCTCGAATGCTTCCTTCAGAGCAGATACAAGTAGTACAATTCCCAAAGTGATAAATGTTGTGTACGGGTTGGTCGGGCTCACGTGCGGGACCTGCTGAATGCAGCCGGTGGTAAGAAAGAAAAGGTTCGCGTACTTGGAGAATTGTTCAAAAAGGAATTTGGGCACGAAAGTTGCGATATTGTATTTTGTAGTTGAGATATGGTTGCCCAGGTACTTGCCTTGGGCCGGGAACTCGATGGTCCGCGGGCCCTGGGACTGGCTGGAGGTCGGCTGACCCCAGACGCGGCGCCAAAGATGTACAATATTGAAATCACGCTGTTTAATGCGATCGTTGGGGTTTGTGAGTGGGCGGTGAGTCCGGAAAGGATTGATATTGTGGCCGTCATCATCCAAATCGTCCATTTCCAGGTACAAGTCCTGCGTTTGACCCTCTACATCCTCGAATGGATCATTAGCCCTCGAATGAGAGCTGCTGCGCGACCTTCTACCGCTATTACTCCCCTCAACTGGTGCATCGTCAATTAACCACACGTCGGGCATGTGCTTTGTAGGTGGCGTCAACGTGTGGCGTGTTTGGGAACGCGAGTATATGCACTTTGGTGAACCCCTCAAAGTCCCTCATACTGCCACCAGAGCTAGGACCCCGCAATGGTTGAAATCGAGCTGGCTAACCTGAAGAAAGTCACCATCAACGAGTTCAAAGGCAGGAAATTGCTGGACATTCGCAACTACTTTGAAAAGGATGGTGAACAAAGGCCCACCCAGAAGGGAATCTCCCTGACCCCTGAACAATGGCTCAAACTGCTCCACAATAAAGACGAGATCTCCAAAGCTCTAGGAATTGACCCATCAATTGATTTTGGAGACGATGATGATGAGGGTGACGCGAGAGCTTTAGCCAAACGCGAGATTGAGCCAGGCGCCGGAGAGCAGGAATCCAAAAAGGCCAAAATAGAAGCAGGGGCCAAGGAAACCGAACCAGAAACTAAACCAGTGGCTCAACTAGAGCCGTCTCCCGTAAAGAAACAAAAGAAGCTCTCTTCTGATACTGTTGATCCTGAAGATCTAGCTCAGGATATCAAAGAGGAAGAGTAAACCCATGTCCAAGTCAACAGTTCCGAGAAATCTGAGAGGTCTCGCGTTTATTTTCATGCGACAGAAATTGTCCTTGACACACGCTGCGGGCGGGGCATATAGATTCCACAGGGTTGCCCGCTCATTTTCCGCTGTCTCAGATCGACTCAGTATCGCAGATCACACAGGCCAGCCTCTGTGGTCGATCGCCCGATCTCTTTGAGATTTTGTGACCCTATACACCCGGATTTGCTCCTCTTTAGGCTTTACTATTGCACACTGTGCCCTCTTTGCTCAGTTCTTAACTGTAGTGGTGTAAACGATTTATTGAAATAGGGACTTGTCTCGAGATTAAACGTATTTACCGGACCCCATTTCCAACTATTGACTAGTCTATAATATAATATACATTGTTGGCCTCGATATCTGCTAAATTTTCTTATCAACCCCTCAGTCTTCCCCGATCTTGCTTGATGCTGGGTTCTGGAATTCATAGATATGCACTCTCAAGTACAGGCCTCAGATAGTTAAGTACGTATGGTCCCACCTCTCCGATGGCTTGATTCGTGCATATAGCGGCGATGGTATGCTAGTCTAGATTATAGTATCTTAAGGCGTAAAAATCTGGAAATCGAAGCTACTTGAAGAGCTCTAATTTGTGATCAATAGTGTCGTTTCCCATCGGGTTGGGTTGGGTTTCAGCCACTTTTGCGCCACCAGCTAGGGCGCGCGTATTAGTAATCACCAAAGGGCAGGACTAGTCACCCACTCACCTAACAATATCGCCCGCACCCAAAAGTTTCATCATAAATGGCTCGTCGTACTAAGAAAGTCGGAATCTCCGGTCGCTACGGTGTCCGTTACGGTAGCTCCTTGCGTCGTCAGTGCCGCAAGCTCGAGCAGACCGCTCATGCCCGTTACGAGTGCGCTTTCTGCGGTAAAAACGCCGTCCGCCGTGAGGCTGCTGGTGTCTGGAAGTGCTCTGGCTGCCGCAAGACCTTGGCTGGTGGTGCTTACATCCTTGCCACCTCTGCTGCCACTACTGCCCGCTCTACTATCCGTCGTTTGCGTGAGCTTAACGATGCTTAAAAGTTGTTTTTATTATATACAGCCGTAGGCGTAAGCATGCGCATTTAATCTAGCAGTTTGTTCTGTTATTTTTCTGGCCCTGGTCAATAAAAGAACCCGAGATGGCGGTCTAACTGCGTTGTTCTCATACAGTCTATACCTATATAAGTTTCATATGTTCATTTGGATTTTTGCCCATCAAGACACTCTGGCTACTGCTCTAAAGAAGCTTGTGACGATCACCCTTATAGTGGTGGGATCTGTGCATTGGAGCCGATCCTAAGCGCATCGAGGTTCTTGGCTTATTCGGTAAACAACTTGTGTCTCGCGTAACGTGTTCTCGAAGGCGTAACCAAATACTCGAATGCGACGAAGGCAGCTCTCTCTGTTTACCGATTTATTCCCCTCTTCGAGGCGGGCCAACCTGAAACGTGGGCGACAGTCTCATGTACAGGAGAGCGCCTTTGTATGCCCGCGTCCACCGTTTGAGTGATCGACGCAGGTGCAAGGGGTTTTGATGGGCGCTGCTTAAATCCAATAATAATGCATTCAGTGGTGCTGGAGCGCGATCGAGAGTGCTTTTACACAACAATTTAGCTCCAGGAGCGGGTGCACAAAGCCCCATGGCTGAACCTTGATGAGCGTTTTTTTTTCCCCTCGGATCTTGATCTCAATCTCTGCGCCCTTACCTATATCGTGATGTAATTGCCATTTCATCTCAACCTTTTCTTTCTTTCTTTCTTTAAACAACCCTACAGGTATCCGCATGCGGAACTGTGCTCCGCTGCACTCAAAAATGTTCCTCGCACCACCCCGCATGTTTGTTTACATGCAGCGCATAAACCGTGCATGCAGACTGCCAGGTATATATGTAGGACCCAGTGTAATCTGAGCGGCATTGACTAAGCAGCTTTCCCACGCGCGGCTGGATTAATATTTTTGTCAGCAACCAACCCTAACGACCCCCTTGTTCAACGCGTCTCGATAGTAGCCTTGAAGCAAGGGCAAATACCCTCGAGAAATGATAATGCATACTCCCAACAAGTCTGGCGAAAAGCGCAAGTCGCTCCGCCGCTCGGTTGGCCTCATGAACCTGGACGTCGCTGCCCACGGTGGTGATCTCCAGGAACAAGATTCGCCCCTCTCGCGTACTCCAAGCAGAAAACGCCATCAACCACTAAGTGAAAACATGATTAGGTACTGGCGTAGCAATGTGGTGAACGAGCTTGCCTCCCCTCAACGCGATCAACGCGACTCTTACTGCCAGCACCAGAACCAGAACCAGAACCAGCACCAACCACTAGACGATGATAACAACCCCCGCGCGTCCACAGCAACATTAACGCCAGCAAATGTCGGAGAATTAGCCGATTCAAATGATTGGAAGACCAGCAAACCGCACCAGGCCGCTTTCAACTCAAGTGGGCTCGTGTCAAAGACCGAAAAGCGGCCCGCGACGCGTCCAATGCCCGAGACTCCATGCAAGCGCCGTCCTGAAAGCTTGTTGTTTGATTTTGACGACCGTCCCGACTCAAGTAGGCTGTTCTGGAACTCCCCCTTTGCTGAAGTCACCAACAATGTTCAGAACTTCACTCTGGATAGCCCCACAAGACCATTAACCTCAACACCAGCGCCGCCACCGCACGGATCTGCAGTCAAGGCCGGCAGATTTGTCTCTGATGCATCTACAATCACGCCCAAGTTTGGGCTACGGCGGCCGGGTCTCAGCCTGGCCCCTCCGCGCTCTTCACCTCCAGCATTTAACCGCCCACCACACTCGCCTACTATGCTGAACTTCCAGTCGCCCTCTGGGTTTGCATCCCCAAGCAAGCAGAATTTTTACGACTCTACGTATGAAGAGTACGATGCGTCACGGGACTCCCACGGGACCGCAGATACATCCGTGGACAGCCTCAAGTCTCCGTTTGGGGACCCATCGCTTCAGCTCAAGTTTAGAGATGTCCACCATATCGGCACTGGCGAGTTCTCATGTGTTTGGAGCGTGTGTTCATCGGGAGGTACCAGGTACGCGGTCAAGCGAAGCAAGAAAATCATGACCGGCGCCCGACAGCGGGCCCGGCGGTACGAAGAAGTGGAAATTTTGAAAGCATTACACCCGAGCCACGAAGACAACATCATTTCGCTCGTGGATGCCTGGGAAGATCAGGGGTACCTGTATATCATGACTGAGTTTTGTGAAAACGGAAATTTGGATACATTCCTTAATGACTTGGGGACGAGATTAGACGAATGGCGAGTATGGAAAATTCTACACGAGATTACTACCGGATTAAAGTTCATTCATGACCGTAAGTACTGCCATTTGGATCTCAAACCAGCCAACATATTTATTACTTTTGAAGGATTCCTGAAAATCGGTGATTTCGGAATGGCTACTGCCCTGCCTGCTGCTGCTGATATAGAGCGCGAGGGTGACCGCGAGTACATTGCGCCCGAGGTTCTCACATCTGGCAAATACGATACCCCCGCGGATCTGTTCAGCCTCGGGATAATGATGGTCGAGGTGGCTGCCAACATTGTTTTGCCTGATAATGGCGAACATTGGCACAAGCTGCGCAGCGGAGATCTCAGCGATGCGGGCCGCTTGTCGTCAGGCGATTTGCAAAGAGCACAGAATGGAGAGAACGGGCCACCTGCATGGGCACCCTACTTTCTGATTTCAGACTCACAGGCACTCGACAGGATTGTCAAGACAATGCTCAGCCCGGGAGCAAGTTCAAGGCCCACAGCCGCTGCCATTCTCGCGTACCCAGAGCTGCAACTGGTCGAGGCGCGACGGCAAGCGGGCGCCATCATTTACGAGGGCGATTATGGACCGGAGCCTGAAACTTGGTGGGGTGTCGAGACTGGTCTCTAGATGCCTTCCGAATCCTTTCAGCTGGTTAGTGCGTAACTATCTGGCACTATTGTTATTTATATGTAGATATTCATCTAATAATTCAAATGAGAAACCGAAAAGGCCGGATTGTAGACTGGGTTTGCAAAGTACACTCAAGCTATCTGCATGGGGCTTGCATGTCCGAGCAGTCTTAGAAGTTCAAGAGCACAAAAAGCGGCCGGAGACCTGAAACAACCCAAGAGCCTGAAATGACCCCAGGCCACTCAATCCTTCATCCAGTACATTCTAACCCACACCTACCTAACCCTGGGCCCTGCATCCAGAATAAATGCCCACACCCGGCATAATGGAGCCTGCTAGTGTTTATCCTTGGTACATGATGCAATGTAAATACAGTGAGCATCTGCATTTATGCATTCCTATCCATGCGTCCCTGCATTGTTACGATTGCATATTATTTTGAAACCTACGTCTCGCTACTTGATCCTTATTGTGGGGGCGCTGTAGTCCTTGTATGGCTGGTAGTTTTATCAACAATGAGCTCCTTTGGCACGCCTCTGTAATTTTCGGGGCCTCTCTCAAAACTCTCCTCCTCCAGCTATCCTGCGTGTGCCGCAGCTGCGGATACTCGACAACAAGGGTATATGAAAATAAACCATAATACAGTCAACATGCATGCTAATAGCTCAGCCTTTCGGGTACCTGTTCTTTCCTCGAGACCCTTGTTTGATAGATAGATAAGGATAGACAAGAGTGTTACGACTGTGTTGGGGCCTAGTCTTTAAATTGTTTCGTGGGTGAAAGACACTCAATTTATCTGCACTACTTCTTGCTTGAGCTCAGAGTGCTTTCTGCTTGATGCCAACTCAGGCTAAACCGGTGGTTCCTGCAAGTAGGTACCTGTGGACAAGGGCGCCGCTGATCTGCACTATGATGTTAATGGACCCCAAAGAATTCGGTTTGCATGAACTGATGTCATATCTCATGACCAAAAGTAGCTCGCTGATGAGAGGCTAGGCTAAGAATTACATGTGCAGGTGCTAAACAAAAAGCAGCAGGTCACTTCCCTGACAATTCGACCGTTTGAGACTTTCTGGTCCTTATTCCTCAAGCCCTTGAGCACCCTATATGTATCATCAACTGAGCTGGCCGTAGTACGGCTTCGGGCCCTCGGGTGAAGTCAGGCCTATGCATACCAGCGTGGAGAAATATGGGCGATGATGCATGACCGGATAGGTGACTGGTTTGAATGGCTTTGTTATTGTCGAAATGCATTTTGATCTACCAAAATGTACTCGAACAAGTTTTGGCGTAAAATCTCGGGCCCAAAAGCAACAAACGCCCAAATTTCTGTAACTATCACAGAGCAATTTGTGTCACCAACATCACTGCAGCGAGTCGGGAGGGACAAGCTTCGAATTTATTGCGATCTTTTGGAGGATTTTTAGCAAGAGAGCCCTTTATATTACAAAACATACCCCATACCGTACTTGCATTCAATGTGCATAACAGGCATCAGCTTGAACCAGGCCATAAGCATTTGGAGAGTGCACCAAGAGGTAAAAGTGCCATTTGCTTATATTTACTAGTATTGAGGGTCTTGTACATCGAATCTTCCTGCACCTTCTAGGGTTTCGCGGTACTATATACCAAATACTAGCCGGTATGTGTAATATCCATGGCATTTGCCTTGAGCAGTGACACTCTGCCGATAATTAGTGATGCCCAAGATTATCGACAAAGTCGAGTCAGTGCAGATGGTACATAAGCTGCCCCTGAACATGCTAGGCAGGCGCATATGGTCTATTTGCACATGAGGCTTGATTAGGGCCCTTCAAATACTCCAAACGATGTCTTAAAACCGGCAGTTAGGTTTGGCCCGCATACTCAAGTACGCACGAAACTACTTTTGGAGAACTCTAGAGGCCTTGAATTAGAAGAAAAAATACCAATTAGAGTTTGCGGCTCATATCTAGCCAGGTATCTGTGTCCCTTCTTACAAGCCTCAATACCACAGGGACCCGGTGACCACTAGAGCACTTTTTGCATGAATTTATGTAAAATCTTTTGGTCACCTATCATTGCAGCCCTGGAATCAACTGTTTTAAAACCAAACTTTTTATAAAAATCCTCTTTTCCCACGCTGGGGTGAACGCTGACTTTGGCGGGTCCCTTGCAATGATGAATCCCTTCAGTAAAGGTGGGCCCAACCGTGAACTGCTCGCGTTTGACAAAGTGTTCTAGGCTTTCTCTCACCAGTAAAGACCCGTATCCCTTCTTTTGCTCACACATGCACACTGCCAACACTTCAAGATAAAGGGTACTACCTCTTGGGTATGGGAAATCCGCAACCTCATTAGGCGTCATATTTGCTAGTTCAAAGCGACTCTGAGACTCTGTGGGCCCACAGAGCTTCATTTCCGCAAGAAAGTCCTCATAGTCCCGATCGTGAATCATGCTCCGTGGCGAACCCTCTACAAGGTCCATGATCTTGGCCCAGCAAAAGTACAGCGCGCGCCATAGCTTTTGTGTAATAGTCAGCTCAACAAGTTGGTGCTTTGGTAGCTCAAATATGGCCGCAGCTACTGGCTTATCGCCATCTGCGGCGATACAAAGCACTTGGGTACCCTTTAGAATCTCCAGCATACAGTTACGCGCCCAAGACCTCGCAACGCGTCTCAGAATAAGTATGCGCTGTGGGCCAGCAAGTTCTCCGAATAAATCGGGATGAAACGTCCTAAAGAAAAGGTCATCTCGAAACCCGTCGAAAAAGATAGTCGCAAAAGTGTGCGCGCTCTCGTATGTAATGTTCGTGGCGTCTTTGTAGGTAATTATCATCGTTGTGGGTCCTGGATTTGAGTGTGTGCTCTCCAAGCTTTGCCTGGGGTCGATGGGAGTCAGCGAGCCTGTTTTGAGGTTTTGGGACGAGAAGTCACCTGAAACTAGGCTTAAAGCATGTCTAGCGGTTTCATGTGCATTCATTTAAGAATTTCAAGATCTCTCTTTATTTGAGCCCTCTTGGAAGAGATAAAAACTCAGGAACTGGCTAGCTATCACCCGGAGCGATACGAGAGCCACTGGCGAGTTTAGAAGTACGCAATTGCTAATTCTGCCTTGATGTTTATAAACCGAATTAATAGTAGCCAGCTTCTGTGGTTTTATCTCGCCCAGTTCGTTTCAAGGGGATCACGCTGCAGTCCGGCTCTGAGAATAACCCCGATCCTCCTTGGCGGAGACATCTTTGTTTCGTACTTCTACTGAACACTTTTAAAAGCCCCAGGGTAATATTATTATTGCACTGTCACTAATATACCCCGAACTGTTTTGACTTGAGCACCACCCTACAATCTCCTCTCAGGCTCGCAACGGCAGTCTTAAACACATCAACAAGCTACCTTATTTATATTTCATTATGCAAAAATCTCTGCATAAATTTGTGTTCAAACGTTTTATCGTCTTTTAGAGGCACAACTCCGGTACTGACTGTCTGAAACCCCCATTTATTATAAAAAGCCTCGTTGCCCTCAGTGGGGAACAAACTGACTTTCGCGGGACCCTCGACAGATTCTTTGGTGCCGCTGGTGAATACAGGACCCTTAAGGTATTGCATCTTATCAATAGCGTACAACAGCAACTTTGAGCCGTAGCCTTTACCGTGGCAATCGCTGCGGACCGACAAGATATGGACATAGAGAGTCTCCTTAACCGGGTAACGGGCTTTGGCAAGCTCGTCACGAGATAGCTCTGTGAGTTTAGCGTAATATTCTGGCCCTTCCTTGGCTCCAGATTCGCTGTACATTTTGCCGAAGAAGGTGGCGACTTGAGGAGTAAGGAACGTCTTTGAAGCATTTCCGTCAAAATATTGTGCTACAGGCACATACAGGCTGTAGGCTTTATACTTGATCCATTGCCACAGGCTCAACTGAATTTTCTGGCCCTCGGGCAAGTTGCAATAACAGCAAGCGGTTGCTTCTTCATCGTCATCCTCGGTGGCAAGAGCCAGCACGGCAGCGCCAGACAGAATCTCTAGTTTGGCCTTGCGTGCCTGCGAGCGCGCAAACTGAGCGAGGAACTGGGCACGCTCAGACTCGGGCGCAGTGGGCTCAGGGCCAAAGTATTCAGGGTGGAACGTCTTGAGAAAAAGGTCGTTACGGAAACCATCAATGAATACCGTTCCGTAAGAAAGGCATGCCTTGTAATTGACGTTTGAGGCATCAAATAGCTTCATGTTCGTCATGGCTGTTCAGTTGGTGAGTCAGTGGCAATCACATGAAAATAATCCCCACAAGCCAATCAGCAAGAAAATTGTAAGAAGCTTATTTATAAAAGGCGTGTTTTAGTGGAAAATCGCCGAGCACGCTAAGGTAGTTTTGAGGGCAAGACGAACAACAGTTGGAGTCTGAACCTGAACCAAAACCAAAACCAAAATTAGACCTAGGGCTCAATCTTGAGAACCCACAATGAGGGGCTAGCCAAAGCTTCTCAATTGATAGGAGTACATCTTTTCCGAGAAGAGAGCCAATTAGTTTCTCGGGCGCCGTGTCGGTCGGCTTTACTGGTGCATTGAAAAGTTGCTCGACGACGCTGACAATAAAAGGGGTATTCCTGGATTCACACAAGCTGTCTTATAAAGAGAGCAATACAATTAGAACTTATGCGAGCAGGGTAGATTAAAGTTAACACCGCCGAGTCAAAGTTTTTCCGCCCTTCCACCTAAACATGGGTCTTCTAGATGGGAGAAATCGCCTCTTGATACCGAGTATCTCAATCAAAGCTTTCATAACTAATTAAATATGCTTTAACGCATTAATCATCTCGTCGGACGCTGAATCTTACCATATGTTGCTATCGGAGACCCTGCACATACTTGCATCTAGGTCCCCACAAACGACATGCAACAGTGGGTAGCAGCCTTCAGTTACCTTGGTGTTCCCATCTTATACATAAGTACTTAGTTACTGATTACGGGGATCAGATTCTCTGACTCGTTTCTCGATGAACCCAGGACGACCCTGGTCGCGCACTTCCTGCTCAATGAGCCCGAGGTTCTGTTTACAATCTTCGTCGGCGACCTCTTTATCGATCAAACCGGTCTTATTTTGGCGCTCAAAAGTAGTCTTATCGTGGTTAATCACGTCCTTTTCAATAAATCCCGGAGTTGACATGGTAGAATGACAAGTTGAGGGGCGTGGTGTCGGAGACCAATAGATAGCTTAAAGCAAAGAACGGCACGTGCACTTATTGGAATACCTTAGACCAGCCAGGGGTTGCTGAGAAGGATACAAACTCTCGGCATTAAGCGAGCAATACTAATGCGTGAGCCGTGCAGATACATGCACGTAAATGAGTAGTGTGGAATAACAGGATTCAGGGCTAACCACGACACACAAAGTAAATGAAAAACTATACCCCTCCGGAAGCCAACCAAATAGGCCTCCCGCACACCCGGCCAGCTGATCTCACCACTACTATACCCCTACCCCCTCCCCCGCCCTCTTTACCGGATCATTGCGAGCTAACCTAAGCATGACGACCGACTATAGCAACGCACTCAATGGTCACAGCCGTGCACTGGAGACCCTAAGAGCTCGTGTCTCTCAGGTTAAAAACACTGACGCTCAGATGCAGGCCTGGGTCCAAGCGGTTGCCGACGCTACCGAGCAGCATGCACATCAGCTGGAGCAGATTCTCTCAAGGTACAGCATCAGTGAGCAGGACCTCGGCACTTTTGGGAGCGCCTGGGACGCAGTAGCCAGTGTGGTACTCACGAATGCTCAGGCAAGCGCATCCTCTGCGCGCCGCTTGCGCTCTGAAGTGCAACAACCACTCAAGCAGTTGGCTCGGAAATACGACTCCACTACCTCTGCGGTCGTGGCGGACGCCACATACAGCTCCAGCGCTGCGACCGAGGTGCAGGAGGCCGATTTGGCTAGAGCCCAAGGTATTAGAGATGCATTGCTGCGCATGCAGACCCTTTTTGTTGATAATGCCCAGGATGTGCAAAAATCTGCCGAGAAATCGAGCTCTGTGCTCCTCAGCTTTAATCCAAATGACGAGCCCGACTCGTTTGTGGCTCAAATCGTCTCTGGCGTCGCCCCTACCCACCCGGCAAGAGCCTCAGGTGCTAGAGGCGCGCACAACCAGCAGCATGTTCCACAGCAAAACCTCAGGGCTGCTTCTTCGCAGACATTTATCCATAACGCTCAGCGCAAACCTAGCCGCATGTCAATGGCCGATTCTCAGCACAGCGATAAAAAGCGGTCCGGGCTGCGGGCTAAGGTCGGCTCGATTTTCCGGAAACCAAAGGGATCATCCAATCCTCACGAGCGTGTGAGCCCTAACCGTACTCCCAGTGAGCGGTTCAACGATCGGTTCAGTGAGCGTAGCGATAGAGCTCCTTCAGAGACCCCTAGTGCCGGCCCTGTTAGGTCTTCTAGCGTACGCAGACCTCAGCAGCCTACCGCTACCCAGCCGCTTGACATTGGTCTTCGTCCCCGTGACTTGAACGCCGCAGGCGCCGGTGGTACTGCCGGGAGTATCACATCTGGAGCTACAAGCAAGGACGACGAGCCTCTCAGCAATTTAAGAGGCCGTAACGGGGTCCCCATGGAGCCTAAAACGCTTTCCTCTCCCACCCAGTCCCCAAGTGATTCTCCAACCACCGGTGCTGGTCCGTTTGGTAACAGCTACAGTGTGTCTGATGCGTTCCCTCCCCACAATGGCCCTACCTCTCCTACTGAGATTCTTCAGCCCACCCCTCGTGCTCTGAGTGGTCCCCCTGCTGGCTCGACTAGCCCCACCTCTAGCAGTGCCCCTAGTGTTCCTCCCCCTCGAGGCGGTCGTAAAATCAATTCCATTTACTTCTCTGGGGTTTCTGCTGCTCCGCGTGAGTCGGTTATCGATATCCCAGAGAACCGTGCTGTCGACTCCAATATGAGCAGCACGTCTCTAGCTGGTGCCCAAGTCCAGCGGTCTGGGTCTGTACGTCGTCCTCTCAAGCGCGAGTTTACCGGCCAGCAATCACAGCAGCACCCCTCATTGCCGCTAGTGGAGAATGGTCCTGCTGCCAGTATTGTCGAGTCCCTCACCGCTGTTGATCGCGCTGGTACTCTTGAAAAGGTTTTGATCTCGGGCGACGTGAGATTTGCTTCTCCTATTCCCATCCAACTGCAAGTCATCAATGCCCGCCATCTAACTTCGTTTGACCCTTGCCCAGCGTTATCCAGTCGCGAGCCCGGTGTGTACTCTTTTGACCCTAGTGGTCACGTCCCCGGTGGATCTTTGGCTACTTATACTGGCTCCTTCCCTGCCCTATTGCCCCTGAGTATCGTCCCTCAATGGCAGGTCACCGACAATCAAACCCGTCTGATCATCTCTTACCAAATTGCCAAGGACTACCCGCTAAACACTGTGGTTTTGCACAACATGAACGTTGCCGTTAGCGTGGTTGGCGGCACTGCTCAGAGCGCGCACTCAAAGCCCCTGGCAACGTTCTCGCGTGAAAAGCAAAGGGTTACCTGGCGGTTCAACAACCCCGTGGAGCTTCACAAAGGCCAAGTCGAGCGCCTTGTGTGCCAGTTGGTCACCACCTCCCCTGCATACGAAGCACCTGAAGGTGTGGAGGCTCGGTTTGAAATTATGAATGCTCCAACTGCCATCGGACTAGAAGCAGCAGCCGAAGGCAAGTGGGTGCCGGTAAAGACCTCGGCAACCGCCTATACGCAGCGCTATACTGCTTCTTCGCAGTAATTTTTGTAGATAATAATTTATTGGTTAGGGTGAACGTTCCAGCGGTGCCAACGGGACCGTCTAAAGAACTAGCCAGTTGCTCTGAGTGCTCATCTGCAATGGCTCAATCCAGATCAAACTGTTTACTCATGGCCTGGCCTCTAATGTCTCCTCTTATTTTTCATTCGCATCGTTTGAGATACCCTGATCTGCTCGACGTGCACTTCTCCTGCGTATCTTGAGACAATTAAGACAGTGCAAAACGTGAGCGCGAAGAGCCTTCAAGTAGCAACCACTAGGCATTCACATGCTATAATTGATATACTAAAAGCCCAGAGTTAGAATACCTCCTAGGCGCAGCATTTCAGCGAGCCGTACACTAGTTACTTACACCAAATAAGCTGTATATCTCATTATTCGTTATATAAATATCTATTCGAGAGCCAGTCTTCCAAGTAATTAGACCGATTTAGACTGCTCGCGAGAGTCAACAACAAATCTGACTGTGGCACCCTCAGGGGGCTCAATCTGAGCACGATCATAGACTTCGATGATCTTGCTTCCTAGAGACTCTTTGAGGGCAGCAGCGAGCTCAGCAGGGGTACTAATATCACCAACAGTGTAGGTAGCGCCAGCATAGGTACGAGTGAGCTTAGGACAGAGAGGAGAGCGGATGAGACGGGAAAGCATGGTTGTGAGCGGCTTGTTGTGTGAATAAATGGGGATCTGAATGAATTTATAGTTTTCGTGATGCGCATGTGACTCTGCAACCCCAAAATATCACATGCGAGGCGACTACTTGAGCAAACACATTTTAGAAGGTCTCACGAGGCGATAATCGAGCAAATTTGTGGATAGAGAGTTGCATGGAAAAAAGCTTTCGAGTTCATTCTTATGGAAAGCGCTAGAAACCAATAGATTCCACTGACAATCCAGGGTATGTGGCCCTAACCCACCCCGCATTTTGCATCGCCGCATGCAGGATCTATTATCGTGACAGTCACTCATGTAACCGAGGGACGATAATTCTGAGTGTGGGGTGAAACCTAAACCGGTGCGCAATTGCGATTGCTCAAGAAGTAAATGAGCAATTGCTAGTAAAGGGTGCACAGGCATGAGCGGGAAAATGGCTCTGAAACTCTCGACACCATTGGTATCATAGTCTCTTTTATTCGGCTACTTTTACCCATACCGTCGCTAATACGCTCTAAGCTCACTAGTTGGGGTCTTCAAAATGGTGCACCAAGCTCTGAGATTGGAAACTCAGGATTGGAGTCTGGTCTATTTTGAGCCCTGAGCGTGCTCGTATCGTATTATCTCAACCCTCAATATCCATTATCTAGAGCGTCCTATTATCGCCAAAGTGATATATAGTAAGGCGTCTGTAGTCATGTATGGTTTAAATTTATCTCCTTACAGTTGAACAAGTATTAACTATCTTCAGGTGATTGTATTCCCTACATCGCATGTGGTATCTATTCGAGTGCAAGGGACAAAACAGATCGGGCGGGTCTGAGACGATCAAGTACTGTATCAATACTAGAGCAGCTTGAATAAATGCGCGGCTCCTGAATTGTCATCCTCACAACCAGCCACAGTCACTGCGTGGTTCATCCAAGTATCTGATTGAACCAGTGCCTCGGGTATTTCGGAGAGGTCGCGGTGGACAAGAGAAGTTTGGTAAGATGCCAGAGCACAAATAAAATACTCTCTGCATTAGTTGAGGTAGACTCGTCCCAGTTTTTCACTCCAGAATGAACACATGAATAATGCACCTCACTGCAGCATCATATGCAGGCACCATGCGGTCGCAGATCAGCAACCGAGTCTGGAAAAGACTATGATATATATAGTAGCTATATAGATTTATTAAGGGACACTTTTTTCTTTCTCCCCGGAAGATTAGATCTTGGGTCTGAACATCAACTGCTGCTCGAAACTCAGAGTAGATATTGCCAGGTAATTTTCACCTGGGTTTCGATCTGGATCGTGACAGTAAGTTGCCTAAATAGTCACCTTGCTAATTCCCATAGTCACAACCCCAGGGGGGATCGTTGTAACTCATTACTGCTTTAGCACGGGTTTTCACTAAATCGGTCCTCATCTGTACCTTTAATCAGTGGCCCCGAAAGCCCCCAACCCAGGCTGTATACATATGCTCATTTAGATTATTAGACAAATGCTATATTTGGAATCACCTTAGTAGAGGCACGGCTCAAAGAAGTAGCTTTTATATTCTCGTCGTTCGTTGCTTGAAGTGGAAAGGCAGCAATCTGGGGTTGCTTGCCTTTAATAAATAGTCCCAACAAAAACCTGAGAGGTACAACAGTTCCTTAGTTCTTGTGAGGCACGGTTCAGACTCTGACCCCGTCCTCCTGCTCGTACTCGATCTCAACATGTCCACGACGGCGCTTAGGCTTAGGACCAGCAGAGCCAGCTGGTTTACGTTTACCATCTTCATTGTCGCCAGCTTGGTTATCCGAACTGTCGTGCTCCTCGTCGTCTTCAGAATCAGTATCAGATTCGCCAGAGGAGCGGCCCTTAGGGTCGTCATCCAGCCAACGCTCCAAGTCTTCCATATCGACAACATCGTCCTCGTCCTCGTCTTCGTCTTCAACAAACTCGACCTCGCCCTCGGATTCATCCTCTTGCTCATCCTCTTGCTCCTGCATTTCCTCTGTCTCCTCTACGCCCTTGAGAACCTTATTCCAGACCTTCTCATCAACATTGAGGGGCTTATCACCGTACGCACCACTCTTGAGGCGCTCCAAGAGTTCCTTTTCAATTGTCTTTTCGAGCTTAGCGGCAACAAGAGCTTTTCTTTCACGAGTAGCCTCTCTTCTAGTGATTTTCTTGGATTTGACCGTGTACTCGCGCTCCTGATCTTTAAGGGCCATGCGGCGTTCAGCGATGGCGATCTGAGATAACCTAGTAAGACGCTGCTTGCATTTGTCTACTAGATGTGAGGGCCAGTACATGAGCCTCTCGTCGATTTGTTTGAGGGCCTCTTCATAGTTCTTGGAAAGCTTGATACGCTCCCACCAGCGGCTGGGCATGTGCTGGCGCTCTGCAGTTTTCATGTAGAGATAAATTCTACCATCAACAGACCTCACGGTAGCGTATTTGGCGTTGGCTAGCGGGCAAGTGGCTCGAGAGCACTCACCAGTGACGTTGTATTCGTTTTTACAAAAGCTGTCTTTTTGCGGTGTTGTGATTTTGAAGGCGCAAAATTGGTGGTTAATCACCTGCCAAATAATATCATCGGAACAGTTTGACATTTTCACAAGAAAAAAGGTGTAAATGTGTGTATAGCTCGGGGGTGTGCTGCTGAAGTAATTTTTTTTTCAAGGCTACACTTTTTGATCTACCCTTACCCTGAGACTGTACGTGAAATACCACCGTCCGTATAGGCTGATTGAAAAGGCGAGATAAATTGTCGAAAGGGCGATTAAAAAGAGCAAAAATTGATTAAATACAATCAGGCTACTAATTCATGTATGCCTCGGCGCTCAATGGTGCATGCCGAGCTCTACGAGCATAGACCCTCAAGAGGGCAAACCCTCCATTTGTTTTGTCCCCAATGCAATTAGTTTCCGCGACAGAATAGCAGCCCTTAAGATACGAGCCGTACACAGTCCTGAATTTTTCCATCTCATGCCCCGATGATCGGACTTTTAAGCGCTTTTACAGTTACAGTATTATGTGGATAAATAAAGAGAATTACTTAGCTATCAATTCCATCTCTTCCGGGGTCAGAGATTGCAAATACAAGCATTTCGATAAAACATCGGGCTTTGGCATAATGCGATAGTTTTTGCTCCATTCAATGCATTGAATCAAGGATCTAGCCAGAGAAGAGCTTGACTTGAACTTTGCAAAATTGATTCTGCCATCGACCCAATTAGGTTTTTGGTCATTGTATAGCAGGTCAGCAAGGTATATTCCGGTAAATGGGATGCAGCCTTCCTGGAAGTTGATTTTTTTGTGTGCAGCTCTCAAGTGACTGAAATTGCGTAGCGGAGAGACCAACTTCTCCAATCTACTCAAGGTCTCTAAGTCCCGCTTGTCAACCATCGACCATGCCGTGGATCTTGATTGCACTATTTCACTCGATAACGCCAATACCAACTGCAATAAGGTGGCAAAGTTTTGCATTTTCTCGCACTCAGCAGCAACATGAATGAAACGCTCCATTGTGCGGGCCTGAAGGGATGCTTGGCGGCACAACAAAATTTCAGAACGGACCCAGTTGAGCACCAGATTAAATCTGGCAGTAACAACATCAACTCCGCGGATATTATGGGTAGCAAGAAACGCAAGCCAGGACGAGATCTCAGTTGAAGATTGGGTCCATTTTATCTCAATCAGTTCCTTCCAGTCAACCTGCTCGAGAGCATCCTTCTCTAGAAGAGTCATTTGCTGTGCAAGTGTCTCAGCACTGAGGGATAAAATGAACGGAACGTGGTTCGCAGTAATTCTAGAAGGAGCAGTTACTCGTGTTTGTAGAGTACTACAAGAAAATCTCTGTACTTCGTCACCTAGGAAGAATGGTGGTGGGGTGCTGCACTGGGGAATCGCCAAGCCAGAGACACCTCGGGGTGCCAGGTGGGTTGCACTCGCGAATGCCTGAGAATAAAGCTTTGTGTCTGCGGATACAAAGCTCGGCACTGAGCGAATTGCATTGCAGAGAAGTCTCAAGTTGCCCTGAGGGCCAGGGTCAGCGTGAGGGTGTGAATCCTCATACGTACCTTCAAGTTTTTGGATCGCGACCAGTATAGCATCTTCTTGTAAGCTATCGTCAGGAATGGCTGCTAGTTCAGCTGCTATATGCTGGTTGAACCCAGCACAGGGTGCCATCTCGTATCCGGATGAGAGTTCGGAGAGCAACGAGATGTTTGATTGAGAAGTGTGCGGACCAGCCGCGTAAGAGTCTAACTCGTCGCGGGATGCGATCGAATAGGATACAGTAGAAAGACTGGAGAATGAGACGTACGAGCCTCTGTCAAAGGGGATGTCCATAGCACCGAGCATATTATTATTAGCAGCAGCCACAGTGCTACGTCTCAGATCAATAAAAGAGCCCTCGTCAGACTCATAGAAAGAAGCACTATCATCAAGAACCTGTGCAATATTAAGGGTATCGACGGTTTCGTGTGCTGCCTTGATGGTTTTTTGTGATTCTGATGTCGGTAGTTTGGGTTGGAAAGAGTCACCCTCGTCTGGTTGATCTGATGGTCCCACAGCATCTTCGAGCTGTTCACGAACAGAGATCAGATTTTTCAGGTCTGTGAGTACTCTGAGTGCCAACATGTCAACTTTGCCATCCACTTGGACCTCGCTGGGTTCCGTGGGGCGTGATCTCCGAAAAAAGCGCGATTTGGGCTTATGCTTTTGAGGAGTTGTACGAATACATGTGACTTGTGGGTTTGTGTTGACGAGAATACCACCTCTGATGATGCTACCGAGCTGCCTTGATTCGCCCTCGGGGGTTTGCATGGGGTCAATGGGCCCCGAGTAAAAGGAGAGAAGAGTGCGACGACGGCCGGCGACATCAACTTCAGCGGCACCAAACTCGCCTCCTGGTGCGAGGGGCCAGGTATCCAGCTGGGCAACGTCCCAGTATGTGCGCAACCTGCGATTCCAGACCTTGGAAATTTGTTGAAAAATCTGGGGGTAAACATTCAATGGGCTTGACTCCAGCTCTGAGATAGCAAACGAGAACCTCTGGCGCAGCTCCAGATTCGGTAGAAAATCGTCAGCAAAGAAGTTATCGATCCAGTGCCGAATAACGACAAAAGTGCGCACTGCGGTATCGCGCCCACGTTCAGAAGCTGGATCATCCTGTGTGAGGCACATTGCCTGGTGGAAACGAGCTAGTAACAACTCCAGAACCTCTTGCGCCGAAGTGTAAATACGAAAGGTGAGAAAAAAATCCGACATGGAGGTATAGTCAATAACTCGCGCGCTGGTTATATAGGCAACTAGTTCCGCCAGTGACAGCGCACTATTACAGTTGGGCGGTTCACTTTGAATTATCTCTTGTTGTGAAGTCTCACTGAGCCGAGATTCAAACATTGCGCAGTAGCCAACAACACCACTTGAAGCACTACTGTTGATGATGATGGATGATGTAACGGAATGTATGTGCTTGTGAGATCAGGTTAGTTGATCCTTTGCGTACCTTTGTTGCTCTGTCTTTTGAAAGATTTCTGAGGTTACAAGAAGCCACAGTATAAGAGAAACTAAAACATATAACTATGCAACTATATAAACAAACGGCCCTAGCCCTTGCGGCGCGACGCGCACGCGTATGTTTTGGCATGAGTCAGCGGACCTCCCTACAGCTCAATCAAAAGTGTAAGCGTCCATTAAAGAGCGTAACAGGGGCCCGTAAGGTAAATGTGGCTTGGAAGCTTGCTATTTATAGGTTAGTCAAGAAGCCGGTGGAATGGTCCGTTCAGAGTAGTTTGCAAGCTTTTTCTCTTTTCATTTTTTATTCTCCGTTCAAGCTAAATATAGAAAGTACGCTCTCATGTGCGTTGGCACGCCCAGAAACATGCGTAGCCGATAATCTACCAAGATACACCCCGGGGCGTTCACCCTGGTGTCGGAGATGTGTTTAGGGAGAACCCCTTGAGCAGGTCTTAATTAACTCGGAACAAATACGCAAACAGAATTGAAATTCAGAAGATGGGGTGTCACTCATAGCTGCCAGATGAGGTTAGGTACCTGCGTATAATAATATGACTGTTATTGTTTGCTGATATCTTTACATTCCGTAGCCTGCATAAAAATTTATACTTTATTGCTACTTTAGTGGATATTGTGTTTGTTCATTCATGTCTGTGTGACTCGTTACGCAGAGTAGTTTGGCTGTGTACCTAGGGTCCTATAGAGGAAATCATGAGTCTGTGAGGAGGACACAACAATCGGAGTGCCGAAACTGGTCTGAAAACACTGGATTACACTATAACCATTCTTAGAATGTAACATCAATTACTACTGTACATGTGAACTTGAGAGCCGTCATGGCAACAGGTAGTAAAATTCAAGGCAATCCTTGGTGAGATTCCAAGCCTCGTTCCCGTTGATATCACCTCAATTTGCTCTCAAATTGGAATGATTAATTATTCAAATTATGGAAAATGCACTGAAATCTGACTCTCTGCCAACTTGACGGTGCAGTGAGGCCAGATTAGGCGGCCTGAATATAGGCCCCAGGGACCCCCCTCTCTTCAGCATGCCTAATCATTCAGGTATTGACATCAGTGCCAGTCTTGCGAGTGATTTGGCTGATTTCCGACAGTCCAATGATCGTGCTCTTGTTTTAAAGATCAAGAATGAGGAGTGTGTCTTGAAGCAGCGGTTCGAGAGTACCGGCGACCTCGAGGCTGATCTCAGGATCATTGGCCAGACTCTTGGCGAGGATGTGTGCTATATTCTCCTTCGAGTAACCGAAAATAGCAAACTCAATATCGCAAATAAAGACGACGACGAGTTTGCGTTTGGCAGCTACGTTCCCGACTGCAGCACCAGCCGCCGGCGGATGGTTTATGCCAGTTCTAGCCCATTAATTGAGAAACGATTGCCCACCCACAAGTCATACTTTTGGTCTGACGCCAATGAATTTATGGCTGAGATCGTTCAGGACCGGAAGGGTCCGATAACGGATCGGGACGCCACTGAGACCGCCACTAGGGAAGAAGCGCTCACAGCAGGCGAGCTCGCCCAGAAGCGCCATGTAGACGCAGAACGGGTTTCGAGAGCTCAGCAGCAGAGTGGCGCTAATGTGGGCCTCGAGATTCCCGAGCAAGCGCGTAATCTGCTCTCTAAACTGGAAGACAACTCTTTTGTGGGGTTGGTTGTCCGGGGAGAGGCACTGCATATGCATAAGCATGCACAGGGGCTCGCGTTGGAGCGACTCCAAGACGAGTTCGGCCCGGAGCCAGAGTATGCCGTTTACAAGGATAAAAATGGCAAGACATGGTTCATATATAGATGCCCTGATTCAGTCTGTACAAAAGACAGGATGATCGCTGCTTCTTGTCGCAATGGCGTCCTAGACAGTATCAAACGTCTCACCACTATTAACGCGACGGTAAGTACTCAAATGCACGGTGTATGCGGGATGACCTTTACCATGCAGCGGGAAATTTCATCACATGCCACACTCCCCACAGTTCTGACTAACCCCTTATAGATTGAGACCTCGGATGAGCTAGAGTTTGACGAGCAAGAGGAAACTGAGAACCAAAACCAAGAATCTTTTGTAGGCACCGAACTTCGTCGTATCAAACGCCCTACTAGAGCTGGTCGTAGATGACCAAGCCCCCTCTTGAGGTTGGATAGAGGTGGTCTTCATGCTGTATCCATTACCCCGGGATGACGACTGCATATGCGCCTCTGCATAGTGCATTACGTACAAGTATATAAGAACACGCTTCATACCTACATCAGTCCCTTTCCTCCCATGGCATCTAAAAAGAAGAGTGGAAACCCCATTGTAGACCTCACTGCAGGTGGAATTGCTGGTTGTTGTGAAGCACTGAGCTGTCACCCCCTGGATACAATCAAAGTCCGTATGCAGCTCCAGTCAAAAGCCGCTCAGGCCGCTAAACAAGCTGCTGATGCACAAGCAACAAGCATTGCTAAGAATGCTCCCGTTGGCGAAGCAGGTGCTCTGGCCGCTGCGGCCAAGAACGTCGCTGCGCCTGCTCAGGCGGCCGCCCGCCGAGGATTCGTCGCTACTGGTATTCACATTGCTCGCAAAGATGGTATCCCTGGCTTGTACCGTGGTTTGGGCGCTGTGATTGCTGGCATCACCCCCAAAATGGCTGTTCGCTTCTCCTCATTTGAGGAATTAAAACGCATTTTTACCCCGCAGGGTGCCACCCTGCCCACAACTACCGGAATTTTCTTTGCCGGTATTGGTGCTGGTTTGATTGAAGCCGTTTTGGTCGTTAATCCCAGTGACGTTATCAAGATTCGTTTACAGGCCCAGAGTCACTCCCTCATTGACGCTACAGAGGGCCCTAAATACAAAAATGCTGCACATTGTCTCTATACTGTGATTAAGGAAGAGGGAATTGGTGCTGTTTATCGTGGTGTTTGGCTTACTGCTGCCCGTCAAGCCACTAACCAGGGTACTAACTTTACTGTCTATACGCTTTTGCGTGAAAAGTTACAAGAGATGCAACCTGAGTGCAATGGTATGCTTCCTGGCTGGCAGACTTCTACCATTGGTCTTATTTCTGGTGCATTGGGCCCCTTCTCCAACGCCCCTCTCGATACCGTCAAGACGCGCGTTCAGCGTGAAAAGGCCAAGCCCGGCGAGTCTGGACTTCATCAGTTCACCCGTATTTTCAAGGACTTGGTAAAGAATGAGGGATTCTTGAGTCTGTACCGCGGTATCACTCCACGTGTGATGCGTGTTGCACCTGGCCAGGCAGTGACCTTTACAATTTATGAGTGGGCGAGGGCCGCTTTGGAGAAGATTCCTGGCCTTGAACCAAAGAAATTGGCTGCATGATCCGTCAACAAGCTTTAGTTGCTTTTAGCTAGTGGTGACACAGACCTGTATAGAATCTTGTTTCACTTTTATTTACAATGTAAAAAATTATACGAATGCGTGATGAAACAGTGTTTAAAAGATGTTCCAGCTTGGTTCCAAGTGAATTGCATGCTAGAGCAGTCGGTTCAATTGTAAGAAGAGGCGAGAGAGTCTGGACATCTGAACCCGCCTGAGAGCTGCAATCTGTCGAGGTGGATACCACGACGCGCGATTTGCCCCTCACTACTGCATAGTATCAAAATCATAACCAGTAATTGTTTACTTGCCAACCGGTTACTATCGCTCTTACATCTGTAAGAGTAAGGGTTGTATGATCCATGCACCTCATCGTTGTCGCCCTCTGATTTTCATCGTTTCGGCCAGGTATACGAGTCACGATAAGGAGAACTTTATTTTGCACTTGCCACTCTTAAATTTGAGCTCATGACTCTGAGATAGTTTAATTAGCCAAGTCCCCTATCTTTCGGGGTTGCAGAGCACATGAAGCTAAACGGTCCATTCAAGCACCCTATCCCAAGACACGAGCACGCGTATTGCCTCGATTGGTTAGCTAAATAAGCTCATACACCCGACGATAAATTGTGGTAAAACACCAAGCCGCCCCGTAACAATAATCCGAGGCGCTCGGCTAAATGCACCTCTGGAATCGAGGCACGGGGTAGGCTCCCTGCAAATTGAGAGCTACAAGTTTGCTCTTGAGTTGAGCGTCAGAGCCCTATCGCAGACACTCGCGATACGGAATATATATATAGCAACACCTCACACCCAAAATCATACCTTCAGCGGCGGCATCAGATAAACAAATCGACACTTATAAGAGGGAGCAGCTAGACTTGTAATAAATAAAATACGTAAAAAAAGGGCACTGGATTGATACGAGAGATCAATTGCGTCTCAAACGCCTGATAATCTTCATTCTCGATCGCTCTAGACGCCTGCGCTAATCTGAGGGACGCCAAATCAACTGCGCGCCCAAATTATCAATCCGGGCCTTGCGTTGGAGCAGTTTGGCTTCATCCTGGGCTGCTTGGATCTGGTTACGAGTTGTTTCTCCCAAGACTTCGAGCTCTACTTCTTTGAGAGAGACTACCTCCTGGAGAAGCGCCAACTCCTTGCTCAATTTCTCCACCTCGTTGAGTAGCAGCAGCATACTACAGTTTTGAGTGCGCGGTACATCTGTACTAGTGAATACTAGATTCGAGGGGGCTCTCTGGATATCATCTGGAGTAATTGGTTTCATAAAGATGTTGTGTTGTGGATACTTGACAACATTGCGTTTTCTTCGTGCTTTTTCGATGTGTATCCGCGCCTAACTTTGTGTCACGTGCGCGCTAGCCTGTGTGGGGAGACTTCAAAGTTACTCCGAGCAGACCAGTGGACGCCTAGTATACGGTCTTGAATCAACACAGATTGTTCCTGTACATAGCCCTCCCATAATTCAGAATAAATCAGCGCTTGATTGAGCAGGTGCTAAAGATTCAGGTGCAGTCACGTGTAAGCTATTAATGGTGCCCTTTCAGCAATAAGTACTAGTAGAAGGAGAACAATACACAAGACTCGGTTTGTTTGGACCGTAATCCCCTGGCGTAACTTCCCCGCTCTGTACATATCACCATAGCCACAGCTTGACTACCTGTGGCACCTATGCACTAGAGGCTTCAAGTAGTGTCGCCGCCTTCAACGAGTCATAAAACATTAGGCCTGACCCTTGATACATTTCAGCCATAATCCATGCCATCGTGGTATCGCCCCACCCAGTTTTGTTATCGCTGCAGCATTCCCCATGCAAAGAGAATGTCTTGGATGCATGTTCTAGACCATTAAAGGTAACCTGTCTCACCTGTTCTTGAAGGAGCGGAAACATGAGAAAGAGATACATAGCAACCATACTCTTCGTTAAGATTACTTCTACCCTACATACTCGGTGTAATAAACGCCCCAGCGGCGATCCTGTCAAACGAGCGGCACAGTCCTATGCATCTTTAAATTATGACCACAGTGTGAAAAAGCACAGACGGGAAGACAAAGTAAGATACTGCGCAGATATATCAAAACAAGCGGAATTTTGAAATACTATGCGGTATTTATATCGAACCTCCCCCCCCTGTACCAATCGCCTTTTATATCTATCGGCTGTCTGACGCTCTTACCAAAGATTCTGGCCTTCTCTTTCTTTGAACCTCAGACCCTACCTCACCCCCCCAAAAGGATCAAACCAAGTGAAGCTCGCTCTTTAAATGCCATCGTTTGAACAATCGAGCGATGAGGGCGGAAACAATGAGAGTCTTCCCACCATTGTACCGCAGCGGCCGCCCACACGCAACGTTCAACGGTCACGGTCACGGTCTTCACGGTCGCAAAGCCGCGAGCACACTTCCGACGACGCTCCGCCCAAATTTGTCCATAGGCCCTCAATGATGTCCCTTTTCAGTGATGATGAAGAAGAAAATTATCTTCCAAGTGCACGGAAAGGTCTGCAAGAGGTCGAGACAGAGACCGTCAACAGCATCGCGCTTTTGGGGGTTCCACAGGACGGCTCGCTCCGTATTAAGAAAAGTGCAGATCAGATGGGCCCCCAAAGCTCTAATCATGCCTCGTTACCTGGCACCCGTGCCCCGTCAAGGACTCGCAGAAAACGTCTTGCTGCTGCGTCCCGAGCAGACATATTCGCCGCCAAAATCGCTTCAGCTATGGACGAGGCGGCATCTAGTGATTCTGATGAAACTTTTGTATATGATACAAACCGTGATACGGTACGCAGGCCCTATAACTTGCGTACATCCTCTACTATCTCCTTACCAGTGAGCCCTCACCCCAAACCCAACGGTGGTGGGTCACAGCGTCACAACTCTAATTTATTTGTGCAAACAGCCACAAACAGCGGGCCGCCCACCATTGCCCATCCATCACCACAGCGAGCCAGGATCGAAGAAGAGTACACACAGCAACAGGAGCGCGGCAGAAGAAAGCGCTCGTTTCTGGGTGAGCGCCAAGCCCGCATGCTTCCCGCCAACAAAACTGATAGTGTCAAGGCTAAAAACGTCTATCTTAACCGCTGGCGTGGTGGCGATTTAGACGATGAGGAAGACGATGAGGACCCAGGACCCCTGATCGATGAAACGACTCCATTGAGCCATATTGCTAGGTCACAACAGTTTACAACTCCAACTCCTCACGATTACGGCGCCAATAGGAGGCTCGCTCCATTTTATATTCGCGTCACGCTCTGGGTTTTGGGCCTCGTAATGTGTGTTCTATTTTGCACATTTGTGGTGGGCGTCTTGGTGGCATCTTCGAGACCCCTAGTGGGAATACAAATCGCCCGTCTAGTGGATGTTTTCCCCAGTGATAAAGAGCTCGTTCTATCAATGATTGTGCAGGCAAAGAATCCCGGCTGCTTCACGGTGGGCACATCAGCTGTGGACTTAGACTTATTTGCAACCTCACAGTATGCTACAGCCGTTGAAGCTCTTGACTCATCCAAACGCACGGTACTCTTGGGAAACGTGCAAGAGATTGAGTCCCCTTTGATATTCGCGGGCTCGTTTTTCAACCCTAAGAATGCCTTCAGTATGAGCACTATTAGACTCGTATCACCTTGTGCTAACGCTACTGAATTGTGGCAGCAGATCTCGACAAATACCTTTGAGCTCACGGTGAGAGGTGTTATCAAGTACTCGCTATTATTCTCTCAAGACCTGAGGACCTCTGTGAGCTCGTGCATTGTAGTGACTCCCGAGTAGGTTGTTAATCACTGCGCGGGCTGTGGCACCTGGCTTCCGCCAGTCTTAAAGTACCATATACGCTACAAATCAATATATTTATAAGACTAGTTAATGTCTATTAACAAACAACCACATTAAAGTCACTCTTGTTTGCAACCTTGCCCATGTTCCAGAACAAACTGAAACGCATCAATTACGCGTAGAATTTCATCGACTGAACGACCGACAGGAGTATCGTTGATATTTTTGTGGACAATTTCACCTTGAGGGTTAATGAGGAACGTCCCTCGAAGGGCAATGCCTTCTTCTGGTACAAGTACCCCATAATCCCTAGATAGAGTGTGATTGGTATCGGCCAAAAGTGGCACTCGAACACCGCCAAGACCTCCATCTTTACGGCCGAGTTTATTCCAGGCTAAGAGCGCAAACTCGGAGTCTGTGGAAGCAATGAGTACTTGAGCTGAACGATTCTCGAACTGAGCCAGCGACTCATTCAAAGCGATAATTTCAGTTGGACAAACAAATGTGAACGCAAGTGGTACGAAAACAAGCACAACCCATTTATTTGTGTACTGTTCGAGACTGATTTGCTCAGTGAGGTGCTCGACAACAGCCGTTTTGGTAAATTTTGGTGCTTGGCTGGGCATAGAACTGAGGGAGGTATCCAGACTATGGGGATCAAGGAAAGGTGGGTGGAGACCTGAATTAAGACCCCTCTTGGGGGTCGCTGTGGATCTTCGAAAACCAAGTAGATAATCGCTAGCTAAACCTGATATATTCAATTATGGTGCCCACAAAATCTGCTGATTGCTTGCACTGTCCCGGTCCCCACAAGCAAACCCATGAGTACACGCCAAGCCCCTTGAATGCGCCACACCTGATCGCCACAGACTACGCCTTCCCCGCCACCAGGGTATTACCCCCCAACCGGACCCTCTGAAGCTCCAGCTCATGAATGACGCAGGAAGATTGGGAAAACAGTATCTACTGGAAGCAGCAGTTCCAACTAGCACAAATTTCTAGAAAGGCAGTAGAGCCGCACAGCTTTGCAAGGGCAGCGGCGCGTGGCTCGCGTCCTGGGTTCAGTGGCCCCCAGACACTAGATGAGGTTGCTAGCGCGCTTGTAAAGCAACAAAAGACCGCGCAGGTAGCCCAGGCTAGTGCTAACAGTACTGGTCCAGCCACGCCTGCACGGCAGCAGGCTAACCCCCAGGAGAAAAAGGACCAGCTGGAGGCCGAAAGGGTACGCCATATTAACGAGGATATTAACAAGCAATTTTGGACTTCAATCGACTTGAGCGGCCAAGGGCTTCTCACTACGACACCAAGACTGTTTGCCTATACATTCCTACAAAGATTATACTTGGGACACAATAGTTTGGAGGAGATACCGGTCTCTTTGACGAGGATGCCTCAACTACGCGTTCTAGACCTTAGTTCGAACAGTATCAGAGAGATAATCCCCGAAATGGGTTTGATGGTAAGTCTGCGCCACCTGTTTTTGTTTGATAACCAAATCTCTAAGCTACCTTCAGAACTGGGGTCCCTGTTCCAGCTCGAGGTATTGGGTATCGAGGGTAATCCAATCGAAGAAAGAGATCGGGAAATTATGGCGACTGAGGGCACCAAGGGATTAATCGTGGAACTTAGAGATCATGCACCGGTAGGTCGTGCCCCCTGCCCTCGTAAGTGGATCGAGCTCGAGACGGAGTTCAAGGATAACCCCGGGTTCACTATTCTCTCCTACAATACACTATGCGAGAAATACGCAACACCGCAACTCTACGGTTATACACCTTCATGGGCTCTTGACTGGGCGTACCGCGCCAAACTGCTGGTTGAGGAAATCAGTGCCCACGAAAGCGATATTGTATGCCTGCAAGAAGTCAATACTGTGGCATGTGAGGAAGTATGGTACCCGTATTTTACTCCTAGAGGCTACAAGTCGCTCTTCTACCCCAAGACGCGTGCTCGCACCATGACTTCAGCAAGCGAATCACGCAATGTTGATGGCTGCGTCATATTTTACCGCGAGAGTGCTGTAAAGTTGATCCAACACACCCCTGTCGAGTATAATACAAAAGCACTACTCAGAGACGATCTCAAAAAGTCTGTGGACACGTTTAATCGTGTCATGACCAAGGACAACGTTGCTCTCGTGGGCATCTTTGAACATGTCAAGTCAGGCCACCAGTTTATGCTCGCAAATACTCATTTACACTGGGACCCTGCGTTTTGTGATGTGAAGATCGTTCAATCGGCAATTTTACTCGAAGAAATGGATAAACTCGCCGAAAAGTACGACAGAAACAAACAGCTCCCAATGATTGTGTGCGGCGATTTCAACTCGGACGTCCATTCTGGTGTCTACCAACTTTTCTCGCAATCAAAAGTTGAGCCGGACCATCGCGATTTACTGGGATACAGTTATGGTGACTTTACTGAAAAGGGCATCCAAACAAGACTCAACTTCAAGAGCGCGTACACGGATGGACTGGAGCTCCCATTCACAAATTACACTCCTAATTTTGTCGAGGCCATTGATTACATTTGGTATTCGAGCCAGCAATTGGCCGTAACCGCGCTTTTAGGCCCTGTTGATGAAGACTATGCCCAGCACTATGTCGGGTTCCCTAATGCTCACCACCCTAGTGACCATATTCCAATCCGCGCAAACATTGTCTTTACCCGCAAGTAACTTATTTCGCTAATAGCTTAAAACTTACCATTTTTCCAGTCTCAGAGATCGAGATCATAGATTGGATCCGGCCCAGAGGCCATCGTATTACCCTGGCTACTCCAAACCAGCCTGACTATAGGTGCTCAATAACAAGTGTAGTTTCATTACATATTTAAATAACATAGGACAGGATGCGCCGCCACCACGGTCTGCTCTTTACAGCCTTTGTGTCGTCGACATCATCCTGGGTATCCTCATAGACGTCACTATCCAGGTCCATGGTTGCAGCCCTGGCAAACGATGTACGCTTGATGAGTTTCCAGCCGATAAACATCACCGGGAAAATAAATAGTTCAATGTAGTTCTGGAAAAAGCTCGATACGTCCCAAGGACTGAAACAAGTCCAGCCCTGTACCAACAATATAAACACGAGCATAAAGACCTGAAAATAGGTACCGTAGGGATAAGTCCAGTTGCGGAATACAAGCAGGTGCTCTTTGCCCTGAGCTTTCATCCCTCTTCTAAATTTGATTGAGGCAATCCCGATACACAACCATGAGATTTGGTTCGATACACCAACGAGCGCTTGAAGCCATGTCCAAAGGGTACCAGTGCCAATGAAGGAGGAGCCAAAGCAAAGTCCCGAAACAATCCAAGTCGACCCCAAGGCCACCCAGGGTACGCCCTGAGGGGTCAATTTACCAAAGAATCGAGGGCCATAGCCATTCATGCTGATACCGTAAAGAATACGGGTACCTGCGTAGAGTGCGTGATTTCCGGCACTAATCACCGAAGTGACAACCACTGCGTTGATGAATGAGCCGGCAGCTTTGGAGCCTGCCCGCTGGAAAACAATTGTAAACGGCGAAACTGCAGAGTCACCGGTGCTAAGTCCCGGGTAATCATAGGGAACATTGATACCGATAAACAAGACACTCAAGACATAGAAAATCAGGATCCGCCAGAAAACTGTGCGGGTGGCTCGCGGCATGACTTCGCGAGGGTTCTTCGTCTCACCAGCGGTCACAGCGATACTCTCGGTGCCACCATAGGCAAACGAGGCAGTAACAAAGATGGAGGCAAATCCGCGGATGCCGTTAACAAAGGGAGCTCCATCTAGGTGCCAATACTTGAACCCAATATATTCGTGATCAGTGTTGGCGCCCGCGTTGACCACAATGCCCAAAATCAGGAAGATCATAATTGATACGACTTTGAGGAGCGCGAGCCAGTACTCGAGTTCACCATAAGCTTTGACAGAGATTGCATTGATAGCCAGTAAAAAGACCCAGAAAATGAGCGCCACACTCCAGCCGGGTACCTTGATATCCCAGTACTCGAGCACAAGCTGCAAGGCAGTCAAGTCGCTGGCAGTTGAGACGGCATCGTTGAACCAATAGTTCCAAAACATCGCAAATCCAGCAGCTGGATCAATAAACTTTCGCGAGTACGTGCAAAAAGAGCCCGGAACCGGCATATAGGTTGCCATTTCGCCAAGACTGAGCATCGTCAGGTATACAATGATTCCCATAAAGGTGTAGCAGATCAGCATCGATGCAGGACCTGCTTTGGCCAAGCTTTTGCCGGTACCGAGAAATAAGCCAGTTCCAATCACTCCGGCAATCGCAATCATCGAGACTTGACGAGAAGTGAGTTTACGGGCCAGTCTGTCTTCGCCTTCTTCATCAGATCGATATAAGGGGGACTCTACACTCTTGTAGGTCGAGGTTGTTTCCACACGCAAGATAGTGTCTATTTGGTCGTTGGAACTTTTCATCAAGGTGGAAAGAAATGTGGATGCAGACAAGTTCCAATGTATGCACGTATATGCAAGAACGGTAAGTTGAGGCATTTGGTAAATGGATATATGCAACACTTTGAGTGGCTAAGAATGATACATCAGATAAAGATTGGGTACTCAAATCCAGAAAAGTATGAGAACAGATCTCAGAACAAAACAATTGCTGTCAAAAAAGCCAGGAGCTGAAATTATGACAGATAACGTGATATGGCGTGCATGAGGATTCCTGCAGGCAGATGAAGAACGAAAGTACAAACTGGTCACTGTACAGCAAGCGAACAAGCACTAGAGAGTAGCTTGAATAACACTTAACATTAGTTAATAACCCCTCTCGGCTCCTCAAAGAGCCACCGATTCACTCTACTCGACCCTTATCTTTACCGACAGAGCGTTCAATTTTCTAGAAAAAGATAATATAAATTAAAGAAAGACTATCAAACCTGGTCTGAATAAACATAAGAGAATCCTCTAAACTGCTCCTGCATGCTGGGTGACAATGTACTATTCATCGGGGTGAGGGCAGGCATCTCAGAGGTAAACTCAGAGTCAAAGTAGCGCACATCGCGTGGATTATCCAATTGAGGAATGTATGGCGGCGGGACCTTGCGCGCAAGAAGATCGTCGAAATTAATGTTGGCAAAGTATGGGTGCTGCATGATCTCCAAGGCGTCAGTGGGGCCCGAGCCTAAACGGCGTTTGGGGTCGCGTTCAAGGAGCTGCTGCACGATCGAAACAGAGTCCTTGGGCATATGAATGGGATAAAGAGGCTCGTCACTGAGAATAGCATCGTAAACATCATCCTCATCTTTACCACGGAAGGGTGATTTACCCAAAAGCATCTGGTACATGAGTACACCGAGAGCCCACCAATCAACTGAGCGGCCGTATTTCTGGTCCAAGAGAATCTCAGGGGCAATAAAATCGGGAGTTCCACAAAATGTACCAGTAGTCTTACCATAGCCCATATTCTCTTTGCACAGTCCATAGTCAGCGATTTTGATATGGCCATCTAGAGTCAAGAGAATGTTGTCGAGCTTCAGATCGCGATAGATAACATCATTATCATGGAAATGTTTGAGACCAAGCAGTACTTCTGCTGCATAGTATTGAGCCCTCCCGGCGACAAATGGCTCTTTTTGGATATGATACATCAAATCACCACCACTAACATAATCCATAACAAAATAGATACGATTAGCAGTCTGGAAGCACGCAAACAAGTTGATCAAAAACGGGTGACGCTCCTTGTTGGCGATTAAGAAGACGTTCTTTTCGCTACGAGTGCTTTCAACTTCTCGATTCTCAATAATAAAGTTCTTCTTAAGGACCTTGATAGCATACAGTTTTTGCGTGTGTTTTGATTCTGCAAGCATGACTTTACCAAAATTACCCTTTCCGAGTACCGCCAGAAAGCTGAAATCGTCAAGACCAACTTTAGGTTTCCGGCGATGAGCAGATGTAGAGGAAGGACCGGGAGCCACTGCTTGAGAAGAGGATGATGAAGATGGACTAGTATGCTCCTCTTTTTCTTTTCTTGGGCTCTTCTTGAGCAGCTGCTCAGCAGCAGCTAACGCAGCACTTGCGCTCGCCTCCTTCACCTCAGCGTCAGTGGCATTGGGGGGCGAATGCACACTCGAGACAGCGGGGATCACCGGTGCGGAAGGCACTGCTGGCACGGGCTTTTGAGCAGACTGGGGAGTGCTTGCCTGTTGAGTATTTGGAGCCGTAGGCGAAGGTGTTTTGCGGACCGCAGACTGATCAGGAGTCCAGGGTTGATGACCATGCGACGCTGGAACTGCCTGCTGATGATGATTCTGGTAAGTCTGTTGTTTTGACTGTGCTTTCGGCTGCTGAGGTTGCTGCTGCTGTTTAGAAGACGCTTCAGGCTTGAATTCTTGCATAGCTTTATCATTCCACCAGGATGTGTTGCCGAGGTCAAGTGAAAGATCTAGTCTCTGGTCAGTGGACTCATCACTCGCAGATTTTTGGTGGTGACGATTTTGAACAGCGTGCTCAGGGACTTTCTTACGGGGCACTTTGCGCGAAGTGGGCGGCGGAGGTGCGTGTACAGTAGAATGCGTGGGCTTGCCATCAAGATATGGATTCTTGGGGCTACCATGCGAGGTATTAGAACCAACCAGGGTAGTGGTAGAGGATGCATTAGAGCCACCGGTGACCCGTTTCTTCTGATCATTTTTGGTCATGCGGATAGCAGAAAGAATCTGGGCAGCCATTTCCATGGACATGCCACAGAAGTTGGGTACGAAGCGCATGCAGTTGGTATGGCACATAATACCGCATTCTGTGCATTTGCGAATTTTCCTCTTACCGAATGGCAGAATAAGTCCACAATGACAGCACCAGTTAGCGCTCATATTCGAGCTTGGTTCCCAATTGTGAGGTATACGGTGATTGAGCTGCTCGGCTTGATCAGTTTCTGTAGATGTTTTGGAAATACATTTGGTAACAACTTTGGAGACACAGTGTTTGTGACAGGCAAAGTTGCATTCGATGCACTGGAAGGGGAAGGTCATGAATTCTTCACAGATTGCGCAGCGCATGATATTGTAGAAGCGTTGGTGTACAAACTGGTGGCCCATGATCTCAGTGGCATCCTCTTGTTTACGAACGATGGCATTATGACGACCGAGACCATCTCGATAGATCTTGGCCTTTTGAGGTGCGTTCTTGTCGAATTGCATCCGAATGTAGATGCGGCCAGCGGGCTCGAGAATAAACCATCCTTCGACTGACTCTGTTGCGGAAGAATTTGACGGTGCAGTAGCGATATTTGATCCAGCGCCTCCCGCACTACCAGCATTGGCACTACCCGCATTGGAGGCATTACCCGTGGGCTGAGGCCTGCCGGCTGGGTGGACCGATGCCTCACGAATAACGGTATCGGCGTTGGCCCACCCTTTATCTGCCAGAGACTGAACACCCTTTCGACGTAAAGCCTCGACGACGTCATTGATTCGCACCCACATAATGGCGACTGGCTTGCTTTGTTCACTAATCTGATCATAAACGACGATTTCCAGCTCATTAGCCTTTTCAACAGGAATATGAAACTCTTCATTAAAAACATCACCCCGAGCTACTGCCTGCCCCACCAATTGGTTTTCTATTCTCAAAACAAGGCGGGTTTCAACATTTCGGGAAGCAGAGAAAGTAGTATGGTCAACGCCATCAATTTTAGAGATAAACAGGTGTAAAGTACCTGTAACGGGACGCCTTGCGTTTTCGCGTAATGGCTGGGCGTCATCACTGACATTAAGTTGAAGGTCAGTGTACCGTTTCAAAGCGTAACGTAACAGCTCAATTTTGGCGGTGCTTTCCGCGAGGTTTTCCGCAGCCTGATCTCTAGCTTGACGATCATGCTCTTCGGAATACAGTCTTTGTAGCTTTTCGATTCCCTTTTTGTACTGCTTGGCGAGACTAAGCTTAAAGTCGAGCTGCTGAAGCATGAACTGTATACGCTGCCCCATGAACGGGTTATCATACCGCAAGAGCTCCAAACCAGTTACATTAGTGTGTGGTGTAGCGTTGGTACTTGGATTTGCGCTCTTGGCCAGCTCTTGTTCTAGATACGCAATGTTTGTTTGCGCGTCGCGGATATTAGAGCGACACTGCTGTAGAACTTTGGCGTTTGATGTACTAGCACTAAGAGCTTTTGCACCTTCGAGAAGCGCCCGCTCTCGGCGAATCATTTCACGGATTCGATCCGAATTCGGTTCGCTCATTGCTGACCTGTGGAAAGGGGTTGAGTGTAGTTGTCAAGTAAGCTGGGAGGATATAAAGGGCCCTTGGTGGCGAAACGGAAAGGCCGACCTACTTAAAGGGGAAGAAGTCCTGAAGAAGCTATATACTAGTCTCAGTTGGTTATCGCAAATATCTTCTTTTTTTGGACCAGATAACGGTCCTCTAGACTTAATGAAGCGTGCTTGAGTATTTGTATCGGGCATCGCCTACGCTATTGAGAGAGTATTCTAGGAAGTTTAGGGGGTTTATATACAGTTGATGCTTTAGAATAACAACACAGAGGCGAGTTCAAGGGAATATGCAGAAGTTGCAAAGGAGCTTCTGAGTTAGGCCCAGCAGGAGCGGGATCCGTTTCAAGCACAGGTATCCGGACCCTGACTCCAAAATGACAAAATCAATCGTGAGGCTTGGGGTTAATCTTGCCAAGCAAACGGTTGGAGTGGTAGTTTACGGTACTGCGCTTAGCCTTGACGTATTTGCGACCGACCATGCACTCCTTGAGCTCCTGTTCAAGATGCTTGCATGCCGCAGCACCTTCACCGTTGGATGCCCAGCATGACAAAAGGTTTGTGAGAGCTACTACGCACGTGCCAGCTTGTTTCTGGCCTAATCTTGTGTCTTTGACCTTGAGATATGGCACTTGAGGTAGCCTCGAGGATCCCATGGTGAGTGAACAATTTTCGTGGCGGTATCGTGGCGAAGACCTGGGAGTTGAGTCGGCTGTGGGTCCAGAGGTGGGGGTGCACTCTTCTACTGAGGCTAGAGAGCCTGCGGATCTTTTCAAACCGTAAAGGGAAACTCGAGCTCTGTACTTGCGGGGATTACAGAATAAGGCCACACATGCTCTTTCAAGTGGGGTCTTCTCGCAGGCTCTATGGAGTGATAGATTTCGCTCGTCATCATAACTATAATACATAAAATATTTCAGATCATCTGCTTAAAAGCATTGTGATGTAAAAGAACCCGAGTGTAACCAATAAGGGCGCATCTACTTGACTGGTACACAGATGGTGCCATACGCGCCCACCAAGTGATAAGCAAACCTGCAAAGTGTTCTGTAACTTTGTTTTCCAGTCATCTGTAGTTTCTAAAATTTCCTTGACTTGGTGATAGGCAATGTCAAAACCGAGAGGCTCGGGGACCACGGTCTCTTCAATTGTCTTGTCGGCATTGAGCTGCTCCTCGAATTGACGGATCAAACGGCGCCGTTTCCAGGGCTCTACAAAAAGCTGAACCGATACAAACAATAGCACGTTGAATCCCATCAAGATCATGGTGCCCCAGGTACTGAATTGGCGGATCTTATCGCTCCAGATTTGTTCCTCCCGGTACCTGTCCATGATAAGTTGTGCTAATTGAACTCTTTGATTTTCGAGCGCAACTTCCTGGGCTTCGGTTTCAGCTTTTGCCTCCTCCAGAACTTTCTCTGTTTGATGGTCCTCCTTGTAGAGCCTGCTGAGTCTCTCCACGTCTTGCGTTGTCCATTCAGATTTGCGGTGCAGCAAGTCATTGATTGCCCGTTGCACGGTTGAGTGATTGGTTACTGCCGCGGTGTAACTTTTACGATTAGCCTCGACGTTAGACTTGAACATCGACACCTGGGCTTCAGCATCCCTAATTTGCCGCTTGATCTGCTCTATATGATCATACCCAGTGACTGTGTTTGCTCGTTTGGCAATATCCGTGGCAAGTGCCTGCGCTTTATCCAAAAATCCAAGTGGTGCCGCTTGCTGAAGCCTTGAGGCCCCGGTATGTAGGCCTCGAAGCACTAGCCGCAGTGATGTCATCTGGTTGTTTTGAGGGCGAGAACCGTTCAGAGAGAAGGGCCCAAATGAACTTGCAGCTAAAGAAATCCAAAAGGGGAAAACGGGTAGCATTAGAAGAAAAAGACGATCCGGAGTTGAAACGCACGAAAAAAGTCACGTCATTGGAGCCAGAAAAATCAAAAGAGACCCCCTCACAGCCAGTTATCAAAATCGATGCTAATCCCGAGCCTGATTGGGAATCAAAGGATTGGTATGAGCACGTTGACGAGTTACCAGATGATCCAGACGAAGACAGCTACCGTGAGTTGAGCGTAGCTGACTTTGGAGCAGCTCTAAGGCGAGGGTTTGGTCTCCCAGAGGCCATAGAGCCGGAAACAGACAAAATCAAGCAGCAAGGCACCTTGGATACAAGATCAGTCTCACAAGATTACTCTGGAATAGGTTATACGAAACCAAAGTAATAAAGCCGCGTACGAGAAACCGCGATGGCCTAATACCTATGATTGACAGATATTATTGCCTACGAGTCATGTGCAAACAAGTTAGGTAGCTATGAATCGGAATGGGACCAAAGAGTCTAGCTGCTCTGGTACCAAAGAGTCAGCCACAGAGGTCGGCTGCATACCAAAGCCCCAGGAAAATGCATAGTCCCATTTTGCATACATAATGTGGGTCACTTGACTATCATGGAGTTGCGCAACTCTCTCTCTGTACACAAGTAGCTGGCCTCTAATACTCTCAATCTACAAGTTAAATCTATTATTCACTCACTGGCCTAGACAGGCAACACACCCTGATGCCATCCCTGATTGCTACATCCTGACAAACTTTTCGGTGTCTTCGAATTTAATATGGAGCAGGCCGCTAAACGACAGGCTCTCACGTCCAGAGACGGCACTGTGGAGCCGCCGCTTCGATCAGAGATCCCCAATGAAAGCCCTAGCCATATAAGTACTGTAACTATTGACGAGCTGGATGGTCCTACGGTCGAGGAGTTGGAGTCTGACCTTCAGAACGAGAGCCTTGAGCTTGATCGCGCAGAGGTGGAGCTGCAGGGTCACGAACCCCTGGAAAAAGACCAGGAAGACCAAGAAGATAATGATGCCTATTTTCAGAATATTATCGAAGAGATGGAGGATATGCTCAACAATGACGAGGGCCCTAGTGGGCCAGCAGTTACTCTTGATCCTGCACAAGCCAAAGAGATCACGAGTGCGTTACAAGCTGAGGGCCCGGTTATGTTCATGACAAAATACCTTTTGAAAAGCCCTCGGCCAGTGCCCCTAGCGCAATTACTTTGTGCCCTCGGGTTTCCACTGGAATTGGCTAAAGCTGAGGCCTACAGCGATAGCAGGCTCGAAATCATGGTCCAGATAGCAATGCGTGAGTTTTTGCGTCGACGCCCCCGACTGCCTGAGCCTCGCACTCTTGATCAGCTCGTTAAGGCCATCAACAATGCTAAGAAAATCATTGTGGTGAGCGGTGCCGGCATCTCCACCTCGCTAGGTATTCCTGACTTTAGATCTGATGACGGACTATATGCGCAATTAAAACATCTAGGATTAAACGATCCGCAGGAGGTGTTTGATATCAAACTTTTCCGTCAAGACCCCTCAATTTTTTACTCTGTCGCCAAAAAAATCCTACCAGCAGAGAAGCGATTCACCCCTACACATCAATTTATCCGCCTTCTGCAAGAGAAGGGCAAGCTACTGCGCAACTATACACAAAACATCGACAACCTTGAGATTGAGGCCGGCATCGACGCCGACAAACTTGTGCAGTGTCATGGCTCATTTGGGATTGCTTACTGCTTTTCTTGTTTTCGAAAAGTCGATGGCACAACGCTTTATCCTGATATTCTCGCGGGCAAGGTACCGAGATGTGACCCGTGTACTGCAAAGGCAAAAAAACTCGAAGCAGAGGACCACGAGCTACCCGATAGCTTTGGAGTCTTTAAGCCCGAGATCACATTTTTTGGTGAGAGCTTGCCCGATAGATTCGACGATCTATTGTTCAAGGGAGGCGACTCTAAAAATTGTGACTTGTTGATCTGCATGGGTACCTCCCTCAAAGTGATGCCCGTGAGCGGAATTGTGAAAGTCGTCGAGCGCGACGTACCACAAATATATATCTCCAAGACACCATGCAAGCATTATCGGTTCGAGATGTCATTGCTAGGTGCGTGCGATGATGTCGTCGAGCTACTTTGCAAGAAGCTCGGGTGGGATCTTGATCATGAAATGAATAGGCGGCCCAACGAAATGCCTGACACAGAGTACCCTGGTGGTGATATTGAAACTCACGATGGAGTGTTTATCTTTAAGGGTGAAGATGGCACTCAGGACGCGTCAACTAGTACATGCGGCAGCTCGATTGATACAGACTCAAGCGAGGATAACGAGGAAACCCTGGATACTGATATCACTAACGCCTCAACCCCAGCTACGGGTACGGTAGATTTACCCAACTCTTCGGGCCCAACTCTGCAAGAAATTGATTGAGTGTGGCCTCACCCTTTCCCAAAATTCATGTGCACTGTACCCCTCTCCATCCTTTACTGTGTTTAGCACCTAGTGTACCCAAAATCGTTACCAATAATTAATTAGATTCCTAATGCTAGTATGAGGCGGGCTCAAAGGAGCCCTTTATGAGCTCTCGAGCTAAGAATCAGATCCACCCCTCCAGTGCTCTGAGAGCATTGTTCATGCGCCTGCGGCCTTCTTTACGCTTCGCCTCATCCATTTGTACCTCTACACTCAGCTTCGATAAAGCGGCAATGAACCGCTCGAGCAGCTTGCGCTCGCTATCAGGCAAGTCCAAGTTATCAATCGAGAGATCATTGCTCTGATCGAGTTTCTCTTGTATCACCTCCTCATTGAGTAATTTGCGACTGTTGCGGCGCGATTTGTGAGCACCGGCTGGTTTATCAGCACCATTCTTAGGATGTTTGCATGTATGTTGCGCGTGGCTAAGGGCATGACCCTTGGGATGGTGGTGATGCCGCGTGTCCTTGGGGAGGTCATGCTTGGAGACACTGAATACTTCATTAGGCTGCGATAAGGAGCGCTGATGCTGATTAGGGTGCTTTTCATCATGACGAGTAGCTCTACCGGAGTAATTGCTCGCCGAACCATTGTATGATGAAGGGCCGCCATCGGTAGCGTTCCTGTGTGGGGACCTCTCTGGTACGTGCGAATAAACTGAATGCCGTTGTGGCGACGCTCTGTCATGGCGTTTAGGAGAGCTGAGTTCGCTCATATTGGGCGTAGCAGCAGAGTTTGCAAAGCTCGCTCTAAGACTTTCTCTGTTTGTGGCGGTATCAATTCGCAGCTTTCGCTGGGGTCCCTCAACACGTTCCATAGCGGTTGTAGCATCGGATTCTGAGCCTAGGGATTTATCCTCCATGGCTGTGAACGCTTGGCTTGTCTTACGAGGTACCTGTCTATGGATGGCGTTCCGAGAGCTGGTGGGGGAGTTAATGTCCAAAGCGGTAACGTATGCCTCTGAGCAAGAGCTCGTATCGTCTTGAGACTCCTGTTGTAGTGGCATATGATACATTTCCTGCATTTCAGCTAGTAAAACACTCATTTCTTCAATACTTTGCCTGACTTTACGAATTTCCACTTGTCGGGCTTTATCCTGTGGGTTCATCTGTTCAAAGTCCACAACAGTAGCGTTTTCTAGGATAGGAGAATGAAATTGCGACCAAACAGAGTGCCGATTACTCTTGGAGTCCTCTTCAGTCATGAGACGCAGGTTGGATGGAGTTTGTCGCTGAATGCAGGATCTTAATTTGGGTGGCTGGTATGCGCGTCTGCAAGCTGGCCGGGCATCGAATGCCTCACCAGCAGACATTGGATATTTCGACGATGATAGATCATGAGTCTTTTAGCGTTTCATATGGTGCCACTTGTGACGCTCGTTACGCTTCAGGTACTGTTTGGTATGGGAGCCGTATGCTGCTCAACGACACCAAACATACTCGGTGGGTAGTTCTGGCGAAGCTTAAGATGTTTATATAAATAATGGGACTGTAAAGCACTATTAAAACCATCTAAATCCTCTCTAGTCGCCTATCCCATCGGGTGATTGTTGCTTGTGCATAAAAAGCGACAATAACAATCCGTGCAGGAACCTGCATGGTAGAAGACCCTCAAAGAGTGGGTGGGACTTGCAGAGCAAAACAATTTTTGCGAAAGGGGTAGTCAGAATTTCAGATACTCGAACACCGGTAATGTATAGATTTTGCATTTAAAATCGCGTACTCTTCTGATGTCTAATAATCCGAGCATCACTCGTTTACGTTCCAAGTCTATACATTTTCTCATCCTTTCAACACGTAACCTAGGCAGCGAGCTGATCACAATATAACCCGACAACGAGAACCACACTTCATCAAGCGTCAACAAATGCCAGCGCCTAAATAATGAAGCTCAAAGGCAGAGTAGCTGTAAGCACAAATTTTGAACGGCAGACCCTTATATCTATCTACATAAACATAGCATACATAACAGAGAGCCATAAATAAAACTGCTCATCCCATACATAGACAATTGAATTGCAGCTCATTTTCCTTTCGAAAGAGCAAACGCTCAAGCATAGAAAGACACGCTCTTGCTCTTCCTGCTCTGTACTTCAGAGATTGCATCAACGAAATCTTCATGAGAAATTACTGACTTGCCGGTACGCAATGCAATCATACCTGCTTCAACGCATACTGCCTTGAGCTGTGCACCGTTAAATTCATCGGTCGAGCGGGCCAACTCGTCCCAGTTAATACTCGAATCGGTGGTCATTTGACGGGAGTGGATCTGCAAGATGCTAGCTCTGCTTTCCTCATTGGGCAAAGGGAACTCAATCTTTCTGTCGAGACGACCGGAACGCAAGAGGGCCGGATCCAGAGTGTCAACACGATTAGTCGCAGCAAGCACTTTGACGCGGTCATCGCTGCCGAACCCGTCCAGCTGATTGAGGAGTTCCAACATTGTACGCTGCACTTCGCGGTCACCCGACTTGTCACTATCAAAACGCTTGGTACCAATGGCATCCAACTCATCGATAAAGATGACTGTAGGGGCCTTTTCTTTTGCAAGAGCAAAGGCGTCACGCACAAGCTTGGCACCATCACCGATAAACATCTGTACGAGCTGAGGAGCAGCGAGCTTCAGGAAAGTAGCATTTGATTGGGCTGCACATGCACGAGCCAGAAGGGTTTTGCCAGTACCGGGAGGACCATACATGAGGGCACCTTTAGGCGGCTTGATACCCATGGTCTTGAACTTGTCTGCCTGTTGCATGGGGGCCACAACCGCTTCGTCCAATTCCTCAATCTGCTTATCAAGACCACCAATATCAGAGTAGGTCTCTGTGGGCTTCTCATCGACTTCCATTGCCTTCACTCGCGAATCATACTCTGCAGGAAGGGTATCCAAAACGAGAAAAGAGTCCTTGTTAACACCGACGAGATCACCAGGCTTGAGTTCCTCGGGGTCTACAAGTCCAACAAGGGGAAGGAAAACCGTTTGACGAGTACTGGTCTTGATGACTGCGGATTTGGCATTGCGCGCGGTGTCGAGATCGACGTTCGCGCCTTCACCAGTGTTTTTGCCCTCGATATCCAGTAATTCGACAATGTTGCCGACTAGATACGGCAAAACTTTATTGTTATCGATCTTTTCTTTGTTATTTTGGATCTTTTCGGTGGTTGCGTTCTTCTCGTGCACGAGGCGCTGATACTCTGTGCGCATGACCCGCACATCATTGTCAAGCAGCCGGCAGCGAGTCCGGATGTCTTCGATGCTGGCATTTAAAATTTCGCTGTCAATATCCTCTTCAGGCGCGGCGGCAGCGGCTGCGATTTCCTCTAGTGAGCTCATGAGTGAGGAGGTGGTGTTTGACTACTAAGCATGTTCAAGCGCCGTAAATTGGGGAAATCCGGCTCCAGACCCACTAGCACAGAGGCTCTACTAGCTAGCAGTAATACTATAATTGAATGTACTGGTAGTGAAGAGACCCATAGTCTTAGCGTAACCGACACCTCAGCATCCAGCGACCCACCAACAACTCCGGCCCAGACCAAGGCCCTCACTGGCACTGATGGTCGGATCAGCCCACCTGGGAATCTTGGGAAAAAGCCGATACCAGTACGTGAGCCTGTTATTGAATCAGGACTTGACGCAGAGTCCTCAAAAGTATCAAAAATTGACCCAGGCCAGCCTAAACAGGTTGCAAAGAACCCTCCAGATCAAAGGTCTCAAGCTCGTAAGGGGACATCTATTGTATACGATTTACAGCCAAACATATGTAAAGAGTATCACAAGACAGGTTACTGCTCGTACGGAGACACTTGCAAGTTCGCACACATTAGAGACCTGCATCCGGCCAAGACACCTGCCAGTAAACCCAAGGAAGAAGCAGTAAATCGCTGCTGTCAGATATGCTACAAGGATCCTGTGCAGCCGGCTAGCGCAAAATGCGGCCATAGATTTTGTCTGCAGTGCTTCCTCTCAGCAAAACCTAAAAAGTGTCCAGAATGCAACGCAGAAACAAATGGATCGATCTCTATTGAGCGGTGAAGCACAAGACACTCAATAATACAACAATACAAATGCCCTGCCTCTTCTCATTAGATAGCGGGCTTATTTTTAAGTTTATGCACTGGCATAGCCTCCTTTGAGCAGCGTAACTCAAGAGTGCAGGCCCTAGGTCTATAGAGTTTGTCGGCACGCCATGACGCGCGAGATCAGGACTCGACTGACGAAGAGAGAAGCAAAAAATCCGAGTCTGTATGACTCCTTTGGTTTATTATTGGGCTAGAATCAAATCTCAATCATTTCTGTGCTACTAGTCTCCCGCAATGGCTGCTGTAGTCAAGCTTTCCCACCACCCCACGCAGCTATCTGCAATGCAATTGAATTCATGCAGATGGATGCATCAGTGTGCGGATAATACTCGCAGCTATATAAGCTCCGTATGCGAATGTGTAGAGCCCAATAATGTCAGGTGTAAGACCAATGTTTCTCGAGAAGTTCAAATCGTGGGTCGGTATGGGTGCCGAAGCTCCGCCCAAGCGGCCTCTGGATATCTCAGAGTCGGAGGAGTCTGAGTCTGATTGTGAGTCTGATTGTGAATCTCCCGAGTCTTATGAGTCTTTTCCAAGTACTTGCGAGTCTTGTGACTATCAGTTTCCAGCAGAGAATGAGTCCAAAGCCTCTAATGATCGTAAACGTCGCCGGCTGTCCGACGAAGATAGCAAGGCGAGGGACCTCGAAACGAAGTACAAGAATCTTGAGTACGAGAATGCTTCATTGCGCGCGATGAAATGCAATCTCATTCGCGAAAATACTGTTTTGGATACCCAGCTTCGTGAGGCGACATACCAGTACAACGCTCAGAGGCGCGAAGCCGAGTATAACCGCGTTCGTGGTCAAGCAATTCAGGATGTTATGGTCAATCAGCGTGAATTTGCTAGGGCAGATTTTGAGGCACGGGATATAAAGCGGTCTCAAGAGGCGGAATTGAAGCTCGCAGCCCTTAATGAACAGGTAGAGCACCTGAAAAACATCCATACACTCCTTGCATCCGCCACAAGCGAGCCGACTCCTACAAAGGTTGAAGATTCAAGCCTGTCTGCGCACTACCGAAAGGCGCATTTACGGTTCGTGGAGGACATGGCTGTAAAAGAGCAGGAACTCGCGGCTGCAGACACCCACAATAGAGTACTAGCCGATCAATTGCACGCCTTGAGTGGACATTATAACACTTCACAGCTAATGATTGATGAACTCCAGAGTGAGCTCAGCAAGCTCAAGACTTTGAGTGGAGACGTACAAGGGCTGGCGGAGACCAGAGGCGCGTTACAGTTGGAGATTGAGGATCTCAAAAAAGAGATCCAGGAGTATGAGAGCTTGGCTTGCGATGAGGTATCGGGATCGAGTAAAGCAGCGGGGCAGCTGGAATCTCAACGGTCTGAGCTACTCCAAAAACTACGCCAAGATCCAGGCATTTTTCGTACCACAAGTGTGAGCGCGCGAGATGATTTCGAGCTGTGCTTGGCAGCTATTGAGGAGGATTGGCGTAATCTGGCGTATTGTTCACTAGCAATGCGCAGCAACCCGCGGGTAGTCAAAGCTGCGCTCGAGCAAAACCCGAGAGCATTCACATTGACTAGCAGGGACTATCAGCATACTTTTAAGAATGCTCTGGATCTTGTTTTAATGGATCATACGGCGTTTCGGGTACTTCCATCGAAGTTGCAATATTCCAGAAAATTCAGAGAGCTAGTTGCCTCGTGTGCGCCGCGGGCGCTTTTCCCGGACAATGTCAACGCTGGGCAGCAATCGCCATCAATCAGTGATAAAGAGGAAGCGGAAGAAGAAGAAGAGGAGGAGGAAGAGAGCGAGATAGATGAAGATGATATATCCCCACTGGTTGAGTCCGATGTTGACACTGAATAAATGCGATTTGATGTAGTTGTAAATGCCTAAGTAATACTTGGGATGAATTATATACTTTTAATTGAGGAGATGTTTGGTATAGTATACTTTGTGCACCTATAGTTCCATCCAGGCGGTTCCCACCCTCAAGTCACCTTTCATTTGATTACAGGATTCCACCCCAGATCCACACTCCCTGCTGACATGTCACTCCAAGAGGCCCGCGCCGCCGAGTACCCACAAAATGAATCAATCTACCTCAAGATCATTGGTTCTGAGCAGAATAAATCAGAAACCTACCTTCAAGAACAAGAAACCGCTTTTATTGAGCTGGGTAAAGTTTATGCCGAGCATGAACAAAGTGACAAGCTCGCGCAGCTGATTGCCAAAGCGCGGGAGGCTACCGCGGCAGGCGCAAAGTCCAAGTCTGCCAAAATATTACGTGGATTGCTTGATAGTTTTGATAAAGTTCCAAATTCCGAGCAAAAGCAGATTGAAACCATCGAGGAGTGCGTCGAGTGGTCCCTCAAAGAGAATCGTTCGTTTCTTCGTCAGAACCTTGATCTGCGTCTGATTGCGCTTTGGCACAAGACGCAGCAATACCAAAAAGCGATAGATACCATCCAAAAGCTGCTCACAGAACTCAAGAAGCTCGATGACAAGTTGATGCTTGCCGAGGTTCAACTACTCGAGGCTCGGGTCTACCACTCCCTCCGTAACCTTGCCAAGGCCAGGGCCTCACTTTCCTCTGCTCGCACTAGTGCCAATAGTATCTACTGCCCCACCCGGTTGCAGGCCGAGCTTGACACCATGTCGGGTATCTTACTGGCTGAGGATGGCGATTACAAGACTTCGTTTTCGTACTTTTATGAGGCTCTTGAAGGTTGTGACTCCCTTGATGATAATTATGCCATCACGGTGGTCAAATACTTGCTTTTGGTAAAGATTATGTTGAATTTGACTGATGATATCGATCAGCTGATTTCTAATAAGACTGTCAAGAAGTATGGTGGTCCAGATGTAGATGCTATGCTTGCAGTTGCTCGCGCCCACGAAGATCGTTCCCTCAAAGAGTTTGAGAGAGTTATCGCTAACAATCGCAAGTACCTTGAGTCTGACCCATTCATCCGCTCACACTTTTCCACCCTTTACGACAAGTTACTTCAAGAGAACTTGATGAAAGTTATCGAGCCCTACTCTTGTGTAGAGATTACATTTTTGGCGCAGAAGCTGGGTCTTGATACCGAGCAAGTAGAGGGTAAGCTCGAGCAAATGATTCTTGATAAGGCACTACAGGGTGTTTTGGATCAGGGCAACGGCTGGCTATTTGTTTACCCAGCAGTTAAGGGCGACGATACCTATGAGTATAGTTTGGAGACTATCAAGCATATGAGCACCGCTGTTGACTTATTGTACGATAAGGCTAGCTTAATTAGACAATAGAGCTAATAGGTGGTAAAATATCTACGTAATTTTATATATATTGTGCCTTTGTTGAGGATGCTCTAATATTTGCTCTCTGAATGATCTGGAGGTGGCCTGCCACAATTTATCATGGCTCATAACGTGCGCAGTATAAGAGCGCGTCTCGGCCTATCACCACACCAATTCTATGCCAAACTTTGAGAGCGAAGATCATATCATTGTAATGGTCCCCAAAGATTTGGTCTTTGCAGATAAAACCGTGAACTTTTCTATTTCAGTTGAATCCAAGTCTCAAGTTGATGTCCGATTCGACGACGCCAGAGAGTCACGGCGCGAGTATTATCATCATTCAGTGCCGACCCCTTCAGATAAACATTGGAAGCGGCCAAGATCGTTTTCAAGAAGTTATGCGCCTGGCAACACGAATCCCTATGATACCCCAGAGGCTACTGGACTCAGTAGACGCGTAGAGCGCGTTACCCGCCCCATTGAGACGTACGAGCAGGATGATTGGATGCACAGAGGGGATCGGGCGCCTTATAAACACCAGGATGCCAGGTTACCAGAACCAAGAGCACAGGAACCTGTCTTGACTGCTGACCCCCCTCTGCCAGCTCTGATCCAAGAGGCTGGTATACGAGAGAGTCCAGCTACGCTAATTAATACTACAAACACACCCGCGACAGAAAAGCAACCTCCTGAAGGGGGTTTAAGGAAGTTCGATTTTACCTCTGCAGAAATGGAACAAATCTGTGCTGCAATCAAGGAGGGCCAGTCGTACAGTCAAGCGCACGAAAAGTTCTCCCACGTTATGCGGAGTACGTTCAAGACTCGTTACTACCGTATTAAATCCGATATGGATAGGTTAAACATGAAATGAGGGCAGTTCGCTGCCATATGAATGTGCGAGTCTGGCACTTTGCATTAGCATAAGTCTATAATACTGATAAATATGCTTCCCTACTCAGCCTGATGGAATTGCTGAAACGAATGGTAAGGGTTGTGCGAGCTCAAGCTGGGCATCGAGAGATCGGCGAGCTTTGTAGGGCGGCTCAAGATGATCGCCCCCTATCCTCCTGGGACCTGGATCACAGAACTCAAACGCGTTAATGGACTTTAAGGTTATGAAGAAATTGCTAAAAGCCGATGTCGTCAAGCAATAATCCTCACTTGCCTCAATGAGGGTCACTCATACTCGACATCGAGATGCGAAGAGTGACGGCGGTAAGTTATTTTGGCATATCGGCGACATGAAGCCATAAAATTGCGCCAGAACGACGCAGCAGTATTCTTCATTACACCTCGGAGTATCGATATGCGCTTAGAGTGTTGGTGTGGTCCGGTAAAGCGGATGCACAAGCTACATTAAATTCTTGAGATGGAGAGGTTCTTGGGGGCCCAATAGATTTTTGAGCTTTCGCGGATTCGCGATATGATTAAATATGCAAAGTCTGCTGTAAACAGATATGTGAAAGTCATACAGACGCATCACGCCGGGGCATACAGATAATAATCGTCTCACTGTGTGCGTGCAAAGGTGGTTCTGCTTGCCAATATACCCCAGCCTCGTTTCTAGGAGATCCACTCAATAGCCTCATGCTAGTAGCAATTGCATCAACTTCCTGTCCGTACTCAGTTAGCCTCTCAGAACCTCCTGCACCAACCCATGATTTCAGATCTGTGCATGCATGATCTTGATTTTTGCTGTTGAGTGGGAGACCAGCGGGAGGCCCAGGTCCATACCGTATTTAATCTGGTAAAAGCAATACAAAGACGGATTCAAGGCTACAAAAGTGATCTAAAGCCGTTAACCTGGCGAGAATGTCAAGTAGCAACCTTTCGAACGAAGATGATCTCCACTTATCCCGCACCCCTGAGATAGCAGAGGATAAAAGGGTGCAAGGGATGAAAAAAATTTTGTTAGCTCTAGATTCAATTTTTGATCCAAAAACTCTACCGATATAGCCGCATTTACTAAGGGTATTAAAAAAAAAGGCCTTATAATCCAAGGCGGTGGTGAAGACAGGGGAACGGTTCTCCGTAATGCGCGCCATGGCGGGGCAAGAAGTGTGATTGAGAGGCTTGGATGAATATCGATTGCAAAAACAATTTGTGGAAATCTGATACTATTATGCAAATGGTTGCTATATAGGGGATTAGTCTTTGGATAAGATTATGCGTCATGCAGGATACATACATAGGCGACCTCTTTGTGGAGGGGATAGTGAAACTAACCATCCAGACGCGCCAAGGAAGAAATAAACAGATGGTGAGTGTATTTGCTTAAATTGATAAGACCGAGTTTTTTTGATTAAAGAAGCCCAATGACATCATCATGCATTTTAAGGGGCGCCGCTTTTCCTGGCTAGCTATCAAAATTGTCACATATCCTAGCAGAATTCCGTGTCATACAGAAACCAAAGCCCAGAAATCCACTAGTCCTGGCGGATGGTCGGAGAAAAGGGGGTTGACGCGTCGACGCGTAACACTGGCGCCGCTTAGGTCATCTTGTACATCTTATTAAATACAACCGCGCTCCTGTTGTCTTGCAGCGCATGACTCCCGAAGAGCCTCAAACGCCGATGGGCTTTGCAGGCAGTCAAGGGCAGTGGCCCGTGCTGCTTCCCAGCGCGATTGAAGTAACACCAGAATATTCGCGAGCGGGCGCACCTGCTTGGCCAACCCCAGCGGCCACCGCACGCAAGGGGATGCGTATAGTGCACAATGCTGGCGGGTGGCCCATATATCCTGGTAGCCCGGTCAGAGGCCAAAGACCCGCGCCTATTTGTGTTCCTCCACCTCCAACGCTTATGGGAGAGGGCGCAAGCTCGGCCACTACCACAACCAGCAGCGCGGCAGGTAGCGCCCCCAATAGCGCAGGTGCGGCGCGCCCCTCACCTCCAACCATCTCGAACTTTGAAGAATATGAGGCTTACCTGGCTCGTCAGAAACGGATCCCCACTACAAAAGCGATGGTTTGGTCTCGCGATGTCGAGGAAGCCTTCATGGAGGGCCTTAAACTGATCCCGCGTGTTGGGCGTCGAAAAATTACAGTGGGTGGCAAGCTTCGTGGCAGAAACGAGCTGATCGCTGATTATATTTTCAAGAAAACAAACAAGAAACGTACACGCAAACAGGTTTCTTCGCACATCCAGGTCTTGAAGCATATTTTAAAAGAAGACAAGGGGTTTATGAACTTGGTACTTGATTTACCCGATACCGATGATACCCATGAAAATATCACAGCGGAAACTTTTGATGAATTTATAGAAAAGCTGGGCACTCCAGGCGCGTTTGATTCAGCTAGCAGCGGTGAGGGCACTGGTGAGCCCTCAGCGTCACGCACTGCTACTTCGCAACCTGCGTCTGCTACCGTTCCTGGTCCTTCGGCTGGTCCCAGACCAATGAGTGGTGTACCTAAACAGTCTCCTGTCGAGCCACAACACCCCGACTCACAGCGGCAGCGGCAACAGCCGGCACGCGTTATCACCCCTCACAAGCGTCCATCCACTGTTCCTCCTCAACTGGCTCTTCAGCCGCCGCCGCCTCGAATGAGAAAAATGATGCGCGCAGAAGTTCAACAGCACCTTCGGCAGCGGGGTCCACCGCCACAGTCCCAAGGCCAGGCTCATCCACAGCAGCTCTCCCAAATGCCTACTCAGGTGCCCGCTCCGTCACATGCTCAACCGCAACCTCTAATTCAAGCTCAACCTCAGCCAAGAATGGTAAGCCAACCTCATCCAGCCGCTCATCCTAGCGCTGGTGGACACCCTCATTTTGAGCTTGAGTTTGTGCAAATGAATGAGCCCACAGGCACTAAGGTTAAGCAGGAAGCACACGAGGAGCAAAAATCAGAGCATCAGCACCAGCAGCAGTCTGGACCGGCAATGGTAAAGATAGAGCCAATAGAATCCGTGAGCACTACCCATCTGGAGCAAGAGCACCTCGATCTCGATCTGCACCACCACCACGAGTCTCAATCTCCTATCCGTCCTATTCCGGAGTACTCAACCCCCAAACAGCCCTCACAAGCCCCACGACACAGCTCTGGTAATTCTACTATAAGCGACCATGCACCGGAGTGGTTTGCATCCCTTGCTACTCCCCCACAGCGTCGCCACCGTCGTACTACTTCACAATCTGTGGACTTGCAGCTTCATGACAGCCGTGTGATCCCGACTAGCTTTAGAATGGCAGCGTCTCATCCTGGGCAGAAACCCCATGCGTTTACCACACTGATGCGTGCTCAGCTTGAGTCTCCTCTCAAGAACCAGGCGTTTGAAGCACTTGTTTCGCGTTTCCCCTCGCTCGAGCAGATGCGCCAGGCTGGAGGTATTCCACCACACACAACTATTCTACATGGCCTTGTCAAAATCGAAGTTAATACACAGAATCAAGAGCTTGGCCAGATGCTTCAACATGGTGAATTTAATGCCGAAGCCCAATTTTTGGTCAATAATCCTACTCCCTCTCAGATGAGTTTCTCACCAGACCATCAATATCAAAGAATCCCCAACCACATGTGGCACTGCTCCACCTCGGTCTCCAGTATGGGCCGTACTTTGTTGGATGTCACAGATGTGGTAACAGTGAGAGAGGAGCTCCTCAGTGGTACTGAGAGGCTATCTGTCAATTTTACCTCTGACTTTTGGGCGCCTTTCCTTACTGGATTTTACGCTGCCGACGACAATAAAAAGAATCCAGATGCGGCAATTGGCGCAATTACCGTGTTGCAGTCACTATATCGCATTGCCCGCGATCACACACCGTGCCTCGAATTCATCATTTGTTATGAGTTTGAGAAAGTTGATTCCTCGTTTAGCGCACGTACTGTTTTCCGCAGAGTTGCCCCACCCCAGACGGAGGTTGCTCCCTTGCCTCCTGCACCTGCGCCTGTTTCGCTTGAGATGGACCCTCCACTCGTAAACTTTGGCCACTTGAGCGATCCAATTCAACGCAGCATGAGCGTATTGCAACCTGCCGCAACACTTTCGCCCTTCCGTGACACTGTCTCTCCCCTTGAGTCCAATACTTTTGCAATGAACCTCATCGAGGGCGAGCGTATCACTCGTCCCATGACAAGCTTTGAGCTTCCGGCATGGCACGACCCAGAGTACGGCGACTGGTCGTTTTTTGACTAGCTATTTATCGTAATTTATGTAACACTATTAGTTTTGAACTGTCAAATTCTAGAAATAGTAGCGGTCGGTGGTAGAGATGAGGGCGATTCTAGGTATGGTGAGTTCCTCGTGGGTCAACAATCGGCTGGGAAGGGACTAATTGGTACTTCTAAAGGGTTCCAGAGCGACATTATGGACAACTGAAATCAAATTGCTCCAAATCAATGATGTTCATATTCTCTTTCTCACTAGGCTTTTTCTGAGTTCCTTCACAGAGCATGAGTTCATTGGCCCTCTTGATATTTTTGGTTAGTTCATCGGATAGAAATTCATTTACAGCTCTGGCAGTATCTGCCAGATTACCCCAGTCTTCAGAAGACACTTTACATAGCGTCACATCATCAAACTTTATTATCAGCTGTTTAAGGTAGGCATCCAGTGCTCTGGTTTCCTGAACTAAACTCGAGAGGCGAGTGGGATTGAGTCTAGGAGGCGAAGACTCCAATTGATTGACATTTTGTTCATCGAGAGGCTCTTTGAGGGATAGTTTCCAGAATGTGAGATGTTCGGACATTGTTGCAGTGTTTGTTAACTTTGTGCATATATTTATGTAGCGTAAGGAGCTAAGTACATGATAGAGAATATATGCATTTTCACTTTTGAGGTGACTTGATGGTGATTCAATGGGTACAAAAGCTATTATCAGCTACGATCTCACGGAAACACCAAATAATATAAGTTCCAGGGATTAACTATCAACGGTCGATCATCTGCCTTATATTGATATTTATCCGCTTACGTTTGATATACTCACCTAAATCTCCGTCCATATTCAAAGGACAGGTTCCATCGAACACGCGCCCTACCCCATGGTATGCCCAGCGTGATTCCCCACCCATAACCAGAACATCACCCGAGCGCAGCAAAATGGGGAGTGGCTTGCAATCGTAACGATATAAGCCTATATAGAAGACGCACTCACACCCTAACGAGAGAGATATGAGGTCACTCTTGGCCAGCTCAGCTACGTCTTGGTGCGGGCTCAGGATATCTCCTTCAGAGTAGTAGTTGACTATCGCCGCATCAGCATGAATTCCAAATACTTTGTTTATGAATGTGCCCAACTGGCTCGGGAATTCTGGGCACAAATCGCTGCCCACTTGAAAGCTGGGGTACACTTTGGTAGTCCAATTATATTGTCCTCCTAGAGTGGCCCAGCGAAGTTTACGCTGAATTTGGGCACTAGTCATCTCAGCATCTCTGAATATATCGATAGGGCGCTCAAGCTCCATATGAGCATCGAGATTTGTCTTGTGCCTCGGGTCGGCGAGATATTCGCTGGTGGATTGCTTTATTAGCTGTGTTTGGACCTCTTGAGTGAGTATTTGAGGATAGATGATAAGTCCGGGTAGCTGTGGAACGGTAATCTTGTTGACAGTTGCCGGGGCCTGCGTACTGAACGCTTCAAAGGACTCCGCTAGAGAGGAAGCGTCCACTACCTGCGATTCAACGCTATAATCCTGCCATATAGTATCCTTTAGTGGATCAAAAACCTCGACAGGTCCTCTTCGATGGAGTTTATACAGTGGACGAAAGTAATCCATCAAAAGATGTATGTTATATACAGTAATCTGCTGCTATTAGCTCGATTTGGTGCGAAGCTGAAGCCCGTGCCACTTGTGAATTTCGTCTGCTAAAATCTCATTGACAAGGCGGTGCTGCTTAACTAGTGACTTGTCTTTAAATTCAGGCGAGACCACATTGATTGCAAACATAGAACCACACCCACCCGAAACGTCCTTGACCGAGAGTTCGACTGGCTTAAGCTCTTTATTTAAAATATCATAGATTTGCTGCTCGTATGTTCCCATAGAGTATGTGCGGATAGGCCGGGAAAGTGGCGCCAGGCGACGAAGCATTTCAAGATGACGAGTAGAGAGGTTTGCCTAGCGAGGGTTTGTAAAGCGTGGAGACTGGAGGCCACGGGAACTAGCAACAGTGCATAAATCTCAGATATTTTGGAGCTGGAATGACTTGGCATTGATTTACCCAGCAATGTGGGGGTCTGGGCGTATACTCCTACTCAATGCCTGCGTAGTGGCCACTTAGCGTCAAGACATTTCAAGGCATTCGGGCTATTGACTACCACAATCTTTCTCCTCGCACAGTAACAGTAGTGCTTTTCAAACCGTTAACAATACTAATTGTTCTATCTAGACAATATATACAGCATCCGGCGCAGTTGCACGGATTGATTTCGAGCTACCTCAGAAGGCAGCGTAAAGGGCACCCTTATTAGACAGATCTATCCGCAAGAGTTACCAATTTATTGTATCCCTTTTCTTTAAGCTCTTTTGCAACAACACCATTCACGCGCGTCCCCAGAACTTCACCATTTTTGTGCAATAATACGCAAGCATTGTCGTCAAAGCGAATAATAGAGCCATCGGGTCTTGTAGTGGGTTGCTTTGTGCGCACAACCACTGCGTGACGGATATCTCCTTTGCGAAGTTTCTGTGCTGCTTGCTGGCCAGTCAGATTGGCAGGAATAGGGCGGGCTTTCTTGACTACAACAACCATACGGTCACCGATATTCGCGCAGTTCTTTTGGCCCTTGCGGAGAACTTTGATGCACTCAACTACTTGGGCACCAGTGTTGTCGAGGACTTTACACAGAGATTTCAGGTAAAGCATGCTTTGGCTTGGGTAAAGTCAGAGAGTCAATCACGACAGACGGGAGCTTTGAAAATTTGTCATGGTCACCAACATTATGGGCAAGTCCTTTCGCGGGAACACCAAAGTTATGGATGGTTTGGCAGCTAAATTTTTTGGCATTGGCACTAAAACTAGCCAGGAAGTCTGTGCAAAGCTCGGCTTCTACCCTGCCATGCGTATGCATCAGCTAGACGAGCCCAAAATCCTGGCACTAACAAAAGAGCTCTCAGGCCTTAAAATTGAGCAGGAGCTACGTAACGAGGTACTAGGAAATATTGCTCGCAAAATCAGAATTGGACATTACCAGGGTATTCGCCATCAGCAGGGATTGCCAGTACGTGGACAGAGAACTAGAACGAATGCGAAGACTGCAAAGAAACTAAACAGGCCGGACCGTAGAATCTGAAAAAGAGACCTTTTTTATTTTGTTGGGGTCACCTACCCTTGTTAACCCAGAGGTACGTCACTTTACGTGCGGTTCCAAAATCTAACCACTGGACTACTGTAGCCGCTACCCCCTCCGAAATTGTAAAGTGATAATTATGTATATAAAGAATGTTCTGAAAGATACATCTAAGCTGAAATCACAAAAAAATGTAACGGACCAGTTATGCGTTCTTAATTTGTCTCACTCACGAAGGGCACCTCGAAACTAATGGGGGAGGTCTCACCACATAGTCTAACTTGGGCGAGCTGGAGAGTGCACAAACCTCGAGACATACTCCAATCACATGGGGTATCTGTGCTAGTGCGTCCAGGCTCTGCCCATATTTCAGCCGTGATGTCGTTGTATGTTGTATGTCTTTACGGGATCGTTTGCGCAAATGGCGTCGCAAGGCTTGCCGGTGCTCGGGATCCTGCTTCTGTCATGAAGAAGAGCCTGAAACTGTGGAGCATCGCAGTCGTCATGAAGAAGAGCCTGAAACTGTGGAGCATCGCAGTCGTCATGAAGAAGAGCCTGAAACTGTGGAGCGTCGCAGTCGTAGGTCAATGATGATCCCCATTGGGTTTTTCCGTGGGCATCGAAGTGAGCCAATTGAGTCAAGCCAGCCAATTGAGTCAAGCCAGCCAAGCCAGCCAAACCAGCCAAGCCAGCGTCCCGTTAACTTTATTCCAGCAGATATTGCACATAAGGGTTTACCGATACGAAAGACAGACCCTGAAGAAACGATGAAGCAGACGGCTGACTGGCGCGATCGGGTTCTCCGTTCTACACCTGATCCAGCCACTTTGAACCAGTCGTTCCTCGGCATCGAAGATCCCCAATCGTCGGTGTCACCTCAACCTGGAGATATAGCTTCTCCAGATTCAGCTTCTAGTGATTCAACGGAGTACTTTGATGCCGCAGAATCTTTTGAGCCCCTTGAGCCACCTCCTGCCCCAGTCTTGAGGCCCGTCGATTTTCGACCAAGAGACCTCAGAGGCCGTATTCGTAGATCGCTTGGGCGTTCACGTTGGGTTACTGACAATAGCACTAATACTTCATCCACTACACGCTCCACCGTGGGATACAGCTCCGAAAGTCCGAATCCCTCTGGGGACACGATCAGCGATCTTTGAAGGGGAAATTGAAGTCAACGGGCGGGCCACGAACGCCCCACCATAGCGTAGAATATATAGTTAGTTAGTAAGTCATTCATATCTGCTAGTATACCGATATCTAGTGCACGGAAGCTAGGGGCAACTGGTTTCTTGCGTGTTCCGAGAGGCGTCGGGCCTTGAGCGCGTGGCAAAGCCCATTGCGATCAAGTATGTTTACCCAGTGTTCACACTTCTTATCGCCTTCTACTTGATTCACGGCGATAAAGAGCTTCTTGTTGAAGGCTTTCTTGAGAGTGTGACCACTGGTTCGCTCAGTCTTTGCAAGCGCATCCTCAATGAGCTTGATATTGCGAGTGTAGTGGGCCTGCTCTAATTCGAGCTCTTTAGTTTCTTGAAGAGTCATCTTCTGCTTAGACTTTTTTAAAAGGGTCTCGATCTCTTTGATCTTGTCATTAGTATCGCGAAGGGCAGAGTCAAGGAACTCCATGATGGACTCGCGGTCATCTTCGCTAGGGTTAATTTCTTGAGTGTGGTTGGTCATTTACTTCAAGGGATGCTGATTTGAATTGAGGGAGATAGAGCTCTATTTATATGGTAAAAGCCCTTAATTGGTACCCCGCATTTGGGGTTTGGGAGCGCGCGTGACTGTCTCGTGACTGGGCACCTGATATGAACACATGATACTCCTTATGGTGTAAAGATCTCGAGATCATTTAGCTAGAGACGTCAATTGAGTGTACAACTAGCCGTGGCCAAGTCGGCGCGCACTTTGGGAGCTTCTACATGGAGATACGCCCTTCCAAGTGTATGCATTCTGTGGATATACACGTAGGATAAATTTCAAAATAAACCCTGAACTCTATTGTACCAATTACAACTTCAGTGACTTAAACGGTGATACGACAGGTACCCCGGATTTTGATCTCATCGTGCATGAGCACCCCAACCCCTACAGGCCTCGTGACCGACACACCCCACACTGCTTGCAGGCTTGATCTAAATTGTGAATTCAAGATTGACGAATCGAGCGAGACTCACGCTTGAAAGCGTGTTGAAAGATGAGGATTTGGGCCTCCAAACTTCCAATTGGTAGTCCTAGGAAAAAATTTTTATGGAGTTAATTAATGTGCGCACAATGGAGTAATCGTGACTATTGAACTGGGATCATTGATCTGTCTATTAAGCGTGATTGCGGAAGCGGTAATAGGCTTACATGCTAAAGGACTCCTCGAAATACTCCACAAAGTTCTTCGTCTTCAACAAGTTGTGAGTAACGCCCGCGCGAATAGCATCGCTCATTGGCGCAGGGCCACACACAAAGAAGACAATCGGGCCCTGGGAATTGACACAGTGCTCGCTAATTACCTTGTCGAAATCAGGAGAGAACTCCACTCTTTCGAGTGTGTATTTATCGGCGCTCTTGCTGGAAGCAGATTCCTTATCCTTATTCTGGCTCGAGACATCATCGCGAGTACCGGTGATATTCAGGTGAACGATAACGTCTACGTTTGCAAACGAGGTCATATACTCAAGCTCCTTGTGGAACCATTCGAGAGGATCGCTATTGGAAATAGCCCAGTGAACGTGCACCACTTGCCCTGGGATATTTTGAGAAGCGATGTGCTTGAGGTGAGAGTAAACTGCGGTAACACCAATACCACCAGCAAAAAGCACAATCTCCTTGTACATTTCAGTGGCGAACTTAACACCATATGGACCCTCGACAAGGACACGACAGTTCAAATTACCGCCGTTCTTTTGTGCCCTTGCACAGAGCTTACGGGTGACGCCATCAAGAACTTTGCAGTAAAGCTTGAACTCACCCTTTTGGTTACCATCAACAATGGTAAAGGGGTGGCTCTGGAATGCGTAGAGACCAGTCAAGAAGTGGATGAACACATAGGTTCCTGCGCGGGGCTTCCAAAGGCCAGAGTAGGAAACAGTGACCTCCAAGACGCCATGGGGGTGAGCGATCACATGGGCTTTAGCCAAAGGACTTGAAATCAGGATTCTCAAGAGACGAGCGGCGCGATCAAAAGCCCAGAATGCAATGCATGGCCAGAGAAGTTCAAAGCCCTCGAATCCGAAAATATGCCAGTAGGTGGCAAATATACTGATTACTGCGAGAATAATGTGAAGATAGAGAAATGTTTCATAGGCCAGCTGACGCAAAGTCTTGGTACCATTTACACAAAGCAAGCAGACAGCGACAGTTGCGACCGCACCCCACTGCAAGTAGGCGTCGGCGGCATATTCAGAGTAGAGGTATTCAGTGCCAAATGCACCAAAATAGATAGAATACGCGATAGAGTGTATAACAACATCAATAGCGAAGAGACGAGCAATCCATCTGTGCCAGTGGTTGAAGATTTCCATCTGCCAACCAGTTAGCCAAATTAAAATGTTGTTACGGCCCGCAAGTAAGAACACTAAAGGCATCTTGTACATGGCTAGCTGGCCACTACGCCAGGCAAGATAGACAGAAATGAAGATTTTCTTTGTTGCGTAGAACGAAGGAGAGACAGTTACGTGGTAGTGGAAGCACAAAAAGAAAATGGATAAGAAGAAGTATCCCAAAAACAAAACTGCATGGAGACGGGGAGGGTAGCACAGTAGAATGTAGCGCATAAAACGGACAGGAGCGGCACGACTACGCTTAAACATGGCTGGCATCACGATCCAGCGACGCAATTGACGAGAGACAGGGTTGTTGCACAAGACACGAACGAAACCAGGACACAAGTACTGGGACCAGTGCACAATGGTCTGAATAAAAATGATTCCATAGAAGTACCAAAGAGTAATCTGACCAAAAAGCTCAGCATAATAGTGCTGGGCATGATATTCAACACCACTATCTTTCAATGACTGGTCAAGAATTAGAGGGCTGGGTAAAAAGGGAGCAGTAAGAGTTTCATTAGCGGTGTCGAAATCGATGGTAACTGGGTTCGCCTGGAGAATCTCCCAGGCTTCTTCAAAAGTATAAGCAAAAGAGGTATCATAATAGTTACATGTTTCCTCAATGCCGTACCAAGAATCGGGAATGGAGCGAGCTGGGGAATTTGTTTCATTGGCAACTCCAACGATACAATTGAGATAGGAGATGAGAAGTGGTTTCAATCCGCACAAACAGGTATAGTACGCCGCATAGTCAGGCTCCTCGGCGGTTGAGTCAAGAACACACTGGTTAGTGACATAGCCATTGGTTTCAAGAGCGGTCTCGCAGATATAGCCGTACCAATCGAACCGAAGACCATTCTCAGTAGCCTTAGGAATGGCACTTGCCGAAGCAACTGCCGCAAGAAGAAATTGTGTGGCAATCATCGTGTCTAGATCGCTTTAGAAAACTTTTGTATATATATACTCTCATGCAGGCAGATGTACTGATGAGATGCAGTATGCAAGGTCACAGGGCAGCCGCTTACTCATAAAGGGCAGCCGTTGACTGAAACAAGGCATTGTAAGTCCTAGCAAAAATAACTATGAACCACTAATCGGTATACACAGCGCTAAACTAGCTTATTGTCACCGCATTGTGGCTCTGTCTTGTACTGGATTAATACCCCGCCCTCTACGTGACTAAAATTTCGTACATCAATCTCATCTAATTGGACCATCTGATGCGAGGATTTTTCTTCTCAAATTCTGATGCCCAAAACTCACCACAAATCCCTACTCGTTTCTTAGATGTTTTAAAAAAAGTCATTTGTCTATACTTAGTACTACTTTGGGCCTGATCCGATGCTAACTTGGAAATCAGATTCATCTCATGTACACTGATCCTGCAATGTAGTGTGTGGTCTGGGTGATGCATTGAGGTTAGGTGATTACGGGGAACATGCAGTACCAATTCTTTTCTTCGGGTGGTGTATGGTGTCAAGAGATGAAATTGAGACTTGTGTCCCCGGTTAAGGCATATGAGAGGGAGCTTATGTTATGTTTGTCTGTGGGCTCGCATCTTCGCTGTCGCATGCCCCTCAAGTGCTATGCATCCAAGAAATGCATCCTAACACAGTCACCCACATAGACCAGGAGTCGCAGCTGCGTCTTAATTTGGCTAGCTCGCCGATCGTCCCAGCTCTCATTTTAGATCACACACTCATGCAGAGCCATAGACAGGGGGCAGAGTGTTTGCGTGAGCCATAGTGTTTAGATGTCCCAATATAGGGTATTTCTCGGCAGTCTATCTAGTGACCGAGCAAAGCTGATTAATTGCTATTCGGAGCCGCATACTATATTCCGCGTACTTTTTGTCGGAGTTGCACAATTAGAAGTCTTCTGTAGCTGAGGCGCTGTTCTTTATATTAAATAGTGGTGATAAGCGCACTCATTGTACACAGAGTATTCAAGCTTTAATCTTTTTCTTTTCCCGCACACTTATACTGAAGAGTCATAAGAACGGATGCGCTCCTAAGCGCCAGTTGTATGTAGCTAGTTGATTCAGAAGCTGTATCCTTCAATGAAAGTAATGGAGCCACGAAGCGCACAGTCTTGTTAATACATCAGAGCCTCGAATTGTCGTGGTCTGCAACAACGTATACCAGCGCACTGGCGGACAGAGTCCTCAAAGTTACTCAGGCTAGAGGGGAACTCAGCGACAAAACCTTGGTGGTTCTGAAATTTTCAAAAGAGGGAGGAGGGAGCTAATTCCTTTATTGTTCAATGAGCTAGGTATAGCAGAGTACCAAGCTGTAGCTTATTCTGGTTCTGTCTGCTGTGACGCCTCTCAAAGTGCTTGGCGCCCTCAAAGCGCTTGGCGCCCACTTTTGGACCTGCATAGCAGGATCTCAACTCTTTGGATACAGCAAAACAACCAAGTTACATACCCGATTCAAAGCAAGAACATCCACCATAAATACTTAATTTAAAGTAAAACTGTATCAGGGCTGATTGTGGGTATGTGGGTATCAGTTTGTCGTTTGCATGTGATCTGATGCCCTGAGCGCGATGTCTAGCAAATAAAAGGGCATTCTAGTGATTAGAGACTTCAAAATTCCTTTGAAGCTTGCGCGTCATAAAAAGTCAATCCGCGATTTTGATTATTTCAAAAATTAGAGTAAATAGAAAGAGTGTGATAGATGTGTGCTAGGTGCTATTAGAATGGGCTCAGGAAGATGACCCAAATAGCGAGGCTCCGAGTGCCAGTTGCTAGCTATGCTGGCCAAAATCATGGCGTATCTGGTTCATACTTGATCTCATCCTCATCGTCAGAACCCCATGCTGCGGGTGTCTCAGCACTCATGGCAGAAGGAGTCTTATAAGGAGTTTGAGCATTCTCATATACGCCAGGAGTCGCAGCCAGGCCGGGAGTCGCAGCTACACCAGGAGTAGCGGCATTGCCATAAACACCGGGTGTGGGTGCACTATTTGAGGAGCCCCAGGAAGTGCTTGAGTTCCAAGTGGAATCGCCACTACTATAAGCCGGAGTTTTAGAGCCAGAGCTCCAAGGAGTACGTGACCCCGAGGGAGCGTTCCAAGCTGGCTGGCGGCCACCATGCGCTGGAGTCTTGTTGCCGCTGTTCCACGACTTTGGCGCAGGGGTGCGGTTACCGCGATCATTGGAACCAAATCCACCTCTGTTACTGGCACCTCCATTGTTAGCGCCTGGAGGACCCATGTCGGTGCGGGGACCTCTGGAGGCAAAAATGAAGTCGCGGAATGGAATTCTCTGGTTATTAGGGCCATTGAACAGTAGCTTATCAACTGGAACGGTAATTACTTTGTTCCGTGCCTCCAACTCAATTCGTGCCTGAGTGTCATTCACATCTTTGACAAGGCCCTTGAGGCCCTTGTAACCAGACCCACTACCAATGCTCACATTTTGGCCGATAATACGGCGTGCATTTACGAATGAGCGCTGGGCTACAGCGGGCTGTTGGGCAGCATTGACCATGGGATTCATCTTGGAGAGATTCAAGCCCTTCTCATCACGGGCACCCTTTGTAGCTACTGTAGCAATATTGGAAATCCTGTTAACGAAAACACCCAGGTTTTCACTAATTTCGCGGTTGTGTAAAAATACGAAAGAGTGGTAAATGTGAAGAATGTTTCCCTGACGACGCTCACCGCCAGTTTCACACACTGTGTCGCCAGGCTCGATTTGTCTACCATTATGGTCAGTGGCAACTTTCCGGCCAGCCGTGACTTTCATAATGATCGAGGAAGGCGATACCTGGAGAGTCTGACCATCTTGGGCAAGAACTTTCACATGCTCACGCTCGATATCAACAATGCAGCCGACAGTTTGCGCATTAAGCTGAATGAGGTCATGCAGTGTATATTTACCAATAGTATTTGAGCCGCCAATATCGCTCGCCATTTTCAAGTCCTTAGCGAAAACAGTTACTTCACTCTTGGAAAGGTCGCTAAGCAAAGTGATCTGATCTTTATTGCGGCTAACCACCATACCAGTATCATCTTTATAGTTACCAGCAGTAACGCGAACATGATCACCGACGTTAAAGTATTTGCGGAAATGCTCAGTGGGTAAATTAACTTTTACGCCCTTGTACTTATCCTCAACACCAATAATAGTAACAATATCACCTGCTGTGCTTTGAACGCGCCCGCGCATACCAGTCAACTCACCATGGCTGACTTCGACGGTCTCACCGGGCTGGAAGGTTTGCACTTTGAGATCTTTACGAACAGACTCGCTGAGTGCCTGCAAATCAATGCCACCATCTTGAGAGTTGGCGTTGAGTTTGGAGATCTCTTCCAATGATGGATTGACTTGATCAGAAGATATCATAGTGAGCTTGAAATCCTTTAACAGGTACCCATTGACATAGTCGTCGCCTGCATACGAATAAGCGGAAGCACCCTGACGCTGTAAGCGGGAGCCATCATATTGCTTAGCGTCGGCAGCAGAAAAGAGTCGCTGAAGAGGTCTATCATTTTGGCGTTTACGTTTATTATCAGTGGAATCGAGCACTGGAGCACGGCCATAGTCAAGACGTGGGACAAGTCTGAGCTGGACCTCTAGACCATTTTCCGCCAGATTCTGTACAACAGCCAAATCTCCGGCATATTTACCACGTTTTACGCGAACATAAGTGCCGGGGACAAGCTCAATTTCTTTACTCTTGCGGGCAGTGAGAAGGTCAGGATATTCTTTGATGGGAACCAATAGCATTTTATTTTGAGCATATATATTGGGAATACCTTTGCACACAGTCAAAACGGCTCTTTGGTTACGAGCTTCAACGTAGACTCGACCCGGGAAAGCATCACGCTGGAAACACGAAAATACTTCTGGAGCAGGACGCATATTAATTAAACGGCGCTCAATAGCCCTGACTGCTTCTTTTTCTTTGCCAAGTCTCGCGTTAACACCGAAGATACTAGGGTCATGAACGCTAGGCAACAATAAACGCTGGGGGACAATATCGGTGTCGCCACGGAATGTGGTTTGCTGGCGACCGTATTTTTCGCGCATTTCCTCGGCCATTTCCTGGGCATCAGCGGCAGAGAACCGTTCCTGGGTGCGATTAGCGTGACGACGATGGGAACTGTCGTCGACTTGAGCAATTTCTTCATCATCACTTTGGGCAACAAAGCCGTCTTCTTTGTCAAGCTCATCATCTTCGTCGTCCTCGTCCTCGTCGTCTACTTCGGCTTCCACATCAATGAACTGGTTCCGCCGAGATCTGCGTCTACGCTTGCGGCGCGACTCGTCCTCCTCACTTTCTTCGTCTTCCTCTTCGCTAGCAGCAACCTGTTCATCCTCAGAAGCACCAGCGCTTTCTTCTTCCTGCGTGCTTCTGTTCTTCACAGTATCCTCGTCTTCTTCCTTGACAGACATGAAATGCTGAATAACCAGAATCAGCGGTGGGTTCAAGTACGCCCGGGAGAGAAAGGGAGCGGCCAATCCCAGGTGATCTGATTTGAAACTGTGTTAGCTGATTGAAAATCAAGCAAACTATTTGTTAGAGCTATCAAGATCTATCGCAGGTTTAAATATTTTGCTAGTTTTACGTCCACGAGCCTTGGACGATTACTTTTCGCCACAGGTGATGCTCTCGGGTTTTGACTACGCAATTGCATTTCATTGTACACAAACCCCGGGTGGATATATCATTTGGCCTCATATAGCAACGATAAAGTCAATTTTTCATTAGCACGGAATACTAATGCACGTGATTGTATCACCAGTGGCTGCTCGTTTGAGCTTACTCGATACAACTCCTGCGAGACGGCTTACTCGATACAGCTTACTCGATACAGATATGCCAGAGCAATAAAAATTTATAACAAGCCAAGATAAGATCGCGGGTGAGCTGTAGGCCTAAATTTTGATATTTCTGAATTGAGGCTGCTTAGCTTATCCAGGTACCAGCTGCATGCGCACAAGAGTCGTCTAATTTGGCAGGTTCACGAATATCAGCAGGTATGTTAGCAGGCAGAAGTGGTTATGGTATTGTTCTGTAGTATCAGGAGCTCACAATTAGCCTCATTTTTTACAAATTTCTCGACTTGGTCCATTTACAAGCGTTACAGACATCACCCCACCAATGCGATCTGTAGACGGCAAGTGTTGCTGAAGACGTTGTAGATGTCCAAATGATGCAGAAATTTCGAAATACAAACGGATTTCAGTGAGTCCTAAACCCCATCACTTTCTGAGCGATCATTAAATCCAGATGCCAAGAAAGTCTCCATGGAGCCCGCGATAGGGTGCAGACAACTTGCAGTATCTTGCAGCAACGTGATAAGAGCTTTGGTCGGCGCTATACTCCTAGGGACACCACATTGTATAGTTTTCACAAGTTTGTAGCTAACTGATACTATCATCCTGTCGCTAATATGAGTTTGCTATCTTGTTGTGCTGGGTTTATGCCAGATAACCAGGGTATCAACCGACGCATGATGCATGAGATGCAGTTTCCTGGAAATCCGGCATGCAAAGTACTTAAGAGTGACAAAGTACCATCAAAATAAATAATCGTAACTGGCGGACAAAGTATGGATATCAAGAAACAGAATTCTCGCGATTATGACGACAAAACTGAGGGGCAGTACGAGGAATACCAGGTGAATACCACTAGTCGCTGGCGCCGACTCTTCGAGGTCGAGAGTGACTCTGGGCTCAGTGTCAAGGAGATGTTCCTCTATAATTATGATCTGAAGCCAGTAGAGTTTGCCCGTCGTCAATGGAAGTGGTTCAATTTTGTTTTCTTTTGGATTGCCGACGCTCTGAACATCAACTCGCTACAAATCGCCTCGACTGGTGTAACTAATGGTCTCACATGGTGGCAGACGTGGATATCAGTCTGGCTCGGCTACTTTATTGCTGCTGGGTTTGTTATTATGAACGCAAGAGTAGGTGCGTACTACCACGTGTGCTTCCCTGTTGCGGCGCGTGCTTCGTTTGGAACGTTTGGTTCTCTTTGGCCGGTGATTAATCGCGTTGTTATGGCCATTATCTGGTTTGCAGTTCAAACTTGGATTTTTGGACAGTGTGTACAACTCCTGCTGATGTCTATCTTCGGAACTGACCTGGACACTCGTATGGGCACTCAGGACCTGAGCGGAACCACTGTGTTCCAGTTTGTGTCATTCTTCTTGGCTTGGCTGTTCCAACTACCTTTCCTTTGGTTTCAACCACAAACCATTCGCCACCTTTTCACAGTTAAGAGCGTTATTGTACCCATATGCGGTGTTGCCTACCTGATCTGGTGCTTGAAGCGTGCCTCTGGTCTTGGTGATGTATTTTACGCTCCCTCGAAGCTAAGCTCTAATGAGCTCGGCTGGGCTTTTGTTTCCTCTACTATGAATTGCATCGCTAATTTCGCAGCGCTCATTATGAACGCGCCAGATTTCAGTCGTTTTGCCAATAATGAAAAGGCCCCCATGATGACCCAGCTTTTCACTATTCCTGTTTCCTTTAGCGTTGCTACTCTTGTGGGCATCCTTGCCGCCGCTGCTTCCCCAGCAATGTTTCCCGGAGCAAAAGGCACTCCCTTCTGGTCTCCTATCGATGTTCTCAAGGGGCTTTTAACTGAGGGGAACTACACTGCCGGTGACCGTGGTGGTGTATTTTTGATCACTCTGGGCTTTTGCCTTGCCCAAATTGGCACCAATATTGCTGCAAACTCCTTATCTTGTGGTACGGACTTGACAGCGCTTTTACCTCGTTACATGAATATCAGACGTGGTTCCTATGTGTGTGGTATTCTTGCACTTTGTATCTGTCCTTGGAACTTTTTCTCGAGCTCAAACCAGTTCACTACTTATTTAAGTGCCTACTCAGTGTTTTTGAGCTCAATTTCAGGTGTTATCGCCGCAGACTACTATGTGATTCGTCGCGGCTATATAATTTTGGAGGACCTCTATTCTGGTGATCTCAATAGCACCTACATGTACAACCGTATTGGCTGCAATTGGCGCGCGTATGCTGCATATTTACTGGGTCTAATTCCCAATATGCCAGGCTTTGCCGGTCAGGTTGGCCGTGAGGTCCCACAGGGTGCCATCTACCTCTACACTCTCAACTACTTTGTAGGATTTTTGGTATCATTCATTCTCTACCTCACTTTTTGCTATTTCTTTCCAGTCAAAGGTGTTCCAAATGGTATCAAAATGGGCCAAAAGGGTTGGCACGAGCAGTACGCGGACGTTGAAGATTTCGACGAGCGGTACAAGGAGTTACGGCACAGAAAACAAAATCCCACGCGTGCAGAAACTGCATAGTGGAGCTTTACTCTATTTAAAAATATTATTTATAGCCGGTAGTAAACTATTGCTCGATTGCCTGAACTATAGTTCGTGCTCTGAGTACATCTTCAACATAGTGACATCATCCATTCGAGTTCCGACTTTATTTCTGACCTCGTATCATTGTATTGGCAGCCTATCCGCTGAATCCTTCTCCCCAGCTAACTGCTCCTACCAAATATAGCTGAAAGCCCCGGTGGCCATTACAATCATCATCTCATGAGAGACATTTTTCCAAGAGATAATACAGCTACTTAGATATTATACTACCAATTAGATGCCAAATTTGTGTCAGTTCAGCCGAACGTCTGCCATGGCCCTTTGCCCGCTCGATTCAACCGTGGCAGCTAATTATAGGACCGCCCCAATAACAAGATCAGCTGCGCCTTGCAGCCTCATTTGCCAAGCTATCAGCGATTTCGTTACCCTCAATACCAGAATGGCCATCTACTTTAACGATGTCGATCCTAAAGCCATAGTTCTCTCTGAGGTTCTTCAAACGGTTTCTTGCGTCTTGAATAATGCCATGGTTATGTACCATTTTTCCTTTGCGAGTTCTCCAACCTTCTCTTTCCCACCTGTCTCCCCATATACCAAGGCAGCTCATGGCATAGGCAGAGTCAGTGTAGATAAAATGCTGTTCGTCTCTGCGGTCAGTTTCTGAAATGAGATCAAGAGCTCTGCATATAGCAGTCAATTCTGCCCTATTGTTTGAGGGTCTGTGAATCGGGCCTTGCCTAAACGGATGTACAAGTTCAAGCCAGTAGAGGCCCCATCCTCCTCTAGCCCCGGGTTGGCCATTATTTAGGCAGCACCCGTCTACGTAAATATGATTTGTACGAGGACCGTGCCCAACTGAGCCGGGGCACCAGCCAAATTCAGGGTTATCTTCTCCCTGAACCCACAGATTTGCCAATGCTAGAGACTTGAAGGTTCTCCAAGTGTAGCGTCCGTTTGGGGGACCATGTATCCTCACCATGTCGTCATAAGTGCAATAATTGGAATGGTGATTGGGACTTGATTTTTGCGGGTCTCGAACAGCATAGTAAGTAACATTAGCAGGGTGAGAAGGATCCCTGTGCATCCATGCCATTGCTTGAGATACGTCTGGGAACCTTCTCCACCTTGCGCAGCTAAAGTGTTTCGTTGCCGCTTGAGCACACTCAATATCATTGAAAACTCCAATATTACTGCCATTTCGGACAGCATACACTTTTCTCGGCTTTTGAGAGTGTCGAGCTGGGGGCATGCCTTCGTGTGTGGTGAGCAAAGCTGCACACCGTAAGGTTTCAAGTCGGTGTGCCTGTGCCACACCGGCCGTGACCCGGCCCCACAAACATAATTCTACTCAAGAAAAATTGTGTTTATAAAGTAGAGCTCGCATGGTTGTTTTATGGTTGTCAGACGCATCCCGTATGCGTCTTTGTGTAATTTGTTCTATATGATCAAGCACAATAACCCCGTCTGCGCAGCGCAATTTAGGTTCTTCATATCTTCCAAGCCTTCTGACTCGAGATTAAGGTAGCACGTTGGTTTTGCATTTACAGCGCGTGGAAGTCAATCCTTTCGTTTGGTGCCATAATCTACAACGATGGTGCCAGCATTCGATGAAAAGCGAGGTTGCAATAGTAGTTGTAAACCGCAGGAATCAATCACTGGTAATTAATACATCACGCACTTCAAGTACGGCAAACTTTCATGGGTAAGCACTATAACTCGGATTCTGTGAATAAAATAGCAAGATTAAAAGCGACTATGGTCTAAATAAACATCAATACAGCTACTTGCAATGTTAAAAGCCTGGGAGTCACCCAAGAACCTGCATTTGTCTCGTCACTACCGACACTTTTAGTGGTCTCGGTAGTGGCGCTGCTCAATGAGCTGCTGCCATGAGACGATGCTGTCAATAGAGAACTCGTACCATAAAGAAGGGACATGTGTGTACCCAAAGGCTCTGAGTATGTCAATGAAGCGGTTACCGAATTTGTTACAGTGGCATAAACTGTATGCTCGACCGTTGAGGCGGGCGGCGAAGCTGTGACGGTAACGGTAACAAGTCCGCATGCATTCTCAATGGATTCAACAGTGCTTGTCTTACTGAGAGATGAGTTGGTATAGGCCGTGGTACTATCAGTTGTGGATGTCAAATTTGCAGCGTAGGTAGCTGATTCCTGAAATGAAGCTATGACAGAACTAGCATCATCACAGTAAACAGTCTGAGTGGTAGTTCTAGTAATAGTGGTAGGCTCAGAATAGATCGCGCTGAGGCTAGAGAAGTGAGAGCTGGACGAAGTTCTTAATGTCACGGAGGCAACACTAGAACTGACTGCCTTTGTAGGGATTGAGATTGAGCTAGTGCTGGATGTGGTAAAAGAAGTAGTCTCGAAGCTGGTACTGGAGCTCACGTCGGTGGTCCGAGTAGAAAAAGCTGTCGCGCTCACAGAGATAGAAGGCGCTGCTGAGGAAACAGAGGTACTTAGTTCAGATGTGACTGACTCGGAAGCAGAAGCAGTGGTAGAAGGAGTATCGGTAGCACTTTCAAGTTCGCTGGGTAATGAGAAGCTGGTGGCCCAATCTTGGCTCACAGAGGAGTCGACCCAATCATAAGTATCGTATGAGCTCACGACACCATCACTAGACACTGAGTAACTATCAATAGCAGAAGATTGAGCAATGGCACTGGCAAGAATAGAAAAAATATAGCAAAGAGAAGCAATGGAGCCCAACATGTCGGTAGCGCGCTTTGTAGACGAATACCCAAATATATAGTCTTACAACATAGCATTATGTTGTGGCTCGTCTTGCATCAATCAAAACAAAACACTGCATGGCTTTATTACGTCTCTACTACAAGAAAGGGGGATGTTGTGCCACAACACCTGCAGATGGTCAATCTAGCACGTGCCTTTCTGTTAGATCGTGTATCCGTAAATCTATCATGAACAAATGAATTCATTAGAGCTGCAGTCAGACATCAACAAGAAATCACTGCGGGATGGAGCTAAAGTTCCGAATTCCAGGCCAGTTGCCGATGTAGCTAATAAACCTCACTCCATCACAGAAACAAAGAGTGGTTTAGTCAATTACCATATCCTCCACGTTGGTGGTCTCTTCTATATCCTCCTCACGTGGATCAATACTTAGTCCCAATCCTTTCCATTCTTCAGGGACCGCTTTTGCGGCATAGCCAACGCCATCCAGTTGAGGAGAGTGCTCCATGAGACATGCAATTCGTGCAGCAATTGATTCATTTGAGCTCCTTGTGGCCTCTATCCCGGCCTTGATCTCTGCGATTTGGTCCTGCATCAGGAATATTATACTTTCTCGAGATTGATGTGGGCGGTAGAGATTCAACAAGTGATGCATGTTTATGAAAATAGTCCTTAAGTCTTCAATAGATTGGGGAAATGCTTCCGGATCTACCGACATGGTGCCTGTCAACGCAACAAATTTGACCAATGCAGACCGAAGTAATTTTTTCAATTCAGAAACAAGGCCCCGGTAATTTGAGCCCATATCGTCATAGAGTTGTTTAACACCAGCTTCATCCAACGGAACGAGTTTCTCTTGAGTATTCCAAACACTACCAAACCCCCTGTAGGTTGGCTGATCAGGGGGGCTGGGCGGTACCAGGTACGCTAGAGGCGGCTCTAGGTGGTCTATATCCTTTGACTGTTTTAATTTTTCTATATTCTCGTCAGTGAAACTGCGATAATAGAATGGGGGAGGCGGGAATGTACTGGTAAGGCCGTCCATTTTCGGGTAGGTCTACAATCTACAGCTTTCTGCGTAATCCAAACCATACCCCCCTTTTGAAGCGTCGTGACGGGAAGAAAGAGAGAGACGCGCAATGGCTAAAAAGAAAAAGGCCAAAGTGCCAAAGGTGAATGATGTCGATTTCTTATTGGATCTCCCGCTGGCCGAGTCTCAAAAGCCCGATGTTGATGGCACTGCAGGCGAGTGCATTCAGTCCGTACTTTCAAAGCACCTTTCTCCGGAAGAAATCAAGCTATACTCGACGCTTGAAGATGACGTCAAAGTAAATTCTGAAGCTGAAATGGATGAGATGATCGCCAAACTCCAAGAAATACATATTCAAGACCCCGACCTACAAGTGCATTCAGAGGCAGAAGTCGATAGGGGAGACTTGATTCAAAACGAGCTCAAATACCTTTGTACTATCCTTTCACCTGAGGAACGTCGTGCTCTATGCTTTGAAGTGTATTATTCTCTCCTTAACGATGAGTCCATATCCCACCTTGACCTGAGCGATATGATCACAGACAGCCTCAAACCCACCCTGGCAAGGACGGCGCTGGTCAAGGCAGACGCGGAACACAAGTATAGCACTGCACAGTACATGCAAGTCTTTAACTGCCTGAGGCTTGCGCAGCTTCAGTACTCGTTAATATTTGGCCAGGCAATGTTAGATGGCTTGAAAGCAGGTGCGGATAGTATTTATTGGTCTGGAGGCAAATTTCAAAAATGAAACTCAACGTCTCTAGATGATGGTATAAGAGTAAGAGTCAAGTTTTGATATGTTATAAAGTTCAATAAATAGGTGAAGATACATATGTAGGTATAGCTGTTCCTCTAGACCTTCTCGTGGTAACGCTTCTTTCTTTTACCGGCGCAACAGTGAAACTTGACTCTCTGGCACATGAAAATAAAGCAAACAATAAACTTGAAGGCAGCCATTGCAGCTACACTCCACATAATAACTGCCAAATAGATAGAAACAGTATTCGAGGCAGTAGTAATGACTTCGGTACACTCACCCGCTCTCTTCATCACAAATGCCAAAGTGTCTCGCTTGAGGGAGGCGCCACTGGTCTCGTCAGTTTTTTTTACACCCACATTCAGTACCACAGCAATCAAAGCGATATTCATGAATCCCCAAACAAGCACTACGGAAGATCTGAACGCCGCATAATAGTCGGTACGGATATCAGACTCGCTAGGGGGTTTCTTTTCAATGATTTCGGGAGCCTCGATGAGTTTGACTTCCTCTATGTACGCGGCATCAACTTCTGTACTCGAGGTAGGCAGCTCAACCTCGATCTTACCATTAGAGTCTGCCTGTACAACGCCCAAATCATGCTTGACGGCAGTGTCACCCTTTGTTCCCCAAGAGATATCATGAGTGTTACAAAAAGCATAGACATTGAAAACATTCACATAAGTCGGGCTGAGAAGAATGTACTGGACTAGCGATGTGAGCAGATGCCAAGGATCAAGCATCATAGCAGAGCCGATAATGTAGAGGAGGTAGGTAGCAAAAAGCGAAATCAAAAGGTCTCTAAATGTATGATTGGTGAAAAACATCACGAACTTGAATCCATTATTTGTGCAGATCTCGTACTGGATGGATTTGACGGCTACAAAAATTGCAGCAAACATCACATAGGCCATCATTACGGCAAAGAAGATCACGAGTAAGAGATAAAAGGTCTTTGTTCCCTGAGGGCGGTTACCAAAGCTCAGCACGAACGTGGCAATAACGCATGCGCCATACAAGTACGTCAAAACGATACCTAATATTTGGCCTGGTGCGAAGCCCAACGATTTGTCGCTGAGAGAGTTGGCAAGGATCTTAAAAACTAGAAAGAAGTTAGCCAATGAGAACCACGAATAAACCAATTGAATAAACTGGAAAAGAAACTCAAGATGGAAAAGGAGTTTACGCAAAAAGGAATGACTAGTGCGCCAAATCTGGAACATGTGCACCTGTGCATAGATAGAGGCGAAAAAAGAGCCATTCAGCCAACGACGACGTTGCAAAACCAACTCACTCAGTGTTTCAGGGACGTCGGTATGAGCCACAGCACTTTTCACAAAGGTGAGCTTCCAGTCGCAGTTACGTTTAGCTACTAAAGCCCAACAGAGAATACGATCCTCGGCGAGATACATGTTGGACTCAAAGATGCCGCCTGTTGCCTCTAACTTTTCTCCTTTGAAATATTTCTCGAGGGGACCCTGGCCCGTTTCGTCGTTTTGCAGTGCCTGGAACCGGTAGGCACTAAACGCACCAGGAAGCACAGTAATGAAGCCGAAAACGCTTTCAGTCGGCTTATCGAGAATATTGGACATCTTGTACTCAAAGTTTTGGGCAGCAACAATAGGGTTTAAAAGCTTTTTACCGCCAGCACCAAGCATAGCGGCGATTTCACCACAAGCTCCAGCCACTTTGGGGTCACGGTCAAAACGTTTCCAGAGGTGATAAATAGCCTTGTTACCAGGACGAGTACCAGCGTCCAGGAGAACAACAACGTTAGGGTCCAAGATAGGACATAAGGCCTGGAATAGCCAGCGGTGAGAGTTGATCTTTTTCTGATTCTTCTCCTTGAGGCAGAAGAGCATCTGGACTGGGGTAGCATTCTCACTTGTGAGTGTGACTGTATCACTTACTTTCTTCACACGCATCATTGTGGTGTATTCGTAGAGATGGGCAACAACTTCTTTATCATTGACAACATTCTTAGCAAGGCCATCCTGGTAACAGCCAAGGGAAGCCAGCAGAGCACGAGCTCTAGGATTGATTTTAGAGCGACCGTCGGCTACAATAACGACAACAACTCTCTTCCATGCTTCAGCGCCCCAGATAGGAGACCTGGATCGTGAGCAAAGGTGGCGAATGTTGTTGAAAACACCCTGAAGTGTACGCGCCAAGAGGATATCGTCCTCATTGTAAATGGTGATTGCGATAACAAGTTCAGTTTTACGAGGGCTACTATAGCACGTCTGACGGAGTGTGAATTGGTCTGCAAGGAATTCAGCCGGGTCACAAGTCGCAGCAGAGTACCGCATATGAGTGAACTCACGAGCAGGCTGGTGATCGGGGTACTGGCTCATTAGCTTTTGTGAAACAGGGCAGTCGAGAACCAAATTACCACGGAACAAATTCACTACTCGGGGTGCTGCTGGCTCGCCTCCATCCCGACAGTCTCTCTCCGCCTGCTCGTCATCCTCTTGGACGGCGTTCAAGGCATAGCTATCACCATTGATGGGTACCTGGACATAATCAAATGGATCTTGAGCATACTCGTGGTTATTGGTCAACATGCTTTGACCCGTGGAGATGAAACTCTGTACTCTGCCGCCTTGAAAACCAGGACTCGAGCTTGTGTCGTAGTAGTGCTGCTGCTGTTGTTGCAAAAATTGACTCTGCTGTTGAGGACGGTTGGGTGCGGTGTTTTCATGTAACAAATTCACATTGTCGTTGTAAGCACTGGGGCCATGGCTTGGTACCTGGGATAGATCGTGAGCGCTACCAGCCATATAAGGATTGTACTGTCCATGAGCCCCATGATAGCTGGTGTCTGGATGCAAATAACTGCTGTTGTTGACACTCGTATCGGGATTTAAATTCATTCCGCTCGTATCGATTGAGTTATTATAAGATGGCTCCTCATTGAAGTAGGAGTAAGAGGTTCCCTGTGGAGTGTAAGATCCAGCAGGTGGGACCGCAGTATTGTACGAGTGACCAGCACTCTGGGGTGGCGGCGACTGATAATCTTGTGACTGAGCATTATATCCATATCCAGTCGACTCATAAGGATGAGTGCCATGAGGAATTGGCGGGGCTTGATCATGCGGCTCGTGCTCATACGCATTGTAGTGAGTCGCTGGCGAGGGCACAGTGGGACTATCTAAAGTAATTCCCTGCCTTAAATCTGGGTATCGTTGATCTTCGTCTTGTTGATCTTCATCACGTCTTTGCGAGTGGTTATATGGGTTATAAGGTCGATAGCTCATGTGTGTTTCTGCTCTGTTTGACAAATTCCCAAAACAAAAAGATTAGCGTGGAGGAACGCGTGGTGGTTTATATTACTGTACCCCTTATGACGTCATCTTGGGACTTCGGTCGGTTCATAAGCGGTCTGAGGCTGAGCCTGGTCCGCTGCCGGTAGATGATAGCCAGGAGTGCAAGGAGTGCAAGTTTTTTGAAATACATAGAGGTACTAGATAGGTTTCTGGTGGTTTAAAATGGGAAATGGCAGCATTCCTTGACTTGAAAAACTTTAGAAGAAAGGATTAGAGTATATACGATCGAGGCACAGTACCTCTGTCGGCTAAGCAAGGCGCTGGGGCAGGTCAGCTATTTTTAGCAGCCATTCAGGTGGGTGGTGGGTCCCCTTAAAATTGCATTAATGATACGTCTTCTATTGTTCCATCATTGAAGCATTGATAGCTTTTTGGAGATCATTGTCTACTTCCATAGCTGATTCTTCGATGACCTCGCAAGCCGGTGCCGATGATGATGTTGTAGCAGTTGCTGATCCCCTGCTACTGGTCTCATTCATAGACATTTCTAGTGCCAGTTTGAGTTGTGCTTCTTCGCTCATCGACTGTTGCTGTGCTATACTCTCAGCAATCGCCAATTTCATTTGATCTTGTTCTGAAAGCATCGGGGTGTGCGATTCGCTCAAGGCAACAGCGGTTCTCAGCTGTTCGTCCTCTCTGGATAGAGTATCAGGTGTCATATTCTGTCGGTTGATTCCTCTAATTGTATAATCATCATGCAGATCTACTTCCTCACGGCTATACCGGACTTCGGGAACCCTCTTACGCTGTGGTTTGACTGATCTGGTGGCAGCCGATTTGTTATCTCTTGTAGCGTCGTAGAGAGTGACAGAATTTTTGAGAACGTGGGCCATTTGGGGTTCAAGGGTGGGTCCTAAATGAATCCTTGACGTACCTTGTGGGTTTGATCTTCGCCCTTCATCTGGTATATGCCCATCTGGTACTATCCAATTTGGGTCAAACTGAGCGGCGATCTTTTTCATCTTCTTAGGGGGTAACTTCTCTCCATTCAACACATCAAGCACGCATAAATCGCCCTTGAACCCACCACACACCACCACTACCGCATTGAGAGCTACCGCAGTGATGCAATTATCTGAATGAGGACTCTCTCTTGTCAATGGGCATGGTATTGACCAGATAGGCTCGCCATGTCCCTCGATGTTCCAGGCCGTGAGCTTCTGGTCTGATCTCGTGTATCCGACTATCATGTGCCGATCACATGCAACAGTAGTTATGGGCTTCTCCGTAAAATTCGCCTCTTGTCCCGTCTCTACGTCAAGGCGTTTGATTCCATGTGAACCGATAATCACCAGATGCGGGTAGACAATATGCAATTCAGTAGCAGTCTCTATGTCTAAGACGTGCGCGTATTTGTATTCACTCGAAATACGATAAATAGATTTGTTGGTGAGAATCATAAATTCGTCTCTATTGAAGGGGTAGATGCCCTGAGTTGTGACAGAGCCAGGATCCTGGTCATTTTCAAGAGCGATTTCACCCTCGAGCTTGAGGTTGCGAAACAACATTAATCTTCCGCCACACGAACCCACTATTGTTATCGTGGAGGATGATCTTACAGTAGAGGTGGCGCTGAGCCATGCAAGTTCAAAAACGGCCCCTGAGTGGAGTTGGTGTACCACCACAGGCATTTCACCTACCGCTGTGAGAACGAGAGAGCCATCATAGTGCGAAGAAAGGATGCCAAACTTGGTCGTGCACGTGTTAACGGGCTCTGCTAGATGCCGTGGATCTGCCGAAGCACGCCTTGAGCCTCGATGCAACGATCCGTTATCGAGTTTAGAGATACAGATGCCATCGCCTGGTTTCTCAGAGGATGCAAGGATAAGATTCTGCGGCCAATTGACGGCCGATTGATCTATACTTTGAAGGGGTAGGCAGTAGCTAACAGCTGGGATTTTAGATCTCTTCCAGCCTTCCAGGGCAGCATGCCGAGCAATTACTTCATTTTGCCACGTGAATGGCTGTTTCAAAGGCGTAAACTTGCTTGTGCCCCACCGGTTTCTGAAATGTAATTTCCATGTACCTTCAGTGCAGCACCTGCTCCACTTGCGGGATACCTTTGCAACGTTGAGGATGTCCTCTGGATCAAGCTCCGCAAATATTATCGTTAATAGCTCAACCGGTAGTCTCTCCATGAGTGAATCTCGTCCGTGCAAGCCTTGGTTGACTAAAGTGGTAAAAAGAGCTCACTGTCTAGCCGGCTTAATACAAAGCCTAGAGTGCTCCCAAGGAGCTTAGTCGCTGATATCTTCTCCAATGACTCCACTAGAAATCGTTGCTGCGGATCCAAAGTTTAGCGAAACCCGTAAAGTCAGTTTGTATTCCAATTTTCAGCGACTCAAAGAAACAAACGTTTACGGATATGATGCAAATATCTCAGCCTGGAAGGGAATTCTTACTCGCTGCGTCCAGGAGCACTGCTTTGCAAACAAAACAATTTTGGATACCTCTGACTTGGTTTCTTCTCTTACTGATTCTAAAACAGGCGCTCCAATGGCGCTTAACGTGGTGATCAATGATATGGTCGATAAGCAAGAATTGATCCCGCTAACGACCTGGCTCACCTCAAGCCGCCCGTTGCTCCGATCTCAGTGGAGTATTGGTGCTGCCCTCAGTGGCGTGGGTAATTGGGCGTGGTCAAAAGTTTTTTCAACTGCATATAATTCTGGGTCTCCCGGGAAGCTCAAGTCACAACAGTTTGTGTGCGTAGAGGCCGTGAAACCGGTCGCAAATAGATTGTTTCAGTCTTTATCACAGAAAAGCAAACTTAATGGCGGCACAATCACCTCTAAAGTTTTCAATGCCCAAGAGCTGGATCTTACAAGCGAGGATATCGAGGTGTGTGTCGCGTATTTGAATCGAGAGATACAGAAGAGCATTTGTTATGATCCTACTAATGATATTGTTGTTTTGGCGTCTGAATCTTCCGAAGAATATCAAACAATCGCTGCAATCCATCGTCAAATGACCGTTCTGGCGTCGCGTTCTGAGAGTCTCCAGGCTAAAGTTCAGGAACTCACGGTACAAGCAAAGGCAGCAGTCAAGGCAAAGCAAACACCACTCGCCAAGCAACGACTCAGATCCAAGAACGAGGCTGAGAAAACTCTTTCCAAGACTTTAGATCTTTATTCCCAACTGGAAACGGTTCTCAACAATGTAGACGTCGCCAGCGACCAGTCGACTGCGATCGATGTCTTAGGCAAGTCCAGCCGTCTTTTGAAATCTGTTAATTCCGCCGTTGGTGGTACAGAGCGTGTTGAACAACTCGTAGACGAGATCGCGGAGGGTGTCGCTGATACTGAGGAAGTGTCCAACGAATTGGCCAAGCTATCTCTAGAGGGCGATAATGAAGCGATTGAAGAAGAATTGGAGGAGCTTGAGAGACAAGAGGTCGAGAAAAAGGTGCCCAATCTTCCATCCGTTCCTACTGCCAAACCTCATCAAGAGCACGACCGGAAACAAGAACAACAAACAGCCAAGCAGGAGAATGCATCTCTACAGCTGCAAGGGGAGGAGGCCCAATAAGCAAGATAGATCCAGTTTAATTTTTGGCCAAACTGGCCTTCGACCTTCATCCAGCCCTCGCAAAATCTGTCCACCTTGTGAAGCTTTATTTATTCACTACCATTCGTTACTAGCTATCTCTGAAGTTTAAAAAGTACTGTAATTTCCCAGCAAATTTCACAGCCCAGAGCGGCCCGCAAAGGTGACTGATTAGAATTTTTGCGTCGATCCATGCGTCTACAGTTTCTGGCCGACGTCACCCTCAATTGGATATGTGGGGCACAAAAGTCTCGACCAGCCAGAACGAGGAAAGCGCTGTCCCGGGGATTGGTGCAGTCTATGATAGATAAAAAGGAATAAATAAAGCTAATTTGATGGCTGTTTTACACCAAAAAGGCGAGCTCTTTGTTCAATGTATCTGGAGGAACGTTCGAATACGGATCCTCGTCATCTTCTCGAAGTTCCGTAAAGCTTCGTCTATAATTGTATCGGGGTCTTTGCACCCTTGGTTCTCTTTGTGAAGAATAGCTGGTCTGGTGTGTGGGTGCAAGAGTAGCAAGTGGCATTGGTGTTGGCAGAGCGAGGCTCATCACCTATATAGTCTTGTCAGTGCATACATATTTGTAATGAAATTCCGAGCCACCTGCATAAGCGATGTCGTTCGCCGCTGGTTCGCCACATTAGCCCTTACAGCTTCGAAATCCTGCAGGTTTGCGCTGCGCGGTTTGTTGATAGGAGCTGTAAATGCAATAAACCCAGCAAAAATCTTGAGCTATGTTATCTAGCCCGTCATGGCAATCAGATCAACACCGTATATTGGCCAGCAGACTTTTCCACCTAGAGCAAATTAATTCAGTCACATGAAAATCTCCCTGATAAATTTAAACGTTTCGTGTCGAGGCACCATGACGTGAGTCTCATTCAGTTGCAAGCCAATAAATTAAGGCACTTGATATCATTAACTAAAATATGTTTATAAGGTTGTCACAGACAGGCGCCTGAGATTGCCGCAACCGTGATCCAACTTCACATTGCTGCGGGCATTCACAATATTCCGCACCGACCCGGAGGGCCGGTTAGTCGAGAGCGGACAGATAGCTTGCAGACTGTCAATAAAAAAAACCTATTTCTTTTTCATAGAAAGTAGAGTGACGGCCTCTTTGCTGACAAACTTGAGGAATTCCCATCCCATCAGAATTCACAGCTCGAAGTATCCAGTCAAAAGTCTCGCCACCGCTTTGAATCCTATTCGCCACACCCTCGCTATGAACGCAGTGAGACGAATCTCGACTCAAACAAGTGACGGTGCGCTGACCGCTCGTAGGGTAGTTCAATCTATTCGAAACCCCACACAGCCAGTCCAACTGGAAATGCAATCCGTTGGTTCGGGGCCAGGGGCCCTGGTACAGATTCAAGTACCCGCAAGCACTCCTGTGTATGCTCGCAGGAATTCCCTTTCTGGTGTGTTGGGAAGTCAATACTCAAGTATTATCGCTCGTAGTCATGTGCTCAGTAGGCCCTTTGCCAGGATCCTTGCGCGGCAACCACTTTTGGCTCAAAGAATTTTGAGTACCGAACCCTCGACTCTACTAATCGGTTCAAAACGGCCTGCTACGCTTACTCCGCTGGTTTTGGATGGTACACGCGACTGGGTGATAGCTCCTAATTCATCTGTTGACGCGTATGCGGGTTCTGCCCTCCTCGTTAAAGCGCACACATCATGGGCTATCGGTGGTCTCGCACCATTTGCACATGTCTTGCTCAGAGGAAGAGGGCAAGCTATTGTTTCGTCTCCTTCGCCGGTAACTGTTTTTGAGCTTGAGGCTGGGGAGTCAATGTTAGTCCAGAAACGATTTTTGGCTGGATACTCTGTTGACCCAAATCATCAAACAAGAGCAAGTACTGTTGATATAGGTTCCAAGTTCAACGCCTTACCGCCGGTGCCCAAGCCTGCACCAACCACTACGGATATTGTCGATAGCACACCGTGGAGCCAGGTGCGGACTGCTCTACTCAGCTTTAGCAGTAGCCTTTACTCTGGCATTTCCAAAATCGCCGCTGACATCAATGAGATTTCAAGACGCGGCAATAGTCAGTTTGTACGTGTCCATGGCCCTAGCACTGTGCTTGTCAGTAGTAGTTCCAAATATGAGCGTGGCCATCCAGAAGGGCAAGTGCATCTATAATTATGACCTGAAATTGTTCAAGATGTGCAGACAACTTGTCCAAAGCGTGCGTTAAAAACTTGAAAACTTATGACAAGCTATTTTGTGAGTGGGCGCTCTATATAAATCTAACAAACGTTATTCTAAAATCAGTGGGGTAGTCTTGGCACTAGTCTAGTGTCACAGTCCATTTGTTCCGAAGAGCAGAGGCACAGTTCATGGCCAGGATGGCGTGCCATACCAGGGGAGGTTTGATATTCAAGTATTTTCTAAAACCAATATTATGCATAGATACCTATACTAGTTTAGGCGGAAGCAGAAGCCTCAGCGTGGAGCTCAGCCATACGGTTAAGAGCGGAACCAGCCTTAAACCAGCCGATCTGCTCCTCATTGTAGGTGTGAGTAAGGGTAACCTCGTAAGGCTTGCCATCCTTGGGGTGGACAACCATAGTGAGAGGCTTGCCAGGAGCGATATCCTTAAGGCCAACAAGGTCAATGCGATCAGATGGGTTGATCTTCTCATAATCCTCAGGGTTAGCGAAATTGAGGGGCAAGAGACCCTGCTTCTTCAAGTTAGTCTCGTGAATACGGGCGAAAGACTTGGTAATAATGGCGAAACCACCGAGGAAGCGAGGCTCCAGGGCGGCGTGCTCACGGGAAGAACCCTCACCAAAGTTATCACCGCCAATGACGACCCAACGGATTCCGTGGTCACGGTAGTAAGAAGCGACCTCGGGAACACCACCAAACTCGTTAGTGATCTGGTTACGGACATTGTTTGCCTCCTCATTCTCAGCGTTGATAGCGCCAATCATGTAGTTGTTGGAGATATTTTGCAGGTGACCACGGTACTTGAGCCAAGGACCAGCCTGAGAGATGTGATCGGTGGTAGTTTTACCAAGAGACTTGATAAGAATGGGCATATCCATACCATCCTGGCCATCCCACTTCTTGAAAGGAGTAAGCTTCTGCAAACGGTCAGACTCGGGGGAAATCTCAACCACAACGGCAGAACGGTCTTTAGGAGGGGCCTTGTAGGTGTCCTGACCGCGGTCGTAGCCCTTGAAAGGAAGACCCTCACCGTGGGGCTCCTGAAGCATGAACTCCTTACCATCAGCACCCTTGAGGGAGTCGGTCATGGGGTTGAAGCGCAAGTCACCAGAAATAGCATAAACAGTGGTCATCTCAGGAGAAGCGACAAAGGCATGGGTGGCGGGGTTGGAGTCGTTACGTCCGGTAAAGTTACGGTTGTAAGAGGAGACGATAGTGTTCTTGTCACCCTTTTTGATATCGCGACGATCCCATTGGCCAATGCACGGACCGCAGGCGTTAGCAAGAACCATACCACCGAAGTCAAGGAAAGTCTGAAGCTGACCATCACGCTCGATGGTGGCACGAACCTGCTCGGAACCAGGAGTGACGGTGTAAATAGCCTTTGACTTGAGACCATGAGACATAGCGTCCTTGATGATGTTAGCAGAGCGGGTCATATCCTCATAAGATGAGTTTGTGCAGGAACCGATCAAGCCGACCTTCACCTCAAGGGGCCAGCCATTAGCCTGGGCAACCTCGCCAATCTTAGAAACAGGGGTAGCGAGATCGGGAGTGAAAGGACCGTTGATGAAAGGCTCCAACTCGTCAAGGTTGATTTCGATGTGCTCATCGTACTCGCAACCCTCATCGGCAGAGAGAAGCTCTTTGTGGTAAACACGAGCGAAGTCAGCGATCTCAGAACGCTCAGTGGCCTGGAGGTATTTAGCCATCGACTCATTGAAAGGGAAGGTGGAGGTGGTAGCACCAATCTCGGCACCCATGTTACAAATGGTACCCATACCAGTACAAGAGAGAGTGTCGACACCAGGGCCATAGTACTCGACGATCTTACCAGTACCACCCTTAACGGTAGTGATACCGGCGACCTTGAGAATAATATCCTTGGCAGAAGTCCATCCGGACATCTTACCGGTAAGCTTGATACCAAGGTACTTGGGTGCCTTCAGCTCCCAAGGCAAGTCGGCCATGACGTCAACAGCATCAGCACCACCAACACCAATGGCGAGCTGACCAAGACCGCCAGCGTTAGGAGTGTGGGAGTCAGTACCAATGAGCAAAGCACCGGGGAAAGCGTAGTTTTCCAAGATAATCTGATGGATGATACCAGAGCCAGGGCCCCAGAAACCCATGTTGTACTTGGCAGTGGCGGTGCTCAAGAAGTTGTAGACCTCACGATTAATATCGATGGCGCGGTCCAAATCAGCCTCACCACCGACACGGGCCTGGATCAAATGATCGCAGTGGACAGTAGAGGGGGTGGCAACCTGGTCCATACCAGCACTCATGAACTGCAAAATGGCCATCTGAGCAGTGGCATCCTGGCAGGCGACACGGTCAGGGCGGAGCTTGAGGTAGGAGACACCGCGCTCAATAGACTGCTCATGGGGCTTGTCCAAGTGACCGTAAAGAATCTTCTCACCATAAGTGAGGGGACGGCCAAGGCGCTCCCGCACAATATTGACGTTCTCAAGATTTTGCTTGTAGTTGATGAAGGTGTGGTCTTCCCAAACGTTCATATGAACCTTGGAATCCTTGGTCACAGCCGAGTAAAAGCGCGCACTAGCGCGAGCGTACTGTGATCTCGACAACATCCGCGTTTGGAAAATAGTACAGAGAATTGTCAGCGGTATTTATGTCAGTGAAGCTGCATTATGCATCTGCACAGAGCTGCAAATCCCAGGCCGCTCATTGGTGAAGAGTATACCCTTCGCGTCTGCCCCTAACCCTCAACCGAGTCGGACCGGTGTTGTAAATGGCGCTAACAGTCTTGTTTCACCAATGGAAAATATTCCTATAAATTGCGTGACTTTGTGAGTTACTTTTTTGGCCTTAATGCGCATCTTTTGGCCCACGTGCCAACCCACGCTGTCTATTTTGCGCGTTTCGCTTACATCTCAGTGACTACAATTGGCTCCTTGACACCACCAGAAATATTTTCGACCGCCCAAAACTGGTAGTCACAATACACGATTTTTCGATTTTATCTACAGCTTTGGGTTCCGTAACCACTACGCCCCAGACTTGAACTCAAACACATTTTGTCGGTCCGGGGAAAGCACCTAGGAGCTGCATGAACTTGCAGTGTGGAGTGCATATGATATAGTGTGCTCATACAAATAAAGGTGGAATCCCGACGTTCAGCGGGGCTTATTTCTTATAATTTGCGCTTTTTTCTGCTCTATCATCTGTAGCCTGCCTGTAGTGTCGAAAACTTGGCGAGATCACACTTAATTTGTCCGTACCCTGGGTGCGTGACGGAAAATTTAACCACGTAGCCTGCATGCCGCCGCGGCTGTGCGGCCCCGTCGTTCCATGGCATTGGCATTCAGATGTACCAACATGGCGAAGTCTAAGTAAAAAGTATTGAAAAAACAGCGTGTACCATCGACATTTATCAACTCACGAGTCTCTTTTGATCCTTATTATTTTTATATCCAAGTGCCAAGGAGTCTACAAATAAAAGATAACTATACAGAGAGAGAACATAATTACATCAATTCACTATTAAAGTAGCTAGCAGAGTACTTGCTAACTATCTTGGTTAAAGCTTGCCCAAGCATAGCCCATGGGAAGACCTTGACATCTTTCTCAATATTTCTTGGCCGCGGTGGCTCAAATTTCATAATTAGCTTGAAAAACGTCGAAAGCTCCTTTTTTGACTTGGAGATGGTTTTTGGCTTGCAAACTTCCAGATTTCTGCGGACTCGGTTCTTTTCCTCAACAGAGAACTTTTGATTGATGATAAGCTCTAATAATGTAATACAATCAACACTCGTCACAAAATACTCATTCTCTTCCTTCCAAAAGATACATGATATGACTGTCGTTTGTTGATCATAATCATCGCGGTGAATGCTCCGAAATTTGAGGCGAATGTGCGGTCCATCCTGAATTCTTTCGAATAAAACAAGTCTTCGGCAGTTAACCTGCTCGTCCACATCCCAATTCTTGGTCATATCCATAAGGTCTCCATCGATAGCCAACTGTGCCTGTTCGCGGGGCTGCGACGGTGCTGACCCTTCATAATTTCCATAGCCGTGTGCGCTCCAACTAGATCGTGCTTGTGCTAAAGCACTCGTGCGTACCAATTGAGGTGGTCGGGATGATTGCGAGGGCCGTGAGCCTTGGACTGGTCTATAATATAACCCATATCGGGGATCGTTTTGTTGGCTCTCGCCCTCATCTGACTGTTGATGCCATTGCTGCGGTTGCTGATGTGCCATAGAATAATAAGAGTCATTAGGTCTTTGTCCTCCGTAAGTGATGGGCCACGATTGCCCAGTGGGTGTCTGGCCCGGCATACTCATGTAGGGTGATGATGCATGATAATAGGGAGGGACTGGAGGCATTCCACCACCCGGGTATGGTATTGCTGGACCTGGAGGGGCTGGCGTGCCTGTTGGACCCATCCATTGCGCAGGGTCTTGGCGGGGAGGCGGTGGCCCATGATATATGGAGAAGCTTTCTGTGCTGTGGTGTTGTTCTTGGCGGGTAGTCCGGATATCATTTTCAAAGGACTTACCACGCATATGCGTTCGGGGAGGGTGTGAAGAGTGGCCGCTAGAATTTATGCTGGTGCCTGGAATCCCCGAAGGAAGACCGGAAGGGTGGCCGCTAGAGCTTGGCGTCTGAGCACTTGGACCACTCTGATTGCTGAGGTGTCCTGAAGAACTCACTGTAGGGGGATTCTCTTCTCTTGGTGGGAAAGTATCTTGCTGGTAGTAGAATCCCGGTGGTGGCTGCTGCTGCACCTGTGATGGAAAATACTGCCCTTCTTGTTGCTGCGGTGGTGACGTGCCAGACTGTAGACGGGTGGTCCTTTGCGGCGGTTGGTCTTCTGTTGTTTTATTTTCGTACTGGGGACCAAAGTTTTGTCTTTCTGGGGGGTAACTGTTATTGTACGAACTGTACTCGACCTTCAATCTGCCTGCTGGTGGTGAAGGAGGCCTCGAATAATCCGAGCACATTCAATTTAGAGTAAAGTGCTGCTTTGTTGTGTGCGTGCTACGTCGCAGTAATTCAGGAACGTTGTGTTGGATAACGGGAGGCGCTGTCTTAAGTTTAAGTCTGGTGCTTGTCTTCCATGCATGTACCATTCAAATGTGCCACCGATGTCTAATATAAATGCGCGTTTTGACCAGGGTGGATGGCTAACTTTTCGGCTGTAGAGCTTCCTTTTCAAAACTTGGTTCACTGTGTCTCTACTCGTCTAATAGTATCCTTGGAAAGGCTGATACCTATTACAACTGGCGTTGGTGCAGAGGAAATGATTTACTTTGTTTGAGAGCACTTGTGATTTAAGTACGAACCCAATATCAATGAGCAGCAAGTTGGTCAAACTTCTCTTTTATTTCAAGGTTTGAAATGCGGGCCAGCTGAAACTTTGCACCGGCGATTAAATCCTTATAAATAAGCACTTATAGTAGCTTTGTCTCAAAATCACACTTCCGACAAACAGCTTTGTTTGTTTAGCCAAAAATTTCTAGAGAATGATCTCTCTGTTTGGCCTGCTTGTTCAAGGCTTTGTGATTCGTATACCCTGGATTTAACGATCCCACTCCCTGTCTCTAATACTCCAGAGAGCCACACATTTCAACCTGAAACATTCCTACAGTGCCTGTCGATAGCGACCATTCTAACAGCATCACGATACTATCACCTTATATAGGAAAATTTCTACTATTATAATCAGTAAATAATACAGCCTGTGCTCGGGCACACAGTATTATTTACGCCGATAATTCCACAAGCAATATAGCCTAAAGTGACAACGACCGCTCCTCCAATTCATATGCATGCAGGTCTCAGACGCACAGCTAGTCCTGATCACCTTAGTACACTATGCATGAGGATTGCAGATTCCCCGTGAGAGCGAATCGAACTCTTGCAGTAATAATGGTGGCGGAGATAAAATCACATGGTCATTCTTGAAGAATTCGAAACTCTAAACAACATTTGTACCTTTTTATATCCACATGCATTTAAAACACTGCATTCAGCTCCCACCCCTGAGTGAGAGAAATGCAGGAACAGCAATCATGTATGCATGAAGGTGCATGAAACCTTGTCTATTACTATTATTAAGAATATATTCTCTCAGTGGTTCTCAGAAAGTTTTGAGCAGGTGCGTTTAGTGAGCTCGCATTTCGATAAACTCGCATATCATAGATACTCTAAGACATAGGTCTTGGATTGCTGCATGTTGCCAAGCTAGTCGCATCGATGGTCGGCATATATGCAGGGCCGTAAAGTGGAAGGTTTCAGATCCTTCTGGCCTAATTATAGTTGTATCACAAGTGTCAGAGAGTGGTGAAGGTACTTTTATGTTCCAAGCTTGGCTAGAGTGGTTGGACTTGCAATTTGTGGGGTTGGTCTGTGGTCGTTTCCAGTTCATGCGTAGTGCACGATTTAGATATTTGCATATGGGTTGTTCGCTTAGCCCCTCAATTGCATATAATCAAAGACAGTAACCAGGGGCGTGGTGCAGGTACCCAGAACTCGAATGAAAGGAGTCATGCAAGGGGCCACAGTTGGTCGACGCGTAGGGGTTACTCTTCCTGGTGAGCCCTCATATACCCCTTCAGGCTGGCAAATTCGATCTTCTGGCAAATTTCCTAGGGGTTCCCAGTCTCAAGTAGCGACATTGCTTTCAGAGCTCAATTCTAGAGCGATGTAGCCGTGTGGTGCTAGGCACCAAATGGATATACCCCCCAAAAAAATGTGAGGGCCCACTGTGTTTTCGACAGGAACACGTGTATGTGCATCACTTCAGGCCCATTCTTCACTCGACACCACACTACATAGTATTTATAAATTGGTTGTGTGTATTTACATTGGCTATGAGAGATTGTCTTTCGCTAACCTTAATTCGTCTCAACTGCATGCACGTGCATGCACTCTGCATGAAAGAAATCACAGTTCTATGGTCGAGTTTCTCTGGAGTGGGATTTATACTGCATGTATGGACTGATGCTCATGTCAGCCACGGCTGGAATGCGCAGTAATTTGGTGCTTCAGGCTAGGTTTTACGCGAAGGTTCGTGTGGGTCTGTAGAACCGCCTCCGCCTGTATGTTCGACCCACACGACACTCGTACTAGACAGTGTCTCGGCTCTCTTTTCTCAAGTTCAATTTAGTGCATCGGCAATTCGACTTTGATGAAATCTTTCGCGGCTTGTTTCGTGTGGGATACAAGCTCGATCAGGTGAGGGATGTACAAATCTTCTCGTACAAAACCTATATGCGCAGCTGATGCTGAAATCAAGACGTAAATGCAGAGAAGATTTCAGCCACAAGCTCTGCAAGGGTACCCCTGGCTGTTGCAGAGCATGGAACGATAGAATCAAGATGGTTTTAATTATAGCCCCGGCCGGTCCTTTAATAAGACATTAGGGAGCAAAGCTCACAGATATGATAGGGTAAATTGTATTCTGCTTACCATTTATTACGTAGCTTTGGGCACTGAACACGCGCCCAAATGCCCTATTGTGTGCTTCAATAGCTGTAGATGGATACTGTAAGGTAAATAATAAATATTTCGGCCGGATAACATATGAGCCCTCACCCTATTGGTTTTCTCGCCGAGGAATCAGTCCTTGTAAACTTTTAGGTAGTGGGGGTAGCCCGCCAGTTGGGATTCGAATACTGTTGATATCCGGAAGATTAAGTTTTGGTCTTGGGGCTTCACGGGGAGCAGGAGACTCTGTAGGGCCTTTGTCGGACGTAGCGGGTTTGGTTGTTGATAAAGGAGCCGTGGAGGACATAGATGAAGGGACAACAACTGATTTTGGTGCATTGGTGCCGGCTGATGCAGGAGTGGATAATGATTCTGAGGTGCCTGTGGATGTAGAATACTTTTGAGTGTACTTGCGCGTCTTATACTGTCTTTTTGGTTGCTGAAGCGCAAAGTATGGAGGCTGCATCTTCCGAATCTCATCAAGTACCAGAGCGTCAGTTTTGTCGACCTGATACCACACATAATGGTTCTTTGCACGCTTATTGAGCTGCATAATTTCAGTCATGTGTTTACGAGCCAGAGCTTCGGGCTCAAAACATTTCTCAAAAGTGGGGAAGAACCGCGGTGGGAGCTCACGGATTGTGATGGTTAACGGCGTGTACTCTCCGTCATTGACGCAAAGGAATGACAGCAAAATATCAGTGTTGGCAAGGAGCTCAGGAATTGAATCACGTGGGAAGACAAACCGCTCACTTGGGTTGTCATTGAACTCAAACGCCAGATATGTCGGTTTCTCTTGGGGCACACAAGGGGCGGAGACTGAGGAAGGCCGGTTCACCGATGGCCCTGCTGGCTCTTTAGTAGTACCACTCACTACTGACTCTTTGGGAGATCTTTTAACAGGAATTTCAATGGGCTCATTGGCAGAAACTTTGGAGGTCTCGTTGGTGGTCTTTTGAGTTGACTCCTTGGAAGTTTCCTTCTCGGTTTCTTTCGTAGATACTTTAACAAGGTCTTTTTCTGTTTCCGCCTTGAGCCCCTTACTCTGTCCCTCTTTTGCCTCTTTACCAAGTTCCTTTGTGTTCTCCTTGACGGCTTCCGACTGCCTTTCCTCAGTCTTAAGACCATTCGCCTTGTCCCCTGGTTTTGATTGTGAAGAAATTGTCGTATCTGGCTTTGTTGGAGAGTCCATTTCGCGTGCCTTTTGCATATACTTTTGAAACTCTGCCACCAATTGAGGGCTGGCCTTACCTGATGCTACCTCCGCCATCAAGCTTTTCAACACAGGATCGCTCTGAGCCATTTCTCTCAATCTTATGACCAGTTTCTGGCCACTTTGAGGGGGCGCTTCAACAACGCGGGGCCGTGGAGCTGCCGCATCCTCTTCTTTGACAGTGAATAACTTCCCCAAAAACCGGTGCGGCCCCATGATAAAAACACAGTCACAGAGCTTTAGCGTTCTGTTTAAAGGATTTGACTCGAACTCTCCCTTAGTGCGGTTCGGCTTGCGGGACCAAACTGTATCAAACATGGCTCCATTGAGGTACGCGTTACGGGAGGCGTGAACAGAGTAGCCTAGACTCTTACTTGATACGAGATCTAAAGGATTTGTGAGCTCCGCAGCATCAGGAATATGCTGAGTTACGGGCATACGGTGTATCAGCTCATAAGGATATTCCGGCCGTGGACGATCTTTAAGGGGTAACCTCTTGGGTTTTTTGGGTGCAGGCGCTGGTGTAGGTGCCGGATGTGACATTGGGGATGCTGAATCGAGCTCCGAATCAGGCGTGTTGCGACTCAATCTGGCACTCCTACGCATATTGAAGAGTTTAGGTAACTGAAGGGTGTTATGGGGGTTCGTAGCAGGTATGGTCACGTGAGCTAAATCCCCTTGCGCAGGAACCATAGGGAAATTCACCTGCTATTATTAGGGAGAGCAGCAGTCTATTAAAAGGGACCGACAGCTAGTCTCTCAAGTTCACATTAATAGAGGTCACGTGCCGCTAGAATTTAATGAAGCTTAGAGTTTTCGAAAACTGGGGCTGGGTTAAAAGAGAGGGTTTCCTTAACATATGCTCAAAATGGTTATTTTTTTGTAGGATGTGGTATGTAATGCAGTCGTGAGCAATGAGTTTGAATATTTGCAGGGCCTCGGTGCGGCTAGGTTGATCTACCCGCGACTATCCTTCACCTAATGGGCATTTTTTGATGCACATTCCAACACTGACCGACCATAATAAAATTTTCAATTACTTCAATGTATATTGGATTGCTCGCATGTGAATCTGGCATTTGTTTAAATTGCGTCCCAATCTCAACGCTGCATGTTTGAGAAGCAATCGTACAGTCTGGACGCCCAAAAAATCAAAAAATAAGGCCGTACAATACATGCGTTGTTTAATCTATCGAGAAAACTAGGTGGTATCTGGTGGCAGTGCTATCACCAACGAATTTTACAGTGCTCTTGTAACTGTTAAGCACACTCGCGGCCAATAATGCTCCCTTTCACGGGGTATAGCCTTTATGCGCAATTATGCACGTATCAAGCACGCTATAATGTGAGGAATGGTTAGGCTTCCAGCGGACATATGACTAAAGAGTCATAAATGTGTATTAATTCATTGTTTTGATTGTGTGAGACTGATCTGTAATAGTTTAATTCGTGCGACTAATACTGGGCGGTAGCCAGATGCTTCTTTCACGGTATCCACTCGTTCAGAATATCATAAATCATCCTGAAATATTACAATGTTTCGCTGTTCCTGCGCAGCAATCAGAATTCGGAGAGATCAAAATGTGTAAAGTAGTCTAAAAGCGTCGTAGTTCATCCAAGCCTTCAAACCAATGTCTCAACTTTGTTTACTTTATATGCCAGCCCTAATTGTTTGCGCAAGGCAAGCGGCTGATTTTTTTGTTCACTCAGTCAGGCTTCCCCTTGTGCTGCTCAATTACCCAGCGCAATGTGCTTAGGCCAAAAGGTGACAATGAACCATATGATATTTGCAGGTCGTATCTGACGGTTGTGCCAACAGGGCAATGGACACCATGACCACCCATGCAAATAACAATTTTGTTGAGGCCCCTCAATGTCTTGCCACAAAGACCCCTCTTCGATAGGCCCAAATTTTCAACAAAACCACACTGCCGTGTATAATTGAATATAAGAACAGAGATTACAGATGACATCGATTCCCATTATCTCAACCCACCGCACCAAAACGCTTGAAGGTATACTAGACTAGATAGCAATGCTCAAAGTAGTCAAGAGGGTGTTAAATAATAGAAATAATAGAAGCTAGATAAATTAGAATTACAACAGCACTTCAAAAGGCGCTTCTTGCTTCTTGATGCCGAGGCAGTGTTAACTGAAGAAAAACACTCAGGAAATATGCTTGACATGCTCCTCACTTGAACGATACTCGATACTGGGTTTCTCGGGCATGCTATCAATATTGCGCTCGTCTGCATCAGAATCACGGCGTTCAGGACCAATGAAGGAGATAATTAAGACATAGCCAAAGACGGCTCCCATCAAGATTGCCATAACCTTACCGTAGTCATAGATATCTTTACCACCCTTGGGGTTTGGAATGGGAAATTGCTCGCCAATACGAGCTTCAATCGTAGAAGAGGCAGAGGAGGCCAGGTTACCGAGCTGGTAGCTGATACCAACAACGAATGTGCGTAATGATTCGGGAGAGAGTTCTGACAAGTGGATGGGAATGACACCCCAAGCACCCTGAACGCACATCTGGAAGAAAAATACCGCTGCATTGATACCATTGAACGTGGTTGAAAAGCCCCAGGGATAAACGAGTGCACCACCAACAATACAACAGATGATAAGTGAGAGACGGCGGCCAACGAACTGTGAGAGATGACCGACCAGGATACCACCGGTAAGAGCACCCAAATTAGCAACAGAATTGCAGATAGTGCTCTGGTCGTGATTATATTGGAACTGATTGGTGAGACGAGTTGGGAACAGGTCCTGAGAGCCATGGGACATAAAGTTCATACCAGTCATGAGCAATACAAGATAGACCATCATGAGCCAGTGAGTCTTGGCTGCGCTCTTAGCTTGCTGCGCGAAAGATTTACCAAGGTTACCACGGTTATTGACCATCATCTTGTAGTGTTCAGTCTCACCAAGGAACAAACGCCAGATAATGATGAGCACAGGCACAGCTGATCCAAACCAGTAGAGAGGGCGCCACTCGTGCGGGGTGGTATCGACAAGAGCGCGTGTAAATACAACCACAAGTAGATAGCCAAAAGCGTAGCCCTGCTGTAGCAAACCAGAGATGACACCTCTCGCTTCCACTGGACAATCTTCGAGAGCTGTAGCAGCACAGTTACCATAAATACCACCCATGGCTATACCGAAGATAGCGCGAACACCCAAAAACTGCTTATAAGTACGGATGAAGCCAGTGCCCAGCTCAAGAGCAATGAACATTAAACAATTGATAATAAAAGGCCATTTGCGACCCCAACGGTCAGCAGCTAGACCAAAGATCACAGCTCCAACAGAACGAAGCATTAGCACCAAAGTAATACCCCATGTGATGTCCTTAACAGAGACAACTCTGCCTTCAAGCTCTGTTAAGGTTTTAGCAATATTGGATACAGTGAGGGAGACACTAAAAAAGTCAAATGCGTCCCACGTCCACCCAAAGAATGCCACGCCAATGAAGTTCCAGGTACGGCAATCAATCTGTCGCAGGGCAGGGAATGGGTTGATTCGGTGCTTGCTAGCACTCAGTGAGGGAGGCTTGAGAGTAGGGATTCTTGAAGCACAGTAGTGCTTGATGGAAGGCCAGCTCAAGTCCGGCTTGGAATAGATTTGATTCTCCATTGTGTGATGAAAGACCGGATTTGATGCGGCAGATGCGGGTAGGAGCTTTAAATAGGTTTGGATGGTGCGCTTCTAAAATCTTGCACCCTGCATATGCGGTGCGATGCACCCCAGAGCAGATTAGGGCAGCTATGGAGATTGATTCAGGCAATTGAGCTGCGATTGATTGGAATAAAATCTCTATAATAAACTGCATTAGAGTAAAATTTCAGCCCAATCCATTTGCTTGGCCGATTTGCGCGTTCGGATCGACGGATCCGGAAAAACCTATATGCACTCGTTGATCCAGGGGCGCCAAGTTTAAGACTTTAACCGCTGGGAACACTACCGGGTCGGCAATCATGGCTTGTGCGTAATAACAGTATATCGCAATCGCTTGTAAACTGGTTGATTAAATACATGTTTAGCTCAATATGAGATTCTAGGGCGCCCAACCCCGCAAAACTGACACCCTCCAATGAGCTCGCATGCATATGCACTCCCGCGCGGAAGGGAGGTAAGATTTCTGCCGGCCGAGGCAGGCTTGGCATCGCCCACCAGTACTACGAATGCACGCCTAGTCTAAGTTTGATAGAATGAGATCATATTAAATATAAGACAGGTGACTTTCTGACCCTTGATAGATCGTTTCCAAGTGTCGTTGCCCCAGTTCCTGCATGAATCAGGTGTCTGATGGGTACACACAATTGTGGGGTTGATATGTATGTTAGGCGTGCATTACGTAGACGGGAGACCCGTGCGGTCTTTGCGGATCCAAGATCGCCAAGGTTGTGAAACTCTTAGCATTAATAGTCTTATTAGACCATTGTTTTATCAATGAGCTGATTCACTCACTCCCAACGCTGGCCTGAGACATTTATACCCCACCCCACATTGTTGAGCTGCCAAGTTTCGACATCATGTTATGCATCACTTCAATAACTGTCCCCTTGTCTTGGCTTTATACTCTCTCAATCGCGGTGCTGCGTCCAAGAACTCATAATTAAGAAAGACACAATAAAGATCTCGCTAGGGCTCTGTAAATAGCGCGCTCATCGCTTACTGGCGATATCCAAGTATATTTGCATAGAGAGATGTAATGGTAAAACAAGCTAGCCAGCGAGGAGAGGTCTATCTAGACACTATGAGATCGCCTGACGCGGGGAGCCAATGGGAGGGAAAAGATAGACCTTGATCAAAGTGTATAAAAACTGCTAGATAAGTGTTTAGACCCTTCAATCTGCTACATCACTCTATCTTTAGTAGTTACCGCCAGACTCATCACTTGACTCGCCTCCCTTTTGCCTTTTGGCGGGCGGCTCGATGTTAAATGTCTCAATGTACTTGGTAATTAGTTCGCCAGCTCTTTTTTTAATTGAGTTGTACGACGGCAGTGTGAGATCTTCGAAACCTTGGGGAAGCGGCAAGGATAGAGCGGTTGATTCAATGACCTGGTCTACCCAGTTCAGGCTTGGGTTGGGATAGCGTGCAGGGTTGAAGCCTCGCTTCATTTTGAGCCTTGTAATAATCTCCTTGAAAACCTCGGTCGCTTGCGCATTAGGCGCACCAGGATCGCCCAGTTGGTCCGGGCTCTGGCGCACATCGTCCAGATATGGCAGCATGATCATATGGAGACCAGAGGGAGTTTGCTGAAACGTAGTGGGAGCATCTGTGAAGTAGCTGACTTCGGTGGGTACCAGGATACACAAGAAGGGGCTAGTGTTCTTCCTAATGATAGCCTGGGCGACTGCGTATCTCCCTTTTTTCAAAAGGCTCTGCCATAGGGCTGTGAAACCACGAGTCGACCCCTGAAGATCGCCCTCATATGGATAAAGAAATATTGAGTGCTTTCTATGACCTAGAAATCTGAGGGACTGTGCGCTGCTGGTACCGATTACATTGACTTCAGGCTCACCAAAGTCACGCAACTGTTCCATGTGCTCCTCAGATATGGCGGGAAGATACACATCGCCGAGTCTGAAGGCGCGTTTTACATCCTCTTTAGGGACCTCGGCTCCAGTTTCCTCGTTGATGTTCACGCTTCTCGTCTCGGCTACTACCTGTCTAGTACCTTCAACATAGACTTGGCGAGGAGTCGGAATTTTCCGAGGCATATAGAGGTTATAGCCACGAATATTGGCCACTGTAGTACCTTGGACTTTAAGGTTACATCTGAAGGCGCTCCGCTTGATGGTCCCGCCAGCTAGAACTTGGGCTCGTACACTCGAGCCCGCCGATTTCGTAGTTTTGAGGGTAATTCCGGATTGAGAGTATTTCAAGTTATCCCAAAAAGTTTGTATATTAAACGGCGAAGCCTCTGTAGTAATAAATACCGGGTCAATAACCACCCCCTTCTCTACCAAATCCTCGCATCTCGTTTCAGCAGCACTAGCCACCTTGATATCGTCGCCAGTAGGATTATCGTTGTCGGTCACAATTACCAATCTTCTCAGCGACTTTTGCTGGTCTTTTTCGAACTCTTGTCCGCAAGCAAAAAGGACATCACTGAGCAGGTATGGGCCTGGCTGGAGTTCAGATTTGAGCATCTTAGGGTCATCCACTAGACGCATCAGTTTCTTCACCCCATCGCTATCCTGCTGTTGAACCGGTAAAAAAGTATGGATCCCCTTGGGCTGGCCCGCGACACCATAAAATAAAATCCCCATGCAGGTTGTGGGGCTAGAAATCATTATACCCTTTAGAAATTCCACAAGAGTAGTCAATGTCACCATCAGACTACTGTGGCCTTCGCCAGTTGCTGCAAGCATCGAGTCCGACACCTCAATGGCGTACAAGATCGATGTTTTGACCCCGTCGCCTTCCATGACAAACTGTCTCGAAAGCAGCTACTCAAGTAGGGGGGCTTCATGACACAAAGGTCGAAATCATATCTAGCGCTATAAATATCTCAAAATTAGACAAGAATAGAAAGCGAAAGGCAGCTGTAACGATTTGTGGATGAGAACGCCCGCCTAATACTCACTTTATACCCATGTAACAATGTACACCTGCTCCAAGTGACTGCCCTTTACAGTCTCACCATCTCAAAGTAACCACAATACCCTTCGTCGAGCCATTTTATTCTCTTTGCGAACTCCGAGTCACGCAACAAGTCCCCACCGCATGCGAGAATGCTATCTTCAGCGCAACCTTCGCTCACCAGAGCGGTATACATTATATCGGGATTCTGTCTGATATCCTGGGGCATATCCCGTAGCAGTGAAGGTCTCAAAGTCACTGCAGTATGCACCAACTGATCATAGCCTTGTATATCAGGGCTAACTTTCCTAATACTGGCCGGGTTGAGTTTCACAGCACAGCTCATTAGGTTATAGTCCGTTTCCCTCACAAAATCATAGTTATTTTCCACATAGGCCACAACGGCAAGGCGATGGTACAGGTTGTCAGGCACTCCATACGGCCGACCGTGCTCATGATAATAGTCGTGCCAATCCCATCGGGATCCCGAGTTTTCCCACACCAAATAAAGTTCTTTCTTTTGTAACGGGGTCAATGTGTCAAGTCTATTTAAAAAGTCAGCAACAATTCCTTGCTCTAGTCCGTATGGGTTGAGCGCCCTCCATGCCTTATCGCTCATAAAGACAAAGCGTGCCTCACGACACACCGCGGCGAGTCGCAGAAAATAAGTGATGCTGATATGATTGCATGGTATCGCTTCCAGAATAAGAAACCATGCGTCGATAAACGACATTTGGGGCCTGATAGACATTTTTTTGTGTGCTCAATTGCAGGGGGAATAGCATATAAGTAATATATGTGGGGGTTTGGGTGGGTTTGAGTGCGCACCAATGTGGGGGAGATCAAGGCGGGATAAAATTTATGAAATTACTTTTAATTGGGAATTGGTTCAAGCAAAGAGATATAGATAGGGTGGAGGCCTTTAGTGGGTCTCAAACTTTGTTGGGTACTAACTATGCGTAGCGGTTGCGGCCAACAAAACAACCACCACTCTACAGCCACCTGCCGTCGCATGAAGCTCGCGTGCGTGCACAAGGAGAATCATATACTAGTTTCAATTCAACTAAATATAAGGCACTGTCCTAATAAAGTAGATTTGAGATAGACGCAAGTTCAAGGTTTTTGCAAGAATAAATTATCTTTTCAGCTTCCCCAGGAAATCCTGCACGTCACTTGAAGTGACCATTTTGCTAGAATCCCAGGACCCAAAAAATTCAGTGAAACTATCCCGTAGTGTTTGAAACCGTTCCAAGCCAGCAGCGGCTACTTGATGATCTAGTTGATCGAGAGCTTTCATCCCAGCGTCCAGTAGTGACTCCCCCGCCTCCTCATCTAGTTTCTCGTACTCGAGTTCTTGCTGTGAAAGAAAGGGGTAACGTTTAATGAGTGCCATCACGCGCGTGTCCTTGGATTTCGCTAGTATTGACTCGGAATTTAGCACAAGGCTAATAGCACGACGCTTGCGCTTGGATGTAGATGTGGGGGGTTCAATTTGTCTTTCGATTGCCCTCGCATACCCTAGTTCCTCCAAGTACTCGATCTCAGCCGCGTCAACGCATTTCCAGCAAATAAAGTTCCCTTCTATAGTGATATCATTTGTAACCGGGATGCAGTCTTCATGAAACCAGTCTTCATCGCACGCGACGCCGAATCGGCACTGATACATGGTCTCACCAGTGTACTCTTTATCGCAATCGCAAAATCGGCCCTCAAAGTTGTGACAGTATTTATTATCGTTTGGTTTCTCCAATTCTCCGACTTTGCGGAGCGTGCACGGATCACCTCCAATTCTTGTGGTACCACAGTCACATTTGATATTACGCTTGGCATCTACTTCGACCAGTTCATGATCTGTGTGGCAGTGGATGCTACACGCGTAGCAGATGGCGTTGGGGCTGGGGCAGGTTTTGCACGCGTAAAAGTGTTGTCTGCCCACATCTAAATGGAAAGTGCATTCCTTTGGGTCCCATGGGTATTGTTGAGCTGCTTCCAGTTCCAACTGGCGCTGGCTCTCAAGGTATTCTTTTAGGGAGAGCGACGACGACATGCCGGGTTCAGAGGGAGGTGGTGGGGGGCTGCGAGGGTTTAACGCAAGCGCTGAGGATTTTTCTGGCGTTTCGTGAGATTAGCGGGAGTGTAAACCCAATCACTTGTAGTCGAAGGTATTTGCGCTACTACATCCTCGAGTTGTTTATTTTTGAGCGACTTGCGTACACCAACAACTCCATTGGCGACTGCTAGCTGGTCATGGGCCGGCAGATCGACAAGCTTAAATCCCAAGGCTGCGCTGGGAAGCTCAAAGGTGCCGCTTAAAATTGGACCAACTTGCCTTTTACATACGAAAACAGCCAATAGTGGCTTTTCTGTGTTTTCGATGGCGGCCATTGTGGAGTTGAAACCCACGGTCACATGTTCAAACAAATCGGGGATATCTTTAGGGTCCTTGATAGTGGACAAAGGGGCAATTAGTTTACCCAAAGTCGCAGTAAGGTGCTCAGCTTGCTCGTCAGACACCTCGGGCCACTGAATTTTAGACCCCACGTACCCCAAATCCATCCTCGAAAAGTCAAAGTGAAAAGCGTTTGTAATCTCCGTGAAATCACCCATCCTCAGCTGGAGCATAAATGATACCCGGTGATAGTATTGTAGCGGAAAAACTCGGGCCTGGCACATTTGCAGCACCAAACCAAGAGTCATATGCTACCATCACTGGCGATTTAGTTCAAGGTCGAGTCACCTACGTGGTGGGCAATGGTAAGCGGTACCTTCCTGCCCGTGGAGACTTTGTGATTGGCACAGTTACACAAAAGTTGAGCGAGATTTACAGAGTTGAGCTCCAGCCTCATAGTAGGCCAGTGCGGCTCGGAATCTTTGCATTTGAGGGCGCGAATAAAAAAAACCGGCCCAACCTGGTAGTTGGCGATGTTGTATATGCCCGCGTTGTCCACGCTGATCGTTACAGTGATGCTGATATTGAATGTGTCGATGCGAGTGGCAAATCTGCTGGGTTTGGTCCCCTTGCCGGCGGCACTCTAATTAGAGTCTCTCTGGGTTATGCTCGGCAATTGTTGTTCAAGGGGCACCCACTTCTAGAACAAATAGGTTCAAAGTACACATTCGAAATTGCAATTGGTGTCAATGGAGTAATATGGCTCAAGACAGAGGACAATGAAGTCACTTTGCAGATTGCTCAATTACTGAAACGGGCTGAGAACTTGAGTGTTAAGGATGCTCTTAAGCTTGCATAAAGGGGAAAGTCTATGCTATTGATCTAATTAAACGCAACGAATCACTATTAGAGACCAAATCTCATTTTTTAAAGTTTGCAGCACCGCACACCACGACCAATTTGCATCGAGGTCCGAGACCTGCTTTTTATCAAGGTTCCTCTGAGAACTAGAACTGTTCTTTACAATTTCTTATATTTTAGTTTTTTCTTAACCATATGCTAAAGAATTGTACCTATTTTTGCACTCATAGGAAACTTTTGCTGGACCCGCAAAGTATAACCCACACCCCTGGAGCACTGACTTTACGTCATGGCTACCAGAACCGCACAGAAGCGTCTAACGCTTGAGTACAAGGAACTCGTACGCAATCCTACAGCATACATCGAGGCGCATCCAAATGAGGAGAATATACTCCAGTGGTACTATATCATAACTGGTCCTCCCGATACCATCTATGAGGGTGGACAGTACATGGGCACCTTGACATTCCCTGCAGACTATCCATTTAACCCACCGGCTATCCGGATGTTGACTCCTAGTGGCAGATTTGAGCCAAATGCCCGGCTATGTTTGTCCATCAGTGACTACCACCCCAAAACATGGAACCCTAGCTGGAGCGTTGCAACCATTCTTGTCGGTTTGCTCAGTTTTATGACAGGAAACGAGCAGACTGCTGGCAGTATTGCTACCACTGATTTAGCGAAGAAACGTCTTGCCGCAGCATCTCGTGAATGGAATCTCAAAGACGCACGGTTCAGGAAACAGTTCCCCAAGTTGTGTGAGACCATGCAGCAAGAGAACGAAGCTGCTGCTGCTGCCGCCGCGTCCAATACTGGAAAAGACGTATCAGCCCCAAGGACTGAGAGTAGAGATTTTAAACCACCCGCATGGCTTTACATCGCGGGCATCACTATCGTTTTGGGCACCCTCTACAAGGTCTTGTAAAGACCGTGGTGTCAAAGATACCTCCGACTAGCCACCTAGAATCCTCTCTTCGAGATTGTGATGCGTGTTGTAACTTCATAAGTATCTTTTATTGCTCTTTTTTATTTTTATCATTTTGTACACGACAGCTTGAGACGATATACGTGGGGTGGCGCATGCCAGTTGAATAGTAAATGCAGAGTTGAGTCGAATGTACTCAAGTTGAAGATTAGAGAAGACGGAAGAAGCCCCTGCATAGGCTCCCCAGGCTCGATAGGTGAGGATCCTGAAGAAATGAAGATGGTCGACAAATTTATGGATCGGCGATCCATTCGCCAAACCTCCCACGCAAAAAATGAGTAGGACAAGCATATCCATTGGGGTTTTCAGCTAGATAGTGCTGATGGTAATCTTCAGCGTCCCACCAGTCACTTAGAGCCTTGATCTCAGTGACAATAGGGGATTGAAATAAGCACTGGCATTTCTCGACTACTTTGTGTGCCTCTTTTTCTTGTGAAGGGCTGTGCGTGTAAATTCCACTACGATACTGGTTTCCGAAATCGGGGCCTTGGTGACCTAGTTGGGTGGGGTCGTGAATCCGCAAGAAAAACTCTACAATGCGGCTGTAGGGAAGTACTTTTGGATCATAGAGAACTTGAATGGCCTCAGCATGTGCCGTATTGCCGGCACAAACTTGGCGATACGTGGGTTTCGAGGAACTGTTTCCATTGCAGTATCCCACAATACAGTCGATTAACCCCGTCTCCTTGGTAAAATATTTTTTAAACATGTGTTCCATACCCCAGAAGCATCCTCCGGCAAGCGTAGCTACTTCCAATCCAGGCGTCACGGCAAGTTTTGGCGAGCACGTCATATCAGTGAGTCAGAGTGAAGGGCTCAGGGATCACCGATCTGTCGTTTAAGCAGTTTGCGGGACTTCCTTTTGGGTGGAACCCTGCTGATTCACAATCATGAATGTTGCTTTTATTGCCTGGAATCAATTGCTTGTGAAGCTCAAGCATAGCAAAGCTATCTCAATGGCTCAATTGGGTCTCAAGAACTTGCCGTCACGAGCGGCCCTTTTTGTCACTTGGACATACAAGGGCGACTTGAGAGGATGCATCGGAACATTCAGCCCTGGTCCATTGGAGTCCACTTTACGCAAATATAGCGAGATTGCCGCTTTTGAGGATCCCCGATTCGACCCCATCACCGCCGATGAGCTGCCTCATCTCGCAGTGGCCGTTACTGTTCTTGGCGACCTCGAGCTTTGCGAAAGTCTACAGGATTGGGAAATTGGCAAGCATGGCGTCCGAGCTGAGTTTCCTGGTGGATACAGTGCCACATTCCTACCTGAGGTTGCAGAGGAGCAGGGATGGGGCCACCAGGATACTCTTGTAGAGCTTGCCCGTAAAGCCAATGCGCGTTCAACCAAGGGAGTCAAGTTATGGCGATATCCTGGCTACAAGTCGAGTCTTAGCTATACGCAATACTATTCTATTGCACAGGAGCTGCAGCTTTGATTAAAACTCTATCTATTACCCTTAGTTTCACCTCTCTTTATCTTTTCGCAGCACGATAACTCAACCAGCATCTCCCATATATCACTAATCACATCTCGCCTCGAACCTGAACCTTACCCCTTTGACCTGCACTCCACATAATGTCGAATTCGCCGCCTCCTTTAGCGCGAGTCACATCTGGATTACAACCAGTGTTACGAATGGGTACGCAGCTCAAAGTTATATTGAGCAAATACGCCAAATTCGTTGGCCCTGGTATTCTCATCTCGGTGTCATACATTGACCCAGGTAATTATTCGACCGGTGTAAGCGCAGGTGCTATGTTTGAGTATAAATTACTATTTGTGATCTTGATGTCGAATATTTTCGCTGTTGTACTTCAGGTCCTTTGTGCAAAGCTGGGTGCCATCACAGGCCTGAACCTCGCCGAGAATTGTCGCGAACACCTCCATCCTAAACTCAATATACTGCTCTATGTGCTGACTGAGGTCGCTATTATTGCAACTGACTTGGCAGAGGTTGTGGGCATGGCTATTGCTCTCAATATTCTATGCAAGATCCCACTTCCCATCGGCGTCCTTCTTACCGTGATTGACGTCTTGTTTGTTCTTATGGCATACAACCCAAACGGCCCTATTAAATTTGTTCGCTACTTCGAATACTTTGTTGGTATTCTTGTTGCCGGTGTTGTCATCTGCTTTGGATTCGAGCTAGCCTCTATCAGACCCGAAAATCCAATGGACATCGTGACCGGATTCTTCCCATCCAAGACCTTGTTAGAGCCAAAAGCCGTTTATCTCGCGTGTGGTATTCTGGGTGCTACTGTCATGCCTCACTCGCTCTACCTGGGGTCTGGCCTCGTGCAGCCCCGGCTCAAGGATTATGACATTCAGCACGGAAACTATGAGGAGGTCGAGCCCGACAGCAACCAGCGATACCAGCCCTCGCTCGCCAGCATCAAATATTGCATGAAATACACCATCGCCGAGCTGGTCATTTCCCTTTGTACTGTTGCAGTTTTCGTCAACAGCGCTATCCTCATTGTAGCGGGCGCCACAATGTACAAGACACCTGCAGCATATGATGCCGATATCTATTCCATTTATCAGATGCTGGTCAAATATCTGGGTAACGCCGCTGGTACGATCTTTGCATTGGCCCTCTTGTTTTCCGGTCAGAGCGCGGGAATTGTTTGCACTCTATCAGGTCAGATGGTGTCTGAAGGCTTCATAAATTGGAGCGTGAAGCCCTGGGTACGTCGGCTTATCACTCGGGGTCTTGCAATTGCTCCCTGCCTTTTTGTATCAGTCTTTGTGGGCCGTAAGGGACTCGGCGATGTCCTCAACGCATCTCAAGTTGTACTCAGTCTCCTTTTACCTTTTGTATGCGCGCCACTAATTTATTTCACTGCTTCAAAGAAGATTATGCGCGTACCTATTGGCTCTGAAGAAGTGGGTGATTTCGAATACGTGCAACTCACGGATGGACGCCAGTACAAGGATATGAGCAACAGCAGGTGGGAACAAATCACCGTGAGCATAGTCTTCTTATTGACAGCAGTCTTGAACTTGTATCTGATTTTTTCCGTTAGTCCCATTTGAGAAGGGCCTACAGCTGTCCATTTCCCTCCCCTACAGGCACACACACACACACACACAAATACACACGAAAGGCTGAACACAACTCGCAATTATCAGTTTACCAAAAAAATACATATGTATCTATCTCTGTAGATCTTCTGCACCTACTTACTCGAAAAATTGGCGATTATAGGTCTACAACTCAAACTGATTCAGTCGTTCGGCAATGGCATAGAACCATTTGAACCACCGAATTCCCAGCTCGATATCTTTAGTACCAGTGGTTTCTCTAATGGAGTGCATTGACAAGATGGGAATACCGATATCAGCGGTCCGAATACCGGTCTGGGCTGAAATCATCGGCCCAATAGTACCACCAGTAGCAGTATCATTACGAGGATGGAAAACCTGTAGTGGCACACCCGAATACTCGGAAACAAGACTGCAGATAGCATGGCAGATGCCGTCACTGGTGAACCTGCCACCACGCTTGATTGTCATTCCAGTATTGAGCAGAGGCGTGTGATCCTCCAAATATGCATGTGTGTAGTTGGGATTTCCAGCATGCGTAACATCTGCCGACGCAATGAAAGAGTTGGCTAGCGAAGCCAGCTTCTCGTCCTTAGTGGCACTAAGGGCAGTAAATACCAGATCAAACACCACCGAAAGCAGATTTCCCTTTGCACCAGTAGTACTGAGAGAGCCCACTTCCTCATGATTGTACATTGCAGCAATCTGAATAGCGTGTGGGGTATCAGGTGCTTGCAAGAAGCCCTCGAGGGAGGTATATGCACAGAGTCGGTCGTCCATACGGGAACAGTACAACATTGATTGGTCTAATCCGCCCAACTGAGCTTTTTCAGCGGAGAAGAACTCCAAATCCCAGCCCAGAATCTGGCTTATATGGACATCAAGCTCCTTCGCAACTGCTCTCAAAAGGCCAATGTTGTGCTCGCCAACAAGGGGGCCCTTTTCATCGGGTTTTACCGGTGCTGAAGGCAGAGTAGCCACAATAGGTACCATGTTCGTTTCCTTGTTGTGTTCAAGCGAGATTTTCCCAAAGTGAGGCGCTAAAGAAGGAATCGAGCCAATAACACCTGGAACCCTCACCAGCTTAGACGTGATACCCACGCCGGGGATATTAACAACGACTTTACCTCCTATAGCAAGGTCACGATCCCACCATGTAGGCCCTAAGCCTCCAGCATAAGGAGCTGCACCAAGCAGTGTGTAACCCATCTCGGGCTTCTTGATAGAATTGGGCTTGAGACGTACACAATTAGCGTCAATATGTGTACCCACAATTGAGAGCGGGTCAGTACCGGCGATAAATTGGGACCCAACGCGAAATGCAATGATGTTCGCGTCGTCACGCCGCACAAAGTACTTGCCGCCCAGCTTGATTTGATGAGCTGAGGATGGGGTTACCTCATTGAATCCCTGGCCCTTCAATTTATTCGCCACTGCTTCCACAAAGTGAAAAACCGTGGGGTTCTCGTCCATAAACCGCCCGAAATCCATCAGGTAAGCGACCAAGGCTGAATCCCGAGCTCGAGTGACTAGAAAGTAGGCAGATAGTGAGGTAAAAAGCTATGATCTTGAACAAGCTTTTTTGCAATATTCTGACGTTTACGTTCAGAGGCTTGCTATGGTCATTATTTTTTCCTACTCCGTGATTTCTCGCCTGGATCAGAACAGACAGCCTTGTATTGCAAAATAGCAAGTAAACTTTTAAAGCTTCACAGAGTACAGGCCTATCTATGACTTGAATAGTATTACCTAGGGTGTTTGCTCGACCAGATGACCAAGTCAGGACACTATATCCTGAATAGGCAATACCCGAAAATTGAGCCTCTTCGAGCTGTCGAAGCTTCAAGAATTTTTTAATGGAAAAAAAGGCCTTTTACGCTTAACGAGCGGGTAGTCATTCCAAACACACTTGATTCATATGCCGCATCGCATGCTAACCCTTACCGTATCGATAAGGCTGCATAAGTTTTCCCTATTAGAAAAGTATAAGATTCAGTTTTCACTTTTCGTTTTTGCCGTTTTGGGACTGCAACTTAGGTATATAATGGCTTGCCATTCCCTCTAGTTTTCTATACCCCTCTGAAAACATGTCTTCCCCCATTGCCTCCACCCCTGCTCCCACTGTCCTCGAGAAAGCCGAGAAAGCTCTACCCACTGTCATTGACGATATTAATGAAAAACTTGTCGATGTTCGTCAGAAAGCCTGTGCCCGCAAGTCTCTTGTCCTTGACTCAAAATTTGTTCAAAAGGCTAAACTTCAGGCCAAACGCCTTGTTGATCGCAGTAAGGGCTCCTCTTCTCCCGCCGATGACAAGTCTGCTTCTGGCGAAAATGCTGAGGATGCTGCTGTTGAGCCTACTGATGCTGATGCCGATGCCGATGCTGAACCCGCCTCTGCCCTGATCCCTGAGAGCATTCATGTGTCTTTCCAAACACCTCTTGCTGGCCAATTACAGCAGTATGAGCAGCTGGTTGCTATCAACATTAATGCAATCTTTAAACAGAGCCTTGATAACGCTCAAGCTCAAGTCCAACAAGAACTCGCAAAGTGGAGCCAGTTGATCCACGATGAGGCTAAGTTAAGCGCATAGTTTTCTATGCGGATATCTGTGTGCCCACTCAGCTGGCCGACAAAGTTAATATTTATTAGTTATTAATAGTAAGATAGAAACTCTAATGAATATACGGACTGAAATAAAAGGCAACAGGCATAAGAAATACTCGCGCTAAAAATGACCTCTTCTCTGCCAATATAGAGGTACCGATTCCAAACCCGGTCAAGTTCAGAATCTTGTTCTGCATATATTTCATTCACGCTCAACATCCCACCTGTAATGTGGGGGTGCTGCATGGCAGGTAGGATGAGGCTCATGTGGAATACAACCAAATTCACATTGAGCAATTATCCAGAGCCCATAAATCCCACATCTTCTACTGAAACCTCTCTGTGCTAAGGTGGCATCACACCATACCCAGTCACCCATAGGGGCAGACCGCAGGAAGTCTCCGCTTTCTGGACATTTTTCTCTCTTGACTAATGGGAGCTATCGCGACTATCGCCAAGGCTTTAGTGGGTACGGGAGCTGGAGCTATGTTTCTTGGGTATTTAGGTATTGTTAAACCCTTGGAATATCATGGACGCTATATGGTTTATATTCTCTTGGTCCTCATTGCGGCTACCTATGGTACTCTCAGTAGTATTGTGTTTACGATCATTGGAAAGCGTGGACTCGCGCAGTGGAGCACTGGTCGCGTTTTCGAGTGGCTTGTGGCTACCGTTCTAGATATAAAATTTGATGTTATTGGCCGCCAGATCCTGAACTCTCAGCGTCCAGCCATCTTTATAACCAATCATCAGAGTATGCTTGATGTCGGTGTTTTGGGTGCCACTTTCCCCCAGTACTGCTCTGTCACCTCTAAAAAGGCTTTAAAATACTACCCCATCTTGGGCTGGTTCATGTGGGCCTCAGGCACTGTATTTATCAATCGCGGCAACCGCAAAACCGCCATTCAGGCCTTTGAGCAAGCAAAGCTTGAAATGCAAGCAACTAAGCAAAGCGTTTTCATGTTCCCTGAAGGAACTCGCTCCCATGCCACTGATGCTACTCTCTTGCCCTTCAAGAAGGGTGCTTTCCATTTCGCTATTCAGGCACAGGTCCCTATTGTCCCCTACGTTGTGCAGAACTACTCGAAAATTTGGTCTCAGCGCTTGCACCACATTGGAGATGGCGCCACTATTAAAATTAAGGTACTTGATCCCATCTTTACCACTGGTATGACCAGCGAAGATGCCGGTAAACTCATGGAAACTTGCCAAAAGAAAATGCTTGATGCGTACAAGGAGTTGGGTTTTGCTCTCCCAAATGAGAAAAAATAAATCTGTAGTCTATCTCAATTCACATTTTACATTAGTTTTCTAGCCAGGCATCTAGAAAGTGAGGGGTCGAGAAAACAGGACGGCGACGCACTATCTTGGTTAACTGAAAGCTAGCAAGAGTATAAGTTTTCTCGCCAAGACCATTGAGCTTGAGTGCCCGCAGGAGCAGTCTCAATGGCTCATACTGTTACCGTCGCTTTTCTTCACTTGCGATGATCGACACAACACTCTCGAGCATATTTTTGAGAGATTCATTGGGAATAAATTGAATGTTAAGGTCTTGGGCTGCCTTACTAGGTTCGCCCCCTTGTAGGAGGTACCCATAATTCCTCTCAAATTCGGGCCAAACAATTTTATCGAAGTAGCCTGGGGGGTCCGCCCATTCTCCCTCGACCGTATCGTACACCCGCCTACTTCGACGCTCCTCTAGTATTTCCTTATCTTCATTCACAAGAATTTTGATGTCAAACTCTGGTAGTAGTGGGCTCCCGCGCTGGTAAAGCATGATACCCTCCACTATAGCAATGGGGGCCATTGGTGGAACGTCCGCGTCAATGAGCTCCACCTGTGCGTTTTCGTACGTCTTGTAGTTTGGTTTTTGGCCCTCGTGCAAACCAGCAACTACTCTAGCGAACCGGTCCATATCAAATGCTTCTGGGCAATCCCAATTAGCTACGCCATTAGTCTGAGGAATCTGGCTATCAGGAAGATAAAAGTCATCTTGATGTACTATTATTGATCCAGGAATAAGCCTGATTAAGTTCTGGGAAAGAGTTGACTTGCCGCTACAGCTAGGACCACTTATCGCCACCACCTTCATGTAATTAGGATAATCTGATGAAGAAACACTGTTTGCCCATTTCGTGAAGCCTTGCCACTGCTATAGATATTTGAGATGATTTTAAAATTAGATTATCAATGTACACAATATCTTGACAACGGTCTCCTCCTACTTCAAGATGCTCGACGGGGTATATCAGTTTTCATCATACACTCCTGACTCATTTTGGAGAAAGCATGTCCGAGCCCATCAATGAGAACCCGGTAGTGTTGGAGCAATGGCAGCTGCCGCAACGCCAGGAAACAGCAAAAGACGAGTCTCAAATAGCGCATGAAGCCATCGCCGAAAGTGTAGAGGCCTTTTCTCTATTTAGTGCCAGTGATCCAAAGCACAAAACCGGAACTGAGCAAATCGACACACAGGAGATTTTCGACCTCATATCTTCTATCAGCGACCCAGAGCACCCTCTTACACTCGGTCAGCTCGCAGTAGTTGGTCTCGATAGGATTCGTGTCACAGGTCAAGTAGACGAGCCAGAAATAGGTGAGGTTATGGTACAGATTACGCCCACTATCACACACTGTAGTCTTGCAACTCTTATCGGATTGGGGATCCGGGTACGTCTGGAGCGCTGTTTGCCCCCGCAGTACCGGATCAAGCTCGAGATCACACCTGGAACTCACCAGAGCGAGCATCAGGTAAACAAACAGCTTAATGATAAAGAGCGAGTTGCCGCTGCTTGTGAGAATGAGCAATTACTCAAAGTTATTGAGGGTATGCTGGCAACTTGCTAAGGATTACACTCTACTGACCTTCTGAACTTTTACAGCTCGCACCGTGAGTCTTCCCCCTCAACGAGACCTCCTTGCATCCTTCAACCGGACCAGTAAAATATTTATTAACTTACATATCTTTTCGCAAATTGTGGCAATGCGTAGCTGGCTTCATGAATAGCTGGCGTGTAGTATTTCAAATCCTTCGGGACGTTGACCCTGCAAGGGTGCTCAAGATCTGTGTCTGAGTTTTTCGCACAAATCATGAGCCCCAGCTGACCACTAGTATACGTGGGAATCATGCAAGCACTGTATCCAACCTTGGGAAATACGTTACGACACTTGGCTTGGAGCTCTTTCAACACGCCCAGTTTGAGCCAGACGTTTTCACTTGCTTGCAAGGAGCACAATCCGTTACGAGTCAAGACACCGTGTAAGAGCTTGAAGTATGCTTCCTGAAAAAGTGCTTCAGCAGGTCCTTCCGGATCAGAGGTGTCGGAAATAACAACATCGTAGACGGCGTCGCTCTTACGCAGAAACTCAAAGCCATCAGTGATATGTACTTTAACTCTGGGGTCATCAAGACAGCTTGACATTGTTGGTAGATACTTACGTGCGAGCTCAATCACTGTCTCATCAATTTCCACCAACTCAACTAGCTCAACGCCAGGATGCTTCAGTGCCTCGCGAACACAACCGCCGTCGCCACCGCCGATAATCAAAACACGTTTAGGATCAGGATGGCACATTAATGGTATATGGGCGATCATCTCTTGATAGGCAAATTCATCACGCTCTGTTACTTGGATTACTCCATCCAGCACTAGCACATGGCCATATGATTCGCTTTCAAAAATTTCCACCTCTTGAAATTTTGTCCGCCCTTTGAATAGCTTTTTCTTTATTGCAAGTCCAAATGCCTGCCCAGGCCATAATTCACTAGTTTCGTAGAACCACTCTTTGGGCATTGGGGTGAAATTATTATTACGTCAAATGTAGGGAAATTTCATAGACCTCCGACCCCGACAATACTTGAAAATGCCTCATGCCATCGCTACTTTGCAGGATGGAGCTGTAGTTGCTCACTCAAATAAGGTATTCCTGATTGATGAACACAAAATTCTAGCACAGTTTGAAGTTGCAACCGGGCATATTGATAACATCGTTGTCTCTCCAGACCAATCTAAAATTCTAGGAGTCAATCATGAGGACAAATCAGTGGTGATTTTAGACAATCAACTCAATGAAAAAGCTCGTTTTGCTTTCCCTAAGCGTCCTTCCTCGCTTGCCTTCAAATCTGAGTCCAATGTACTTGTGGCCGACAAATTCGGTGATGTCTATGATCTCGACTTGGATGGCAAAGTTACAAATGAAAAGGGTGAGTTCAACCTTATGCCTGTGCTTGGCCACGTCTCGATGCTTTTGAAAGTTGCTGTTGTAGGCGAAAAGATCTTGACTGCCGATCGTGACGAGCATATCAAAGTCTCGTCCCTTGCGAAGCCGTTCGAGATTCATGGGTTCTGCTTTGGCCATACACAATATGTTTCCGACCTCTGCACTGTTGGTGATTCCCTTCTCTCAGCAGGTGGCGATAATTTTATTGCCAAATGGGATCTCAACACCTACGAGGAGACGGGCCGTTTGGACTTGAGTAGTGTTTTCCCTGACCTAACTCAATTTAATGTTCTCAGAATAACCAAGTACGATAATCAGCATGCTCTTTGTATCATCCAAGAGTCGCCCGTGCTTTTCAAAATCAATGTCGAGACTATGGAAGTTGCACAGCAGTATGCATTGCCCGACCAGCCAGTAGACGTTACCATAATTGGTCACAGTGCCTGGGTAGCGACCAAGAATAGCGTTCTGCTAACAGACCTCAGAGAAACAAAGGTATTCCCTGAAGCATTTGCTGAAAGTGAGGTAAGAGTTTTGATGCAACACGAAATGAGAAAGAGAGCAGAGCACTAGGTAGAAGATGTTTTATGTCGTTAGCGTAATCATTTTGAAAATAGTCTAGAATAACCATGGGAGTAGAGTTTGGTCGATGCCAGCCGGGGCTACGGCCGTGATCTCAGTGCCCAAGAAAACCCTCTGAATGTGGGTCGCACGAACAATTATTGACTTGTTAAATCGGGAGCTTAGTCGGTGCTCAAATTGGCTAATTTCTACCTAAAAGGGAACTACAATTCATTCAGCCACCAATCAACATAGGAGCCTATCTACCAAAGAGGACGGCATATATGTGTACCCCACAACTTTACTCATCCCACTTTTTCCCCAATTACTTGGTTTCTACGATGATTATTCTCGATACTGATCCTGGCCTCGATGATATGATGGCAATTATCCTGCTAATGACCACACCTAAGAGTTTTCGTGAATTCAAGATGATCTCACTCACCTTTGGAAACTGTTCGCTTGAGGCGACTCTCCACAATGTACTTAGTGTTCTCCATATCATTCAACGAGAGAATGAGCAACGTAAAGCCAAAGGCTTACCTGCCTACTCTGACCAGCGGCCTATTGTATCCATGGGTGCCAATAAGACAATTGACAACATTGAGCCCAAGGACGCCACTGATGTTCATGGTAACGACGGTCTTGGTGGAATTCATACCACAAACCCAGAATATGATTGCCCTAAAGAGTGGGTTGACTATTTTCTTAATGGTGTTGAGCCCTCCGATCCTGATTCGCTACCGTTCATCATCGACGCCCAAGGCAAAAGTTGGCAGACCATGAACAAGATTCTCGCAGAGGAGCCTGAAGATACTGTCAGTATCTGCTCTGTTGGACCCTTGACCAATGTATGTCATGCAGTTCAAGAAGACCCTGCCATTTTCAGCAGAGTCAAGGAGATTCTGAGCATGGGTGCTGCTATAAACTGCCCAGGTAATGTCACCCCTCTCGCTGAGTTCAATGTGTATGCTGACCCAGTTGCCGCTGCACGTGTTTACGCCTGGACCTCTAAAAACCCAAAGAATATCTTGCCTCCCGACTCCCCCGAGTTGTCTCTTCCTCGCCCACTCAACTTGACGCTCTTCCCCATCAACATCACCAACCAGCACGAGCTATTCGATAACGTGCTCAATGAGTTGGTAGAGGAAAAACTTAGCAGCGACCCTGATTCTATCATGACGCAATGGTCGAAAATATGGATTAATCTAGGTTTTGAAAACATCTTCAAAATCACTGGCCGTCGTACCTCCTCAATTTCTCTGCATGACCCCTTGACTGCTTGCTATGCTCTTCAAGCTTCACTTGATGGTTGGAAAGTGGAGACCATGGATGTTCGGGTTGAGACCACTGGTCAATGGTGCCAGGGTATGACTTTTGTGGACGGCCGCGGTCGTGCTCGCTTGGAAGATAATCCACATGATTTTCAGAAATGGTTGACCAAGAACGAGGGCAATCATGTTGGTGTCTTGGTGGACACTCCTGTGAAGGAGACATTCGCCAGAGAGCTTGTCACCCGTATTCTCGAGGGAATGCCTTCTCAGTGATTCGTACTTATAGATATTCCTTATATAGACCTGAATAGATCGCTAAATGGCTAAAATTTTGCTCTCACTTCTATGCTGCAGCTCACCCTGTCTTACCTATGTGAACTGATCACCTTTGTGCCTCTATTTGTCCCCCTTGAGTCTATACTCCCTTAGTTTTCGCTCCACGATCAAGTCAGCATGAAAAGTATCGCTCACGGGCTGGAGACTCAGCTCAAGACCATTCTTTCAAACCCGATATCTAATCCGGGCCCAGCACTCGTGTCATGCGCTCGTCTGGAGGGCCTTTATCGTAAAAGCACAGACGCCAATTCCGACTTGGCCCAGAGGAACCCTTCAGAAGCGCGAGACCTGCTGGCCCAAGTACTGAGAAAATCAAATTTGGATACTCAAAATCTTCGAGACTTCTTTCTAGCAGATCCCCGGCCTTCATCTGAGGCTTCAGCAATGGTTCTCGACACTTTCAAGAATCAAGGTAAAGTGGTTCCCACAAATATCGCAATGATTCCGTTTAGAGAGGCCACTTATAATTGCGAATTTGATCAAGGTTTCCAAATCATGGATAGAACGACGGGCTCCTTGAGCCAATACGGGAAAGTTGGCGAATCGAAACTCCGCAAACTAGCACTGGGCTGGTCTACTAGCGTATGTGGTATCCTAGTTGGTGTTGATCAGCTCTTAGGGTCGGGTTTAGTTGGAGATTGGGGTAGTAATAAGCCGATGGTTCTCGTAATGGTCTTTGCATATCTCAGTGCGGTCTCTACGTATGGGTTCCTCGCCCTTGGTGGCCGTAGTAACGACCGCTCAGTCTCTTGGGTTTCAGGCACACCATTAGCATACCGGTTCAAGTACAAAGCTAACTTGGATATGGCTTCTAAGTTGGCTTTAATGAATACCTCGCTACCTGAGAATCAGGGGGAGTGTGCGCCTAAAATGGTCCAGGAGCTTAAAGAGCGCTTTTTTAGACCCGTGGAAACCACTGACGAGGAAGCTATAAAAGAGTATTGGGCCAGAGGTGGTGAGGGCTTCGACTGGGTTGAACCTGATCAAGATCCTGCTGATATTATTTGGCGAGAAAAGATGGATCACCTCGCGCAAAAACGCATTGGCAGCCCCTATACACGAAAGGAAAATGGTCAAGTACAAACATGGGCACGATCTATGCTTAATATTCAAGAGAATCGCTCTATTCCTCATGCCAGCCTGACTGATATGGACGCTTTAAGGGGTCCCGAGAAAATGGCAGAACTAGAGGAGGAACTCAAGAAGCTCAAGGAAGAATTAAATGATCCCGATCTCATTGATAAACAAGATCACGAAATCAGAAGGTTAACGGACGCAGCTGGAAGTAAGGAACTTCCTGGCGATTCTAATGATGGAGAAGGGAAAGAGGGCACTGATAGACCCAAGCAATAGTCTAGCTTCCGACTTTTGCGATGTATATAAATGAAATATATCTGGTTCTCTAGCTAAATTTCCTCTCTAGCTGACGATTTTATACCTACACAGGGTTCACGCGCGCGTTGCCGGCTGCTTGACGTTACTTGTAGCGAAGAGAGCAGCATCAGCACCTCTTTGGAGACGGAAGATGAAGCTATAAATGATTTAGTTTGTAGCGACTGTAGAACATAACCGGTGGGAAAGCCCGCGAAGGCCTCCGTGAATTTTACTCGCTGCCTCCCTGCACACTCTTATTGAAATAGTCACTACCGTCATGATCCATTCTTGTTGCCACAAGCACAGCATTAAAAGATCACCACGGTAGAGGCCTGTTCAAATCAAGTGCTTGAAGAGAATCGGCTTCTTGAAGGATACCTCTTACATGGTGTAACGCCTATATTGTATGTTCACTGCATACAGCTGTCTCAGCAACCCCTTCAATTAGAAGTAGCAAGATCCTATCCGAGACCCCAAACTGTGTTGCGACTTCATCTCTGGCGAGAGATGTCCTATTTATGCTGGTCCAAGCTTGTGGGTCCGCAGAGACGATCATGACGACGACCATGCCAAACGCAAACGCGAGATCGTAATTGCAAGACTAGGGGAATTTGTTCGACTCTCTGCTATCCGTTTATCTGATAGTTCACTATTTAGCTACTTATGTTTATCAAGACAATAGGCAAAATCTCTCTAATTGAAGCTTGCTTAGCCGTTGCAAAAAGCCCTATCGAATTAGGAACCAAATTATTAAAAGAGTCTGATACATCTTTCCTATGGCTCAATGTCGATCTGTTTGCACTTCAAACCACTGTTATGCCTTCCCTATGCGGAATGCCTGCATGCATATCCCGATGCGGCTTCTTGCGATGGCCCCCAAGACCATCCCAAGGGTGTCCAGGTGTACAAGTTACCTGTTAGGTGTGCTCTGCAATCCTAGATCCAGCTACCTTATTCTCATCTGGACCTTAAGCAATTTTTTTTTTTTTTTTTCAAGCGAAGCAGTCTATTCAAGCTAATGGTCGAGCTTTGACTATCATTCTGAAATAATCAACAGCCTATTTAAAACTTTTTCGGAGCTACATTAAAGCAAAATGACGATCATCTGCAGCAGGCGCATACTCCTATAGAGGTAACAATCTCCCGACTCTAAAGTGAAAGTAAACTGCCTTTTATGGAGGGACTCGAGTAGCATAATTATTTTCAACAGCTGTGCAGCTCACTTTTGGTTGTATGAGTGATTCGTGAAAGTCTAAACCTCAAAGAAAGGTATAAACCCCGGCATGGTAGTCTGCATAAGGTCTAAATGTCTTGTTCCCAGGCAACAGCTGTACGGGCTTGTCATTTGGCGCAATCATTTACGCGAATATTGAGCAGTTTTATTATAAGTTTAGCACTAGTATCTGAAGATCTTGGAAAACACTTTCTAGAGTGGCATATCGGCTTATTCGCGAGGTATCTCACCAACACTGGCCTTACGGTCCAACGAAGGACGAGCGATATCATGAGTAGCAAAGTTAGGTCTCCCGAGAGGACTTGAAGGGCGTCTTTGCGGGGCGCTAGGCGGCTGGTCCAACTTTTTGTCGTCATCGTCATCCGAATCCGATTCACTGCTCTCACCAAGACCGAATGAGGCTTTCTTTTGCTCAGGAGCATTGGTAAGAGGCTGGAGTCCGGTGAGTTGGGCCATCTTTTGCATTTTGTACTGCTTAGCAGCCTCAGGGTCATGAAATCTGTTACCCCTGACGAGCCTCTTCATATCGTAGATGATCTCCTTGAATCGCATATATGGAATGTATGGAATCATGTTTGCGACGCAAAAGTCTTCCAAGGCTAGGCCTTTACGAGCAAATAGAATATCGGCCTGCGAAGCGGCCGCTAGATCACTCACACCATCTCCGATAAACACAACCTTGGGTATGGGCCCCTCGGTGATAGATTGCTTCCACTCGATAACTGATTTGGCCTTATCATGACCAAGAGGAGAATCGTGTCGCCAGAGAGGCTTCCAAGTCTTGCCATCCTCGCTAATGATACCATCATTGGAAACAATGTTAATTTTGGCACTCCGCTCTTTACCTAAAAACTCGTCAAGAGCAGCTCTAAGCAACGGCTTCATGCCAGCAGAAATTACAGTGAATGGGATATCGTGAGCCTCAAGAAATTCAAAGAAAGTATAAAAGTCTGGATCAATCACTAGTTTCACCTTGAGCTCCTTGATGGCTTCAGGCAGCGTTACGTCCAGGGAACCCCACAATTCCTCGCTGGCTTCGCGAAAACTCTTTGTTTTACCAATACTTTTGTCTAACTCCTCGCGTTTTTCTGCTCCACAGCCAAATTTGTCAAATAAAACATGACCAGTGTCTTGCAGGAAAATGGTACCGTCAAAATCACTAAACACAGCAATTGGGCGGTCGCTTTCTGCTAAAGCAGCTAAGTTTCCACTACTGGGGCGAGGAATACTCAAATTTTGCAAAATTTCGATTTTAGGAGTCGACATGTTTTGATAAAGATGCAAGTTGCTTGCTACTTGAGAGGCCTTAAATGTAATGAGGGCCTGAGGTAGGGTGGGGGATGGCTGCAACTGTCAACACTGAGACAACATGCTGTTACAGCGCCTTATTTGTTGAGAAATAGCTAAATTGTACTGGCTACTTATCTTCAGGATCCTATTTGAGAATGCTTTGCAACTGTTGACAGCCCCCATATGCAAACGGCATGCGCATCTGATGCACCGGCGCAAGCGACACATGGTCAAGTAGAAGCTTGAGTAGTTCCACCTTCAGAGCTGAGTTTAGCAAACCTGAGGTTTTGAAATCTCTCGAACTTATCGAAGCCTCTTTTCATTCAACTCAATTTAATGTTTTACAGTTGTTCACAGCCCCACAGCCCCTGCATCTACGCGGGGCTATTAAAGCATAGCACCCCGCTCCGTTGTGGCTCAACTATCGATCTCCACCTAAATGGTATCTTTGCCTGGTACAGAGCACCCAAGTCCCTTTAAGGCCACTTATAATCTTCTGAGAGGCAACCCCGTTAATGTTCTTTTAGTATTTGTGCCACTCGGTGTCATTTGCGGCTACTTGAAGCTGTCTGCGAAAATCGTATTTATGACCAACTTTTTGGCCATTGTCCCTCTTGCCGCTGTCTTGAGTGATGCTACTGAATGTCTTGCTAGCGAGGTGGGCGAAACTCTGGGCGGTATTCTCAATGCTACGTTTGGCAACGTCGTAGAGCTTATTGTGGCTGTAGTCGCCCTCTACAGAGGCGAGATCCGTATTGTACAGACCTCCATGCTTGGATCCATCCTTTCTAATTTGCTATTAGTTCTTGGTATCTCTTTCATTGCCGGTGGTTATAATAGACTGCAGCAATCGTTCAATCAGACCGCTGCCCAGAGCATGTCTAGCTGCCTTGTCTTGGCCTGTATCTCTCTACTTTTGCCAGCCGCTTATCACGCCAGCGTCCCTCCTGCCTTCCAGCTTGAAGTTGTCACTGTGAGCCGGTATGTGAGTGTTGTGCTGCTCGTAATCTATACTGCGTACCTGTTTTTCCAGCTCAGAACTCACAAGTTCTTGTTTGAGGAGGAGCAAGAGGAACAAGACGCTGCCGCTGATCCCGATATGGGCCGCAACACGTGTCTGGTCTTGCTTGCAGCTGTCACTTTGATTGTCGCCATCTGCGCCGAGTACCTTGTGGGCTCAATCGATACCATCGTCGAGACAACCTCCCTTTCCAAGACCTTCATTGGTTTGATTCTCTTGCCTATTGTCGGTAACGCTGCTGAGCACGTCACTGCTGTTTGGATGGCCATGAAAAATAAAATCAACATCACTATCAACGTAGCAGTTGGATCCTCAATGCAGATTGCATTGTTCCTTACACCCTTCTTGGTGATTTGGGGCTGGGCTATTGATGTCCCTATGTCTCTATTCTTCCACCAATTTGAGACTGTTGTCATGTTTACCTCGGTTTACATTGCCAATTCATTGATTATGGACGGTGAGAGTAACTGGCTTGAAGGAGTTTTGTCGGTTGGTGTTTACACTATTATCGCGATTGTCTTTTTCTTCTACCCTGATGATGCTGCCGCCTGAGTTATCGACTACTTGGAGACAAACGTTCATAGAGAAGCATGGGATGGCCAATAAAACTTGAGTTTGTTATGTTTATGATATTCTCTAGCTGTAAAGACGCTGGTCGTTGCTGCTTTATACTTATGTCTAGTTGATAAATGAAAGAAAGGGCAGTCTCCTAATTACTATAGTTGGCATATTAAAAAAAACTTTTTAGCCGGACCAGTCGCTCCAGCCCTTGGGACGCTCGAGGCCAGTGAATTTGTACCACTTGCTAGTGCAAGAGTAACCACGGAAGGTGAAAATATCACGCTGATCCTCGGGCAAGCTCACATCGTTGGGGCAGACACATCTCAGCTTGTTTCTAACCTCGGGGTCAGTGGGGCAATTCATGAAGGGGCCGTGATAGTATCCAACGTCGTCAAAGTAGTGGATCTCGCTCTGGTCAAGGAACAAAGCGGCGGCAATGGAGTGAACGGGGGCATCACCCCAACGCTCGTAGAAAAATCCACCAGCCTTGTCCAAAAAGTCGAAGTACTCACGGTAAGGCTTTGAGCGCCAGAAATCCAAGTCTCCAACCTCAAAATTAGACCAGAAATGGCAGCGATTGTAAGTCTCACCATTGTCGTCACTAATGTAGCCCATGGCATTATTAGAGTGGATATAGTCAGGGAATTTCTTCATAAATTCCTTGGTAGTATCCCAAAGCGTTTTGATGGTGTCGCCGTATTCGTAAAGAGAGATAGTGAAGCCGTAAGTCTTCTTGTTCTCACGCATGAACTTGAACAAATCATAGTTGATATCGCAAAAGAGTTTGATATCAGGCTCAACACGCCAGTAATACTTGTAAGGAGCGAGCGCCTCGTTCTCGCTAAACCAGCCAGACTCGTAACGACACATGTGACGGTAGGGCAAGGAGCCACCGTAGATGATGCCAGCAGCCTGCATTTCCTCACGAGCCAGAGCAGCCTTGTCCTTGTCGATCCAGTCAGGAATACCCCAGTGCTCAGGACCAATCTTACCGAAAATAGTTTTGCCAGATACGTGTGAGGAGATGACAGATTTAAATTCCTCGTTGAAATCATCATCGTTGAGGAAAACCCAGTCGTAGTGGAACTGGTGGTTAAAACGGTCTTCAACCTGGCGAATAGAGGAGATAATATGCCAGAGATCGCTGTTGCGGCAAAGGGTAACAAAGGTTGCATTCTCACGCTGATAGTTCTCGGCAGCAACGACAGCGGCGTCACCGCTTTTACCAGGGTTCTTAACGTAGCCATTCTCAAGGTTCTCAGCGGGGGGGACAACGTTGGTGCTTTTAGCATCGAGGCCACCGGTAGTGCCGGTGGGTGGATTATTGTTCTTGAAGGTAGGTGCGTAGTCTCTGATGTTCACATCGTTTGTAGAAATCTTGTAGACTCCAAGCAGGAGCACAAGGGCGATAACCACATATCGAATTACTCGGATACCGCGTATCATATGTAGCTGACAAGAATAGAGTGAACAAAAGACTGCTTATTATAAACTTGACACGCGTGAAGGATATTATATAATTCAAAGAAAATGGAAGCCATACATGCAAGGGGCTATAAAAAGAAATGAGGTAAATTCTGCGCAAATTAGATGAAGGGATATTTCTGTTACTGTTCTTTAGATTACAGAGCACTACTAAATCCCGTTCTGTGTCTGAGTTCATTTTGAAATCCAATTCGGATTCACCGATTTCTCATGCCATATGTCACGTGATGCATATTCAAGCCAAGTACCTGTCTGTCAAGCCGCTTGGCTAGGCTCGGTGTAGCTTTGTTTAGATTATTTTTGTTTTGAACTTTGAAGCAAAGTGAGAGTTGATCTCGAAAGCTGCTTTTATTATCATTTTATCGGGATCAAGATGGTGGTCGCGAAACGCACCGTTCCAGGAACGCCTGAGAGGAATGCGCACGTCAATCTCGGGGTAATTAGCCAGTCCTTGAAGCCAGCGTCATTGAATAAGGTCAGCCCAAGAGAGCAACAAACACAGCCACTCTTGGCAGAGGCACAAATAAGAAATGCCAAGATACGCTCTCTGGTGTAACACTACATAGCAAAGCCCTCAACTAGTTTTTGAACTTCTGTATAGAATTTGAGACTATCTCAACGCAATGCAAGTTTAAATCTAAAAAACATATAAGGGATCCATTTCTACAGCGACAAAACAGCGACACCTTCAACATGGTGAGTCTGGGGGAAAAAGTCGAACCCGCCAAGACTCTCGACCTTGTATTGTGTGCGCTCGAGTAGATACTCTAAATCGCGCGCTTGGCTGTGGACGTTGCAACTCACATAAACAACCTTGGCAGGAGAGAATTCCACTAGTTGGTCAAGAAACTTGTTATCGCAGCCCTTACGAGGAGGATCGATGATTATCGCAGTCTCCTCAGGGGCTGTCTTGACGTGCTCAAAAATTCGCTCGGCCTCTCCAACAATGAATTTTGCGTTCTTGATGTTGTTTAACTCTGCATTTTTCTCTGCAAATTCTACACTTTCGGCAGAAATTTCAACACCAATAACGCTCTCAACCGCAGGACTGCAAGTAATGCCAAAGAGCCCGCACCCACAGTAAGTATCAACCAAGTATTTAGGCGGCTTACCGTTGATTTGTATGTTATTACGCACAAACTCTGTAACCACCGGAAGAATGCTATTATTGTTCTGGAAAAATGTCCCTGCCTTGTACCTGAACTTGAACTTCCCGTCGACCACCTCTTCAATAATTTGTTTGGGATCCGTGACACAGTCCTCTCCATTCCCTTGGTTTTCACGTAGTAATAGCGTAACCCCTCGTTTGTATTTAGCAAAGTCTTGGCGAATACGGTCACGCTCCTGTTTCATCCCCACATTGACAACGGGCACGCCGATGGAGCACTCCTCAATATCTACAATAGCATTGCGACCCTTTTCACCAAACCCAATGGGAGGGGCTTCCGCAAGAGGTGCTTTCTTCACATCAAAGTGCGGGGTGAGTTTGGTGCGGTAGTTGTACTCCAGGGGGGATGCAAATGTAGGGTGGATCTCAGGCAGCCTGCCCGATTTCCAGAGATTAGGTGCAAAATGACGATAGGCATTTACGACTGTGTTGCGCTTGATTTGTAGCTGATTGTCATAATCTGTCATTTGGAACTGGCAACCTGAACATTTCGCGAAATATTTGCACCTCACGAGGGCATCTTCCCGCTGAGGACTGGGCCTTTTGACTTCTATAATTTCACCCTCAAAATAAAACTCTTCGGTGCGATAGATCTTGACTTGAAGCACATCGCCAGGCAAGGAGAAGGGCACAACCACAGGCTTCTCATTATAGAGACCAATTCCGGAGCCAGTAGAGCTGATCGCCTGTATCTCCATCTCGACCTGCTTGTGATCAGGCCACGGTACTTGCCTATCTCTGTTGAAAAATGCGGTCATATCATTTTTGGCGGCATCTAGATCAATACTTGACTTGAGCAGAAGATCCTTTATATCGTTTCGTAAAACGGCTTCATTACCAGTAGGATCAATTGGCTTAGGTTTGTACTTTTTGATTTTCTGCTTTTTGGCCGGTTTCGGGATGGGGCTTAACGATCTTTTCTCCACAGTTGAAGACGACATGTAACGAAAATTTAAGCGAAGAACTTTGGTTATATGCTTATACATGTAAGGTTCAGCACCACGGTCTATAAACTATAATCAAGTTTAAAGAGCTAACGAGTACCAAGTCTATTATTCTACCAGGTTTAGAGAGGCTGGAAGATAACAGGAGATATATCAACCGGTCAAAGAGCCTGGATGAAGAAAAATGATCGGCTGGGAGTTTACCTATTTATATAATCCCATATGCCTAGGGTGTGATTGGATGATGAGATTGCGTCGCAGTAATTCAAAAAATCTTTATCCAGGTTGCAGTCTTACAGACATACAAGGGTTTTCCTTTGGAATCATGATGTCATTGGCCATTTTCCATGTAGCTCCCCCACCACGAGTCTCTCCCACATCAAAGAAATAATTACATAACCGATTCCTTTTCATGGCTCAAAAAAAAATCGATAGCCGTATCCCGGCTCTAATTCGAAATGGAGTACAAACAAAGCAGAGAAGCTTTATAGTAATGGTAGGAGATAAGTCTCGCAACCAGCTTCCTAATTTGCACTACCTCATGACCAGTGCTGATCCTTCAATGAACAAATCTGTACTCTGGGCCTACAAAAATAAGCTCATGGGCTTTACTTCGCATCGTAAAAAGCGTGAGCTGAAAATTAAGAAAGAAATCAAAAAGGGTGTCCGCGATGTCAACTCTGAGGATCCTTTCGAGCTCTTTGTTTCGCTTCAGAATATCCGCTATGTCTACTACAAGGAGACTGAAAACATTCTCGGTAACACTTATGGCATGTGTATCCTGCAGGACTTTGAAGCTATCACTCCAAATATTCTAGCACGCACGATTGAAACTGTTCAGGGTGGTGGTGTTGTCGTTCTTTTGCTTAAAAGTATGAAAAGTCTGAAGCAGCTCTACTCAATGACAATGGATGTGCATAGTCGTTATAGAACTGAGGCTCATGATGACGTTGTTGCCCGTTTCAACGAGCGCTTTATCCTTTCATTAGGCTCCAATTCCAATTGTCTGGTTGTTGACGACGAGCTTAACGTATTGCCAATTTCTGGCGCCCGTAATGTCCAGGCACTGCCTCCGGTTGATGAGAAACCTGCTAGTGAGCTCACTGAGCTCATCAAGAGCGTAGAAGATTTGCCTCAGGCCTACCCTCTGGTCAAGGTTTGCAAGACTGTAGATCAAGCTAAGGCGATTCTCACATTTCTGGATGTTGTTTCCGAAAAAACACTCAAGAGCACTGTTGCGCTGACCGCTGGACGTGGTCGCGGTAAATCTGCTGCCATGGGTTTGGCTATCGCCTCGGCAATTTCCCAAGGCTATTCAAATATCTTTATCACTTCTCCGTCTCCAGAAAATCTCAAAACACTGTTTGAGTTTGTGTTTAAAGGATTCGATGCTCTAGGTCTTGAAGAGCACACCGACTATGATATAATGCAGAGCACAAACCCTGCCTTCAACAAGGCAATCGTTCGTGTCAATATTTTCAAGACTCATCGTCAGACTATTCAGTACATTCAGCCTCATGACTCCCATGTCCTTGGTCAGGCAGAGCTGGTTGTGATTGATGAGGCCGCTGCTATCCCTTTGCCGCTTGTCAAGAAGCTTATTGGACCTTATTTGGTATTTATGGCATCCACCATCAATGGTTATGAAGGTACTGGTAGGTCTTTAAGCCTCAAGCTCATTTCGCAACTTCGTACCAATACGGCGACAGGCGGTACTTCTAATCGGAAATTACGGGAAATTCAGCTCGATGAGCCAATTCGTTATGCGAAGGGTGATGCCACAGAGGCCTGGCTTAATAAATTGCTGTGTTTGGACGCTACCTTGCCCCCTCAAACCACTGGTGCTATCAAAGGCTTCCCACACCCCAACGAGTGTGAGCTTTATGCTGTCAATCGTAATGCCCTTTTCTCATTCCACCCAGTTGCGGAAGCATTTTTACACAAGCTTATGGCGTTATATGTCGCGTCGCACTACAAGAATACACCTAATGATCTGCAGCTTCTCAGTGATGCCCCCGCTCATCAACTCTACGTGCTTATCCACCGGTCTCCTGATAAGAAGTCCAAACTTCCCGAGCCCCTTTGTGTGGTACAAGTGGCTTTGGAGGGTCAAATCTCCAAGTCGAGCATCATGACAAGCCTTGCCAGTGGTAAGCGCGGAGGGGGGGATCTTATTCCTTGGGTCGTTTCTCAGCAGTTCCAAGACAATGAGTTCGCTAGTTTGAGTGGTGGTCGTGTTGTAAGAATTGCCACCAACCCTGATTATATGGGCATGGGCTACGGTGCTCGTTCTTTGGAGCTTTTGCAAGACTTCTATGAAGGCAAATTCACTAATCTCGACGACAATGCCAAACAAGTACCTCACGATTGGGAGGGTGCCGCTCCCCGTGTCAATGACCGGGATTTGGATGGCGCAGAACTTCTGAAGGATGATATCAAAACTCGTGACTTCAAGAGCCTACCTCCATTGATGATGAAGCTTAGCGAAGTTGAGCCCAACTATCTGCACTACCTTGGGGTATCTTATGGCCTCACAAATCAGCTTTTCAGATTCTGGAAGAAGAGCGGTTACACACCCGTATATCTCCGTCAAACTAGCAACGACCTAACCGGAGAGCACACATGTATCATGCTCAAGGCCTTGAATGAGCGTCCCAAAGAATGGCTCGACGATTTCTCTTACGATTTCGGACGTCGTTTCCTACAGCTCCTGGCATACAGCTTCAAGTCTTTCAGCGCCTCCCAAGGCCTTTCCATCATGGAAGCTGCCTCGAAACAAAAGGAGCACTCAAAGGTCACAAAGGCATACATCGATTCCAAGTTCTCGCCGTTTGATCTCAAGCGCCTTGAATCATACGCAAAAAGCCGTGTGGATCATCATGTCATTACTGATCTTATTCCTGTGATTGCAGAAGCCTACTTCAAGCGTGAACTTGACGCAGATTTTGCCCTTTCGTCTGTTCAGCAGGCCATTTTGCTCGGTATGGGTTTGCAAAAGAAAGACATTGACTCCATGTGTGCAGAACTCAATTTGCCCGTCTCTCAGGGTCTTGCAATGTACGGTAAGATGGTCCGCAGAGCCTCTGGCTTCTTTAGGGACGTCCTTACTGAGTCTTACAATGCTGAGATGCCTGATATCAAGGATGGTCTCGAAGATGATGATATGGCTGTTTTTGAGCAGATGAAGAAGGGCTCTAGCTCACAACAGGAGGATGAAGTCAGTGCTGCTGATGAATCTGAAGCTGAGGACGAGGAAGCCTACAAAAAGCGCGAGTTGGTGAATGCTCTTGACTTGAAAAAGTATTCAATTGGAAATATGGATGACGCTGATCTTGCTAAAGGTGCAAAGTCTGGCAAGGTAGCAGTGAAGAGCAATAAGCAGAAGCGCAAGGAGAAGGCTGAGGACATCTACAATGAGGAAATGGCGACCTTCAAGAAGAGCAAAAAATCTAAAAAGTAAGGCTTTGAGTATTCCAAGTCTATGACTTGAGAGTTGCTCCAAAGCAAGCAGAAGATCAAATGATAAATAATGTATTGTATATAAATCTATAAATATGCGCATTCCCCACGCGATGTGCCGTATTAAGGCTGTTTTTCATTGTTGTAATCACCAGACCTGAATCCAGGATGGGGTATAAATCCCGGCGGCGCATCAGATACATCCCGAGGTGGTGACGCTTGTGTGGATGGTGCTGCTTCACCACTAGTACTGCTTGGGAGCGACGCTCTTGGGGGAGTGCTGGAGCTTGATGGTGAAGCTAGCTCGCTAAAGTCCGTTGTAGGGCCAGGGTCAGAGTTGAGAGTAGTATCGACATTGCTGGGGCCTTGTGGTTGAGCTTGCAAAGAATGTGAAGTAGAGAATGTAGCCACTCTACTTATAAAACTGTCTGTGTTTCTGTTCCCTGTGCGAGTAGTTGAAATTTGGGAATATGTTTTGTCGAACCTAGGCCGTAAGACGTTACCACCACTATTGTTCACCTTGACTGTATGCTTCAAAACCGGATGATGTTGGGTACTATCAGTTGGCTTGGTGGTTTGTGCCCATTTTTGGCGCATATTATGAGTATCTGTATCAGCATCAGCATCAGCATCAGTACGAACGCTCTCTTGTTCATCACTTTCGTGAGCGCCAACCCCCCAGATAGACATACTCGAGATAATTGAGCTTGGGTGTAAAATTTTCTCTATAACTTTGGAAGCAAAGCCATTTGATGCAAAAGTACCTTGTCCTCCGCCTTCGTGGCCTAGTTTTGCCTTAAGCTCCTTCTTGACACGACCCTCGGTGATAAGACGACCAAGTGTGTCATCTTTCTCCAGTTTATCCTTAATTTTGAGTGTCTGTGCGTACCAGTCCCAAACTAGTACTAATGAGAGCGCTCTTGCCACCATAGATAGCGGCAAACTCCATGCAAAGCAGCCCCGCGCAATCGCGGTTGTGAGCATTGCAGTAAAAGGGAGAATTGTAGTCAGGAGGCAAATAACGCCCAGTGCACGATTTTTCTTGTAAAATGAGTATTTCCACAGTGACAGTAGCCTGTAAGAGTAGGCCAAGAAGAAAATTAGATGGCCCAAAATTTCCAAGTAGAAATATACACGAACTCTCCAGTCCACAGTGCGAGTTAGTATGTTGTACACTACTCCCATGCTGATACCTGATACCCACCAGCTGTTTTCAAAGATAAGGAATGCTATGCACACGCAGAGGATCCAAAATCTCTGATTTGTATCTGTGAAAATAGTTAGTATGATGTGGCACTCACATAGCATAAAGCCGAGAAAGACAATGAAAATAGCTGCTGCCCGTTGTGTTCCATAAAAGAATTGGATGAAGGAGTCCGTAGACTCGTGCCCGTACATGTGCTCAATCCTACTAAAGTAGTGGAGATGCCCATACAGAACGTTGATCATTATACATGCATAACCCAATACAACAATGTGCAACCAGGGACGAGTGTGTCTACGAAGTGCGACCATAACTCCCACAACTATCCAGGATGCAACCGTGCAAATACTTATCACCACCATCAAAGGGGTCAAACTGCTCCTGAAAGGTACCTTGGAGAAGCGGCTATTAACTCTCCTCCATAACTCGATATAATCTGCTTGAGTGAGGTTGCAATTGACGGCGTAAATAATCAGCTCATCGGGCCGAAAGGGATTTGTACCATTTTGCTGTGTTAAGTTGAACTCGCCACCGGGAGGCAGGACGTAGAACTGGCAATCACCACCGAAATCTAATAGCTCATTGTAAGGTATTTGCTCTGCAAAACTATCAGGAACTCCAGAGGGTAAGGGAGGCGGAGGGCCATTATCCATATGTCTGTGTTTAGGTGATCCGGGCTATGGGGCTCATGAACGCAAGAGCTTTAATTTAAGGCTGCGGATGACGCGGCCAGGAGCGCCAAGAAAACACTACCCCCACTTGGAGTATATTTTGTGGGTGATGCAACATACCTTGGGCCTTGTATATAATATTGCCTGATCTGGAACTGGAGCCACAAGGCTTATAACCTTTTGTACTTTGTCATGTATGTATGCCGCGACATCCAGCGCAGAAAGGTTTGAGGGCCTCTAAAATCTGAAACACAGCCTTCCTTCCGTGGTAACATATTCGCCAAGACTACAATAGAAATCATGGCAATGCAGCCAAGATATGTCGCCCGTCATGCATGTAATAAGAGGACACGCGAGTCCAGGCCGATTGTTTGTATAAATAAAAAGTAAACTATAGTAGCCCTCAAATTTTCGCTTTTTGGAAATACCTAAACGCAGCAACGCCAGCCCCGATCGGTGGGATCCATTCAAAGAATGTAGTGAGTGGGTTTGGTTGCACCTGTTTAAGTGTCTTATCAACGGCAGAATAGAGATCGTCGAGACTTCCATCGTTATCAATCACAAAATCTGCCAGCTTGGCTTTATCCGCACTTGGCATTTGAGATCTAATACGCTCCTCTGCGTCTTTTTTACTCAACTGGGGATCGCGCGCCAACAGTCGCTCCAATTGCTTCTCATCTGAGCAAGTCACAACTATTGTGGATCCACACATTTGATGCATTTTAGCCTCGAATAGCAGTGGCACATCTAGAACGACAATGGAGTTGCCCACAACCCAAGCTCCTAGTATCTGCCAGATCATCTCTTTGCGAACAGCTGGGTGGATAATCCCATTTAGAACTTTTCGGTGCGTCTCATTGCCAAATACAGTACTGCCTAATGCTGCCCTATTGAGCCCCTCTTCGGTCACAAGGTCTGGGGTGATAGGACCAAAGTATTCCACAATCTTGTTGTATGCTGGCTTACCTGGCTCCACCACTTGTTTAGCAATCATATCAGCATCTACAATGGGATACCCTTGATCTTTGAGCTTGCGAGAAACAGTAGATTTGCCGCTGGCAATACCTCCAGTGAGGCCAAGAATGAGCATGTAAGCGTAAGTTGCTGCAAAGCTTGATGTAGAAAGGAAGTCAGTTGAAAGGAGTTTCTGGGCTGTACTGTGAATCATGTGTCGGTTATATGTGGCCACTGACCTTGAAATGAGTATAAGGGTGATATCTCCAAGTGCTTCCAACATCTGGCTGGCAATGCGTCTATATGCACAAATCTCACATGAAGGTGCATGCTGCGGTGGAGCGCTATATCTACCAATCCTGCAAGCCACTGCCACAATTCCTAGTGCAGTTTGAGGCCTGGTATTTTTTGAAAACCATTGCTATGATAATATGACGAGCTAAGGCTGAGCGGGAGCCTAAATGTGGCCTATGTTTTGCACACCGAAATCTGCAGCCTAAAATCACGCTGCCTAGGATCGATATCACACGCATCGCACGGCGACTTTGAATTTTTTTGATACTTAATTATGGCTCACTGCCCAAATATCTGAAGCCTCCAGTTCTCTGGGTAGAATATTTGGGAATTTCTCCAGAGATGAGGTATCGGACCCCCAAAGACTCTGCACCCCCACAGGAAAAGACTAGCGCCGACAATCACTCATTCCCCTCAAATTACAGCTCTTTAGTCACCCTCTCCTCTATGTCTTCTTTGTTGAGGGGCGATTCTCACACCTGGCAGCCTCACTCCCCGCAAAGCACGTGACGCAAGGTATATAGGTCGCCTTAGCTATTAGCGCATCATTGTACGAAATGACTGCTCAACCTATCAAGTGTAAAGCTGCTGTTGCGTGGGAGGCTGGTAAACCTCTCTCCATTGAAGAAATTGAGGTCGCTCCCCCTAAAGCGCACGAAGTCCGTATCAAGATCGACTTCACTGGAGTTTGCCACACTGATGCCTACACTCTGTCTGGAGTTGACCCGGAGGGCGTTTTTCCTGCCATTCTCGGTCACGAGGGCGGTGGTGTCGTCGAAAGTGTCGGTGAAGACGTTACTAGCGTCAAAGTCGGCGACCATGTTATTCCTCTGTATACTGCCGAGTGCGGTAAATGTAAGATGTGTCTCAGTGGAAAGACTAACCTCTGCTCTGCAGTAAGAGCTACGCAGGGTAAAGGCGTCATGCCCGATGGTACTTCTCGTTTCTCCAAGGATGGGAAGACTATTTATCACTACATGGGCTGCTCTACCTTCAGTCAGTATACTGTTGTTGCCGATGTAAGTGTTGTTGCCATCAACCCCAAGGCTCCTCTTGAAAGCGCTTGTTTGCTTGGCTGCGGTATCACCACTGGTTACGGCGCTGCTAGAATCACCGCTAAGGTTCAAGAGGGCGATACGGTTGCCGTCTTTGGTGCTGGTTGTGTAGGTCTCAGTGTCGTGCAAGGCGCTAAGCTCAGCAAAGCTAGTCGCATTATTGTCGTTGATATCGATGATGGGAAAAAAGAGTGGGCGACCAAATTTGGCGCCACCGATTTTGTCAATTCCAAGAAGCTCGATAAGCCTGTTCAAGAATATCTTGTTGATATCACTGATGGTGGACTTGACTTCACATTTGACTGCACAGGTAATACTGAAGTCATGCGCTCTGCTCTCGAGGCATGCCACAAGGGTTGGGGTCAAAGCATCGTCATCGGTGTCGCAGCCGCTGGCAAAGAGATCTCTACCCGTCCTTTCCAACTTGTTACCGGACGTGTATGGCGCGGATCTGCCTTTGGTGGTGTCAAGGGCCGTACACAGCTTCCTGGGATTGTCGAAGACTATATGGCCGGTGGCTTGATGGTTGATGAGTACATCACTCAAAAGCACCCTCTCAAGGATATCAACAAGGCGTTTGACGACATGCACGGCGGAAAATGTTTGCGTGCTGTCATTGGAATGTTAGATCAGTAAACAATAGCCTCCTATATTTCAATTCAAACCAGATTATCGATACCATCTGTTGGAGAAATCTTATGTATTAGCGATAGAATAGAGGCAGTATGACGCCTTTTGGGTGATTTTGGCTGCTATAAAGTAGATGCAGATGCAATTTAGTCTGTTATTACTAGTCTGCCTTAGCCTTAGCTTGCTTTTTAGTACTTATCTTGAACAAGCTCAACAACACTAGCAAGGTACCAATTAGTACTACAAAGCCAGTCACCCGCTCTACAAAAGGCTGACTCTGTGTATCAATAGTAGGAATAGTGAACTCCACCCCATTAGAGCGCAAAGAATAGAACGATGTACCCTTGGGGAAGAAAGTCTCAATAGCCCATGGCTCGTATGTTAGGGTATCCTTACAAGCCCAAAACACTTCAGGGGCGGGCATCCATCTCGGAACCACATAATCAGGTACTTCGTAGCGCAAATGCAGGGGAATGGAGTAGTTAGACGGCTCATCGAGACGGATCAATGCCTGAGATCCCTGTGTAATAAGCCAAACGGGAGCTTCTAGATCAGTGCTACCCCATACCCCCATTAACTCTGATGGTGGAGTCATGTCAGGCAAGTCTTGAAGCTGGTACTGATCAATGAACACTGCCGGGGGTAGCTTCAAGTGTGCGTACAATACGCAGGTGTCAGCGGGTGCTTTCGTGTCAATATTCAGTATAAGATTTGGATGCATTCCGCCGGAAAATGAGGCCCGAGCAGTATCATTTGTTTGCCGCCAGGTGGGAATCCGATGAAACATGATAGGGGAGCTCTGGGTATCTTCAGGTAGTATTCTTGCCCTCCCAGCAAGCACAATATCGTGGGGCTCACTTATCTCGTCGATTTTCAGTAGTCCGACCTCTACATTTCCTCCAATTATATCATTTCGCATTTGCTGTTTCTCCCAAACCTCCAAACTGACTTTGCCATCATCCCAATTGATAAAAGCTGCTGCTGCGTTCAAACTGAGGCCCAGATCATTTGCCGCATTAGCAACGGAGGCACTAGCGATCTCAGCTGTTCTCCATGTATCAACGTTGTACACCTGTTCATCCTGGAGCGCGACCCCAAAATAGCCCAAAAAGTACGGGTCGAGCTCGCCTTGGAATTCAATTTTAATACCTGGTGGTGGTACAGGAAATGCTTGCCAGTAACGACTATTATCAGTATCAATGTTGTAAGAGATTCTACCCTTACCGTGGGGCACATTGGGAACCGAGTCGAGAGCACTTTTCACGTGTCTGGCGGCCTCGAGTCCATTGACTGCGAGCTTCTGCCCCTTTTCCAGTACCTTAACTTTGGATCCAACATCTTCAAGTGACTCTACAATATACGAGATCAGCATGGTTTACCAGTCAGTGGGCTCGGGGAGTGGCGGGTTGTATGACAAAGGAACGCGAAAACTTGATGAATTTTGAAGTTGTAAATTATAGATTAAATGGAGTATTAAAATAAATTCCTATATAAATGTTGTGTTGAAGCTTTACTTTATGACTATGACCATCAAGACGTCCTATGCAAGTTAATTAATGTGTCGAGGCGATAGCACTTGGAGAAAAAGGCGTTGTGGGTCCTCATTTAACAAAAAAAGCATTCAGCTTGACTTATTCTCAATCACATAAAATTAAGCTCCAGTGCCTTTACACACCCAAGCCGTTCTTTTCAAGCCAACTTGAGACACCATCACGTGACGGGGCATGTAATTAACGTGCATATGGGGACCGCCCCTCTCCCGTTCTCTACACTCGTTCTCACTCCAAACTCGACTCATGGAACCACAGACCCCACCGACTCGTAGAGTAGGCCCAGCATACACTCCAAGGACTCCTCGTGGCGATCCAATCGAAGAGACCCACTTTTTAGATACCCGCAAAAAGCTATTCGCGGAGGAGCAGGCCAGCGTGATGCTCACGCCTAGAATGACCCCTCGTAAACGTATACTCCATCCTCCAAAGACCCCACAAAGAGGCTCAGGTCGCCAAGGTAAACGAAGTGCTCTCCGCTCTAACCTCGAGAAGATTGATGAGGGAGTCTATGTGGGCTTCAATCAAGCGGCGAACTCTCTCGATTGGGACCCATCCCACCCCCATCATGACCGCCCGAAAGACTCTACAAAGGGTATGTGGTATGTCCAGAAAAAGAAAAGGATCTTTAGGCCCTTCAAAGACCAAAAACATTGCCTGCCAGAACCGGTAAGCCTCTTTGGAGAATGCGGGTCCATTGCAAATAGTGACACTGACACCGACATAGAGTGATATATTTATTTAATCCGTATAGTAATATCTTTTTATTGAAAACACAACTACTCTAAACTGCTGTGGGCATCTTGAAACGCCTCAGCTTCCGAAGCCAGCTCATCCAGCTGCGATGTCAAGTTGCCTGTGGTGGTGGGGGTGGTTGGACTCTTGAATGGCTCCTCCTTGAGTTCAACTTTTGAAATTGATAGCTCAGGCTTGGGGGATTCCTCAGGTGATTCTGTCTCAGCGGCTTCCGGGACAGGGTCCGTCGCCGTGGTTGTCGTGGACACCGTACGCGAAGAGGTACGAGAAGCATTGCTTGCAATGCGCGATACTCTCGACTCAACAGATTCCCGCTCTTTGCGAGATTTGACCTCTTTGGATCTTGGCTCCCTGCGCTCGGAATTCTCACGCCTGGGCTGTGCAATCTTGCGTAGCTCTTTAAAAATGTCACGATGCTTGATCAAGTCCTTGACAACTTGGACGCCGAACGTGTCATTAAGAGTATGTGGCGTATACTCGTGGGGTCTCAGCAAATATGTTGACAAAAGCTTAGCGATCTTGGATACAGTATCGTCGTCTGCTTTGGCAATTGAAATTAGCCTGTTGACATGTGAGGTAAGGACATCAAGCGTTGCGATATTTGACACGCGCAGCTGAGCTAGTGTGTTCTGTAGTGCGGTAAGACGCCCTTCACTGGCCGCTTTGCTATAGATTGCCTTGAGGATGTCATAATACTGCGAGGGGAGTACAGAGTCTGGTAACTGGAACAAGTAGGTTCCCAAGATACTCACCACGACCTGCGGGTCATACTTCTCCAAGATTGCCTTATCAAAGTTTACATCCAAGTTAAGCTCGCGGCGCAACGCATTAACCTGGGCGAGGGGTGCCTGCTCTGCCCAGCACTTGAGTCTCGCCTCGTCATTCTCCATTCGAGGGTATGTCTTGTCAAGATGCCCCAAAATAGTGGACACAATATAGGGAACTGGCTTTCCATCACCGCGAGCGCGTAGCTCCAGGTCCATTCCAAAAATGGTGCCGTCAGAGGACGAGTAATAATTATCATAAATAGTGACTTGGGGGATCATGGGTCCAGTTTGATAGGCCTCAATGATGTAACGCAAGTCAGTGGCCGGATTCATAGACTCCTGATAAAGAAGCTGCTTATCGACTGAGGCCTGAATAGAAGGGACAACGTTGGACTGCGAGGCAACGAGGTCAAGTGCGACCGCCTTAAGAGCTTTAAGACGATCGGTCTCGCACTTTTGCATGAAGTTGAAATGATCAATCAGTAGCTCCTCAAGCTGAGATCTGGTGTTATCCAAGATTACCACCGCCTTGCGGTATTTCTGATCAAGGTCCCTGACTTCTCTAGTAAGACGCTCTTCAGGGCGGTCAGTTCCACGGTAATAGCCTTGCCAGCGCTCATGAATGGTCTCGCCAATTGAGGAGCCCATGAAAGAGTCGACAACGCCAGTATTGAAGGAAAGGCCGGCGATCTCATAGGCGCGAGGACGCCATTGGTACATCATTACGGATGAATTGGCGAACTTGGACCCGACCTGACCCACCAGACGCAGTACCCCCGTATCTACCAGGTCTTGACCGATACATTCCACTTTATGGATATCACCCGTGATATGTAGTTGAATCCAGTGCACGATATCAGCACCATTGGAGCAATTAGTGTAGGTGCCTAGAATTGGTACTTTGTGGTCTTTTTTGGGAATCTCTTTAAGCATCCTAGAGATGAGGTCCTGAGCCTCTTTGTCGTCATAGTGGGTACCGTTGAGGGTGAGTTCTTGAGATGTTGCCTCGGAGAGCGGTGTATGCTCGGCAGCGGTTGAGGTATCAGCTGCAGCAGTACCAGCGGCAGCCAAGCTGGTGTTAGAGGCATCGGCGCCAGTCGTAACAGAGGACTGATTGGCCTCAGACTGCTCACTTGTGGTCTCACTAGGCTCACTTTGATCACTCTCGAATCCCTGCTCCTTCATCTCCTCAAGCAATCTGCATTTATTGAAGTAGCGCTTCTGAGCTTTGTTTACCTCGCTGAAATTACGTTCGTACTCTTTGACTTTGGCCTGGGTTGCTTGGCGAGAGTATTCGACGCGCTGAGCATGCTCATCAGCCCAATTTCCGAACGGTTCAGTCACCATTTGACGAATATTCTGGGCAACTTGAAGGTGGTGCTGTCCCTCCTTTGACATTTCCTCCAGAATGCCGACATATGCTTGGCGCATTGAAGCACCATCATCTCTATCGAACCCACTCTTTTTGGGCGCGAAGTTAGTTTTTATATCGCGAAGTTTACGGCCATATGAGTCCTCAATTTCCGCGCGAGCCTGCGCCAACGCATTAATCTCCGCATTTTCGACGCACCCTTGTTCTAGTTTGGAATAGAGAGAATTCAAGCCGTTATGGTAGTCTCTCGACCAGAAACTACTGGCAAAAGACATTCTAAAACCGATTGTAGGAACTTGGGACAAGCAGGATGCGCGCTGCGGGGTTTACGAATCGCCTCAGCTGGGTCACGTGTGACGTGAACGGTGCTTGGACCATGCTCTATATATAAACTTGTACTAGTGCTTTTTGATGTAATGATTAAATGCATATAGACTTCAGTCTGGGTTTTCTCTCGCCTACTTTTCAGTGCCCAGGATGCAGGGGTACACACGAACGGTGTTTCAGGTTATCGTGCTTGTATCGAGGCAACAAGGAAATAGTCCCAGATGTTGATCTTACTGCCCAAATTACCTCTGTTAACTACACAAACCTTATAAGTAGAATTTGTCACCTATTCGTGTGAAGTTGATGAAAAATTCTGTAATTCGGACGTGGTCGCGTTCCTCGCTGGCTGCTATGAACGGGCATTATCACGCACTAGCCCATTCAGAAGTTTCAATGAAAATGTCTGAATGGATTAATGCGAAATATGCATTTTCGGCTTGCGTGTGAGCACACTCATGCTCGGCTTCACTCTACGTTCAGGTAGTAGGAAAGATGACAGTCTGGTCCGAAACAAAAGTTATGGAAAGGTAGGGAGAGAACATTGTAAGTTTGTAGAGGAACTCATTTGATTGCCAATTGTTCCGAATAGCTCCTTGAGCTCAAAAATCCCCGTGAAACGCGCCACAAGCCGTCCATTTTTTTCCATCAATTCGCTTGCACATACACGGGCTGATACCACCAGTGATCGATGTTAGCAGCTCAAGACATAATCCTCTCGATATTTTTTGCTTTGCTTGTACGCTTGAGTATCACGCTCGACAATGACCTATTGAAGTAACAACTAGCACAACATGTGCATACACATCTGTGATTCTATCACATATTCCCCTCATATCTTATACTCACTCTCATGAGGCATGCTCGAAGCTATGAAAGCTTTAGTACGTGTCAATCTTTGCTGGGAGGGAGCGCAAATACAGCTTTCAATGATACGGGTTGGGATGTACCTCCTTCCACAAAAGTTCGCGTTGCGCAAAGAATGCACCTTGTGCCCAAGACGTATTTCAGTACCCACGATGCTCAACGTCAGTGCGTGGGAATGATTAAAGATTTCAAAGATCTTAGCCTATCTTGTGAGAAAGTAAGGGTCGCAGTAGAAGAGGCGGTGACGATCTTTGGGCCCGATGGTTTCAAACTACAAGCAGAGCTCAGAGAAGTGACCACACACCTCTCAAATGGATTTATCGCTGCCGCAGAGTCTACTAGTGACTTCATGAAAATACTTGAGGCGAGTTGCAAGAGGGCGGCGTTTGTGGAACCCGAGTACCGAAAAGCATACAAGCATGTTATCAAAGCGCAAGAAAAGTTCACTTATGCAGAAAGCCATGGAGCAAGCCAGACAAAAATTGCTAATCTGAGCCGTGATCTTGAGCGCAAGAAGGTCAGTTGCGAAGTTGTCAAACGCACCTATGATGAGGAGACTCTCGCGCTTGCGTTACAGCTTTGCCATGGGTTTGCTCAACAGATCTCATTCAATAGTTCCTCTATTTCTGAAAGCTTCCGCTTGGTGACGGATCTACCTCACGACCTTGATGCCTCCCCCTTTCCAGATCACAATGGCATCCATCGCGACTACAATGAGTGTGCCGAAGAGCCACATTACTTTGAGCCAGATGATGTCTATAGTCAGGCAAATATGTTCACAAAACCCCTTGACTCCGTTCCTGATGAAGAGGGGGAGATATCCAGTATTCTTGAAGATATTGCCCACTGTCAGGGATATTCCAATCCTCACGTCGAGCCGTGTGATCCAAGGGTGGAAGTTCCAACACGCATCTCACGAGCCACTTGCCCTCTATACTCTGGTAATCTTCAGCATGACCGAACTCCTCTTGATCAGGCAAGTAGTGTGTATCTACAATTAGATCCTGCAGGGGAAGATACTCAGAGTGATGGAGGCGTATGGAAATAAGAGGGACACCCAAGTCTATAGGCTCCGTTTAGTTAGATATCAGTAGAAATAGTTATGGTTTATTCATGCAGAGACGAATCGAAGCATTTTCCGAGCTATCGCGATTGTTGATTGTGATATTATAATAGGTCGCTGCGAGTTTCTATAGTCCGAGACTTAGCCCATAGACCTCATGCTATCTAGTAAAACACGCTACGTGTTCTGTGACAAGAAATTCCGGCATTCTGTTCGACTTCTTTTGCAGTATCCCAGAGGTAAAAGTCAAGCAACACGGAGTTGACATTGTCAATGTGAGTGCGTATCACTTCAACGGCCCAGATAGAGCACCCACGAAGCTCTATCTCCATATCTGATCCGCTGGGAATAAGCTCACCCTTATTGATTGCGTCCATGAGCTCCTTTGAGTAAGTGAGACAACTTAAGTCGTGGAGAATCTGAGGAACACGATAATCGGCGAACATGGTAACATCATCAATATCATTGAATTGACCATACCCTCGACCTTCAAAGCATGCCCACAGGTCGCCTACCAAGATTTGGGCTCGCTTGAGGATACGCACTTGAGTGCCCTTGTAGTCAAAGACATCATTGTATGAGCTCATGTTGCGACGAACGGTCTCGATCAGAGTGTTTGCGGAATGGTTAGCTCTTTCAACAATTTCTGCGAATGAAGTGGCACCAGCCTTCTTGATCGCTTTGCCCGCCTCAACAAGTGCATTATATCGCTCCTCCAGCATGGGTATCTGCTCGTCAGTAGCAGAATCAAATATTTCACCTAGTACTCCAATGGTGAATTTATCTGAAATCCAAAATTCCGGTGAAGTGATGGCAACTCCTCGGTCAAGAGCTCTGTTGATAGCAGCAGGTAAAGACCAGTAGCCAGTATAGTTCTTGTGGTTGTAATACACGGTGAACCGGTGTGCATCTTCAAGCTCACTCCAAAAAGAAAAGTTAAGTGTGTCAACTGTGAAAATCCAATCCACTGTAGCGGCTGTCTTCTGCTTCGGGTTTAGAGGGTGCTGGGCCCATGAAGATGTGGAGTAGTTCTTTTCCTTCATCCTTTCCTTGATTTTTGACGATACTCTTTCACACGCATCTTCATTTACTTTGCAGAATGTGGCATTCCTGGCAATGTATTGAGAGCTCGTCCTTACGTCCATGTAATTTGATAAGATTTCAGGTTGGGTGCTAGGATTTGAATCAAAGGATACGTGACCTCACTTTTGAGCCTGTACAGAAATCGTGTATCTACATCTACATGCATGTAGCGACAGTAGGGATTGATTCTGATTTTGATGTCCATTGAAAGGCTCCATGTGACTATTACCGGTCCTATGTGCCAGTCCTATGTGCCGGTCCTATGTGCTATCTAGTTACCTAGTCTATGTGGATTGAACTTTTCTGTAGGTGATCGCCATTACAGAACAGCCAGCTCTGCGCAGAAGAATAAGAATGAGCAAGTTTCCGGTTGCTGTGTCCTTTTATTTTGGATCCTGGCTGGACTGGAAGACGAGGCCGTGGGACTTCAGGGTATGCGTTACCTGAGATATGTCAAGGCCGGAAATGTACCAAATACTTCACCCAATCATTTAATAAACTTGTAGCAAACAGCACAAGGTCAATAGGACCCGAGACGGTAGACTTGTCGGCTCCCCAGGCGTCAGGGGGTTCGCGACTGCATGCATAAATCATGCAAGTTACGATTTGAGTGCTAGATTGCCAAGTGTTGAGCGACAAATGCGTTGATTGAACACTCTGTGTTCATAAAATTGGAAGTTCATTTAAAACCCTTGGCATGGCTATCCTCAACCTTGAATGCACATACCTGCGCAGCTCTTAACGCGTGGGAGAGTCGAAATTTGCCACAACCAGCCACAGTCGCGAAACCTTCTTTTGTCCCCGCAACTTGTTATTCGTCAGCATACCTTTGCACTCTAACCCATGGAAGACGAGTTCTTTTACCTGAAGGAGGATTTTGACTTCCAGAAGCTCAAGAAGCTAGAGCTTGTATCTATTATCAACCGGCACAGCACGGATAGTGATCAAGTCTCCATGGCTTTGACGAAGTCCGAACTTGTCTATGAGTTTAACACGCGTATCATTCGGCGTCGCGCACAGCTCTTGGAGGAATTTCAGGCCGTGATCCCCACTGGAAACAATATCGAAGATGCAGAGACGCGCGGACGCCCTTCTAAAAGCTCCTCAAACGCGCTGAGCTCTGTGCATCTCAGTCCCAAAGGACCTCGTACTCGCTCAAGATCGCGCAGCCCTGTTCGTTCCGCACCTTCTCCTACAAAACGGCGCCCGCGCCGTGAGGCACTCAAGGAGGCTATTGCTGAGAATCCTGAACTCGAAGGTCAGGTTGCCTCCGAGGCCAAACGCCCTGCTCTTACCGCTGCTGCCGCTCCCGCTAAGTCCCCTACTAAACCCAAGAAAGAGCTTTCTACCGCTCAGATTATGCTTCAAAAGTCTGAGAGTCTCAAGCAGGAGGCTCCAAAGAAAGAGAAGGAAGCTGTCAAGAGGGAGAAGGAGTTGCTTAAATCTCCTTCCAAGTCTCGCAAGTCCAAGATCGTCAAGGACGTCAAAGGAGAGGAAGAGTCAAACTTCAGCAACGATAACTTGTTTCAGCAGCCCTCAAGCACAGATTTCAAGCGCAAGCGCCGCTCAGATGCTGATGACGCTGCTGAAGAACGACCTGCTCGTCGTCGTGAAGTCGCACCTCACAAGCATAAACAGGACCCCCCTCAGAGTCTACCTGTGAATGCCCAGGATGTCTTCAGCCACCCCCCCGACTTGCAGGCCCCGGCAAATTTGTCTCACGAACCTTTTGATGTCTCTTATGGAGAAGGAAACGATGCCAATGACAACTTTGTGGATGAAGTGTTGCAAATGCCTGATCCTGAGAATGTAATTGATGCGCTAACCTCTACTCCTGCCCCTGCACATGCTCCGGGCACTAGCTGGCTCCCCTCACTCAATCAGATCCAACAAAAAGTTAGTGCTGCCGTTGGGGCTGTAGAGAATGTTGCTGAGGAGGCTACGGCTTTTACAGAAGTTATGGATGGCGATTTCGCTCGTTCCTCTTCTGTCGAGCAGGAAGAACGCGAAGATGATGAGAGACCAGAGACTGCCAGTGCCGAGGCAAAGGAGGGTGGAGAGAAAGGAGAGCATACACCCTGGTATAAGCTCAATATCCCCAAGGTCAAGATACCTAAACCACACTTGCCCGAATTACAGCATGTACCTAAGCTGCGTTTGCCTGCTCTTCCCAAGCCCACCATACCCCCTATTGCTTGGAGAAAGATTGCGGTCAATTCTCTCAAATACTCAAGCTTATTCGCTGGCTCCTTGATTACAATCAGTTTGATTCTCTTCGGCTCATATCTGCTTCTCTGGGTTCGTGATCAAAAGCTTGCGATTGGCTATTGTACATCGCTCAACCAGCGATCAGTCTCCTACCCTGCATTCCTTGAAGCTGATTTGGATGGGCACCACCATATTCTGCAACAGGCACAAGAACAGGCACTTGGCGTGTTCGAGAGCTGCGCTCCCGTTTGTACTAAATGTCCCAAGAATGCCAAGTGCACCACTTATGATGCGGTTTGCTTGGAAACTTTCGTGAAAGAGTGGCCCTTGCTTTCTTATGTCGGCGTGCCTCTGGCACCCAGATGTGTCAAAGATCCTGTGAAGCTTTACAAGCTGAAAGAGCTCAAGAAGCGTGCTACAGCAATTCTCAACCAGCTACGGGCCGATTATGAGTGTCGTGGTACGAAGCAAATTGCGCTCAATGAAGAGCAGCTCAAAGAGCAATTGCGCAGCAAGAGATCGCAGGGTGTTGATGATGAGCTGTTTGAAGAGCTTTTCGCGAAGGTTCGCAGTGACTTCGAGCAGGGCGATGTTGACTATCCCGAGATTCAAGTTACAAGGCAAGTAGAAATTATCCCTGTTGTGGACGATGAACTAACGATGACCCCCAGTCCCGAGCAGAAAGAAACGCTCTACTTCTCATCGACCTCGCTCGTATATGTGAGCTTTTGGTGTCGTCTCAAGCTCGCTGCCCGTGATTTTACCCATGAGCACCAGAAAGAGCTGCAGAAAATTGTCTGCATTCTTTTCATCGTGATACTGGCCGTGCTTCGGTTTACCCAGCTGTATCTTCGCCATGCCAGACGCCAGGGAGTGTACGAAACCTGGATTAAAGTTTTGAAAGAGCTGCGCGAGGATGCTGATAGTGATCCTACCGGTCAGCAGACAGGCTGGTCTGCTGCCCATATTCTCTTACGCCAGGCTGACCCCAAAGACCGCCAATACTTGGAGAAGCTAATTGACGACAATACCAACGTGAGAGTGCGGGAGGTTGAGCAGGCTGGCGAAATGGTGAGAGCGTGGGAATGGGTACCTTGAGTTTGGCGTTTGAAATTTGTTTCGCCATATATACAAGGACGCTAAATTTAACAGATATTTATTCTAATAATTAGTCGTAGCTTTTCAATAAAATTAATGATGAGGCTTCCTTTTAATGAGCTATGGGAATGGATTTCGGGTCCCACTTGCAGATAAAAGGTGGACCGCATCCTAAATCTCCCTTTAGGGCTAGTGCTTGATGATTCGGATGGTCACCGTTCCAATCAGACTCACAAGCTTTTTCAGCCCTAAATCCCGAGGGAAGTAAACAAAGAAAGTGTCTTAGAGTATACTTGTGTGAGAAAAAGTGCACCTGAAACAGCCCCAATAATATGCTGCAAGGGACCTCAAGTGTTTGTGTTTACATTTTGGCCACACAAGTTGCCACTACTGATTCGGCAATGGCAAAGTATTTTGAAAGAAACGGAAAGTTTGCGTTTCCAAATGAATTATTTCCGACTTTAAATTCATCAGATCTGCCAGAAGCTCCTGAAAAGGCCGCAAACCAGCTCTCAGCGCAGTTTCAGTCCGTCGATTCAAAACCTGAGGGTGCTCAGCTCGAGTGCGCAACGAGAATATTATTTCACGCTGAGATTTATGGCACTATCCCCACAGAAACTATCAATAAAGCATGTGAGATGTTAGACTCTTTAGCGGAAACAAGCGCTACCGCGAGTTATATCGTGGGCAACTGGTACATGTACGGTCTATTTGGTCGTACCCAGGCCAGATCAAAAGCTAAAGACTACTACAGAAAATCTATAAAGCTCGGAGGTACTCGGAGCTGGTACAGACTGGGATCGTCAGCAGAAGAGAAGAACGATGCCGATATGGCGGTTTCTAGATACGAGTGTGGGGCAAAACTCGGTGATGCTGCGTGCCTCTATCGCCTGGCTATTGCTATTCTTAAAGGACACTTTGGTTACCCCAAGGATGCACAAAAAGCCTTAAATCTTCTCGAAAAGGCATGCGAAAACGCTGATGAGGATTTTCCTCAACCATTTTTCTTATCAGGAATGGTTCTACTGGGCGAAGTTGAGCAGGGTGCGGTAGCTCCGAATCGCTCTAAGGGGTTTGAACGTATTCGGAAGGCTGCTAAACTACATTTTGCGCCAGCTCTTATACGTATGGCGGCCGCACATCAGCAAAATGCCCTCCCTTATGATTGTGCAGCTGTTATGAGATACTTACATTGTGCCGCGCGTCAGGAACGGTTCTTGGCATTTCAAAAGTTGACTCCTCAGTTTGCTGGTGATGCCGAGATCCAGCTCTCAAAGTTGTTTTTGTGTGGGGCCAAGCCTATTATTATGCCGAATGAAGAATGGGCATACAAGTTTGCCGTTGCTAGTGTTGAATGTGGCAATTCAACTGCTCAGTTTGCAGTGGGCTACTATGCCGAGGTAGGTGTTTACATTCGTCGAGATCTTCAGCTGGCAACAACTATGTATGAGCAGGCAAGCCTCAACAATTGTGAGGCCGCAACCCAAAGACTGGCAAAGTGCAAGAAAAGTCTCACTGGTGGTGTCGATCTAAAGCGAAGTGCCACACTGACTCGCAAGGATCATGAGGTCGCTCTGCAACGGACACTTTCCCAAGCTTCACAAAACGGTAAAAATGTCTCAATGAGGAATATTGTAGAGAATTTGGGCCAGCAATTGGATGAATCTGAGGTCACGGCACCACATCGTCCCCAGCCCATTAAAGTGGATCTTTCGGGGCCAGGGGTACCCAACGCTTCTCGGAACCCATTTGATCCCGTGAATACACCTCAAAGCGATGGTACTCCTCTCACATCTCCGGATTCTTCTCAGCCGTCCCCAATCGCTATTTCTTGTGCTCTAAAGCCACCATATCCCGAGACTACCACAAAGGCACCGTATCCATCAGATGAATCAGTGAAGCAGTTGGATCAGCCTTTCAGTACTTCGACAAAAGCTGATAATTCGGAGCTCAAACTAGACAATGAAAGAAGCATGCCATTGGATGTACCTGGTACCCCTTATCCTGCTTCCCCCGAAGGTAAACCAGAGATGCTGGCTACTAGTGAGATTTTAACTGGCCTTGATCGAAACGACAAGAGCCCTTATCCTGTTTCTCCAGGAGCGTTCAAATCTCCGTATCCATTATCACCTCCCAAGCCATTGGCCACCTTAAAAACCAGAGCAAGTGTTTACCCTGATGATGGTCCTAAAGTGCAAAAAACAAGTGTTTACATTCCTGATAGCCCTGATGAGAGGTATGCAAGCCCTGGGTCCAATCAGCCTTACTCACGGTCCACATCGCCTTTTCGGTCGATAAGCTCGAACTTTTCTGCGCCTAACTGGGTCAAGGGGCACTCAAGATCTCGCAGTGCATCTCCAGAGAGGACCCCAAGCCCCTCCCGAAGGTCGCCTCTCAGTGTGATGTCGAAGCTCAGGAATAGACTTAGTATGGGCGGTAGTAACATTCCAGAGAATAAATTCGCCCCAGTTGATTTTGACCAACCAGCACAACGCGAAGAGGCGTCACAAGATAAACCGATACAAAATACATCAACATTCGAAGCAGACTCGATACTTGGGGATCAATTGGCAAACCCTGCTCTTATCACGTCGCTCAACATGGAGGCCCCTTTGGCGAAGCCGGCTCCCTTTGACTCCTCTCTCGGCTCAATTCTTGAGGATGGCTCTAAACTTACTTCTATGCAAGCACCTCCACCACCTGGTGTGGGGTCTCGATCGAGTACACCCGTTCAGCGCAAGCCTATTGGTACTCCTGCAAATATACCAACTGCCAGGAGCGGTACGCCATCGCCTGAACGTCCTGCGTCACCTTTTGTAAATGGTATCTCACCAAGTGCTTCGAGCAGGCAAGTACCAGTGGCAAAACCTAGCACGGATTCTTCTCAACACAAATCTACTACGGCAATGGGCATTAAGCGCTCCTCAGCGAGTGTGAGACCAAAGGGCCATCGATACAGCATGTCAATGGCTACCCCTTCAGACAGTAAGACTGATGGAGGAAAGGAAATGCAAAGCACCAGTAGAAATGTATCTTCACCCCTTAGAACATTAAAAGATTCTGGCTCTGCTACTGTAAATTCAGTGGCTTTGAAACACCACGCTCTTTCTTTTGATGAAATGGGTATAAAGACGGTAGTTGAGGAGAAGGGAGGTCCTTGCGTGATTGCGTGATTAATATCGGTTGATTCTAATATATAATTTATAATAGTTTTTCATACGTACCGGAAAACATAATGAACTCCATATCGAAAACAGTGAGTGAGCGATTCGAAGAAAGCGTGCTATACGCATTGACGAGGGTATGGTTTAAATACCCTATTAAGTGAATAGAATTTTAGCTTTTAATAAATAAAGACGAGGTGATGAATTGAGCGTTGCCAGCACAAATCAAATATGATTAGGGTTGTCAGGGTTCGGGGCCATCACAGGGCAAAGGCAAGTGGGAGTGCTCGGCGGCCATGCACACGATTCTAAGATCAATTAGCCGAAGTCTTCACCTTGACGTCAGCTAAATCTTCTTTGATATCAGGAAACACTTTTTCAAGCTCATGCACCAAGGTCTTTTGGAAAGATGCCATTGCAATCATTTTACCCCTTACAAACTGATTCTGTTTAGCAACGAGCTCCACAAACTCGCGTGAATAAATATCAGGATTACGACCAGCATCAATATAATCGAGGATATCGATGGGGACCTTGGTTTCTCCCATGGTTTTGGCGGTTTGTTGAACAGCTGCCATGTCTTGAATGTACTTTTGAATGTCCATGTCCAGGGCCATCTTTGTTGATGGTTCATCAGGATAGTCGTGCACAATGATTCCCAGCTCTATAAGGCTTTCAATAGCACGCTGAAGCTCATTTTTCATCGCTTCAAGCTGTTGCATATAAGCAGTCATTACAAACGCTCTCCACCACACAGCAGCTTAATGGATAACTGGTCTTTGGGGACCATCAACGCTGTGTCGGGCGCAGTGGCCGGATTGGTTTCTGGTATAGTAGTGTGCCCCCTGGATGTAGTAAAGACGAAGTTGCAGGTCCAAGGGTTCACAAACATGGAAGGATACAGAGGAGTTGCGGGAACCCTACGGCAAATCCTCAAGGAAGACGGCCCAAAAGGACTCTATAGAGGCTTAAGCCCACTAGTGCTGGGATATTTACCCACATGGGCTATCTATTTTTGTGTGTACGGTCAAGTAAGGGGCAAGGACCCGTCTCTCAGGGCCGATGTACTTGCCTCAGTGGCAGCAGGTGCCACGTCCACAATGGTAACGAACCCAATTTGGGTCATCAAAACGCGGCTCATGTCTCAATCTAAGAATACTTTATGGCACTATACTGGCATCCTGAATGCAGCAACTAGCATGTACCGTGAAGAAGGCCCTAGGGTATTCTATTCAGGATTAACAAGCGCATTGCTCGGTCTGCCTCACGTTGCCATTCAATTTCCACTCTACGAGTTTCTCAAACAGAAATTAAACGCCAAGGAACACCCCTCCGGATATTTGGCGGCCTCAGTTTTGTCCAAGTGTGTTGCCAGCACAATTACATACCCTCACGAGGTCATCAGATCGAGAGATCAAATCAAATCTTCAAACAAGTATAATGGAGTTCTACAAACCTCTATGGTCATCTACAGAGAGGAAGGATGGCGTGCGTTTTATGCAGGACTGGCAACAAACATTTGTCGAGCACTTCCTGCTTCAGCGATCACGCTCCTGACTTTTGAGTTTGTCTCACACACCCTGAAAAAACGTCACCTTCACCCAATCACGCATGATAAGGATAGGTGACTTGGGTCCTCCTCCTGTATATTTATCTCTTATGTATTTCTAGTTTCACGCAACGCAGAGTGACGTCTCTATGCATCGTTTTCATGCAGTTCTGCGAACGGGTTTGCGACGTCATTAGAGGCAAGTTACATAACCCCATGACGGCCCCCGACTCAACGGGGGAAGGTAAAGTGAGCCCAAAATACCGCTCCTAGTCAGCTGATGTGCTTCCTTTGACTCGAGGCTAAAGCTTATCTCTCTATTAATCTTAAGATTAGAAAGGCTAATAGATTTGATTGCTTAATATCATTTCGTGTTCGTCTCCGACGAGCCAACGGAATTTAGTCAGTTATCTTCTACCTGCAATGCATGTCCCAGGAATGTGTCTGGAAAAACGCAGCCTCGTACAGGACCATTGATCCCGGTGGTTTGAGTCGTCTTCAAAACCATAGGTGCTACAAGAATACTTTAAAAAACACAGAAGTAATCAGGATCAACCAAATGTATTCTTCCTATATAAAAAAATTCCTCATGCCGGCCAATTGGGATGTGTGTGAGGTCAGGTGACGAGCAGCTCGGTATTGTTTTACACTGGAACCGGGACAGAATTGCAAGATCTTCTCACAGCTTTCTACATATGAGGTATAGAGAGAGACTGGACAAGCACGGTACAATGCGTTTCCGTGCCTGGGCGGTTGGCAGCACACTACTTGGGTCGGCATGCATACCGTCATTCACTGATTGTTGCTACTAAAGCGGGTATGTGAAGCTCTATAGGATTCTTACGGGGTCTGAAGTAGTAATCTTGGATAAGTAACGCTAAGAGGACCTGAACAGAACCCAGAAGGGGTGGCTGTACAAACTCTACCTGATTTGCACAACCACCGACGTCGACCGATGCGAACATGCAAGGGCGTGCATACTGGGTTAGGAGCGACCTCCGTCCGGTGGCCTAAAGTAAAGTAACAAACGCTATTGCTTAAGCTGGATAACAGAGAAGTAATGGTTATACTAGAAAGAAAAAATTTTTCACCTCCAGGTAGGCTATGAGAGCCATCGGATCAACAGGTAGCTGGTGGTCGGAGAGCGACCTTGCATGCGTAGACCTATGATTGGTCAAATCGTGCATAGCATTTCCCAAGACGGGTGCATGCGGCAGCGGAATATGCGTAAATAAAAACAAACCCTTACCGACCGCATCATTATATAAACCTTCCACCTTCCCATCACCGCCCCTCTGTTGCAATGAAGGTATCTGGAGTCGCTGCCGTTATGATGCTGGCCGGCACTGCCGTCGCCCAGCGCGAGTTCACTACTATCCAGCCTAGCGGAACTTTTGATCCCCGCGCCGAGACTGCTATTGAGACAGTCTACCCTGCCCAGCACCACTACGCTAAGGGCCGTTTTGTCGACCACGTCTGGGTCATTGTTTTGGACAGTGCCACCTACGAAGATGCTAGCAACAACGCCGATTTGCAGGCTCTTGAGCAGTACGGTCAGAAGTTGACCAACTACTACGCTCTCACCCACCCCGCCCAGGCCAACTTCCTTGGTATGGTCGGTGGTGATACCTTCGGTCTTACCGAGGAGCGTTTTGTTGCCCTTCCTGGTAACGTCTCCACCGTTGCCGAGTCTTTCGAGGCCGCTCGTGTTCTTTGGGCCCAGTACACTGAGGACCAGCCATTCACCGGATACCCTGGCTGGGAGTACGCCAACCCCTACGGCGGTAACTACACCCGCTCCAAGAATGGGTTTATTGCATTCGACTCTGTTGCTCAGGAGCCTCGCCGCCTTGCTAACCTCAAATCTTACAAGAACTTTGAGCTCGATCGCTCTTCTGGCCACATTGCCCAGTGGCTCATGATCCGCCCCAACAACCAGCACGATGGTACTGACTCCCTCGAAGATGGTGCCTCTTGGGTCCGCAACTTGCTTGAGCCCATTCTTTCTGACAAGAAGCAGCAGCACCGTCACGCTTTCATCGTCACTTTTGCTCACGCTGGCGATGATGCCGACTCTAACCAGGTCTACACTCTTGTTCTTGGTGACCTCCAGAAGAAGCACAAGGGTACTGAGGATGATACCTACTATGATCACTACTCTATCCTCGCCACCACTGAGGGTAACTGGGATCTTCCTTCCCTCGGTCGTTACGACTGCGGTGCTAATGTCTTCGAGGCTTTTAACCATAAGATTCATCACAAGAACGTTGCTACTCTTCCTTCTCAGAACAACAACAACGACATTCTTGCCGGTTACTTGTCTAGCTTTGACAACCCCCTTCCTTTCCCTAACATCAACTGCGAGGGTGCTGGCCGTGCCGGTGTTGTTAAGCGCGCTAAGAAGCTTTGGAAGAAGATCTCCTACTCTTATTACCAGTGGACTTTTGACTACTAATCCAGTGCGTAGTCTTTAATTCCGTAATTTCACTAATTACATATAATAATCATTTTAAGAATAATTCTAAATGAATTCATTTGGAACCCCTGGCAGTTTAGGGGCTAGCAATTGGAATTAGTTGGAGATGAGTCTTGCAAAGTAATAGATTGTAGGGTTACGCTCTATGCAGTGCAACAACATTTAGGTGTCGTCTTTGTACCTAGGTGCAGTACTTGAGGTTTGGAGCTAAAATGCTCGCACAAGAAGTAGTAGATACGTTGGCGAGTCCATAATGATTACAGGATTTCCGAATACATCAGAAGTGAAAATGTGGTTTTAAACTCTCGAGATACCGTGGAAAGCTTTAGCCAGTTGAGTAGAGTTTGCTCTAAGTGATGTACGATAAGCCTCCAGACCTCAAGCTGCATGAAGAGTCGCCGGTGCAGTGACAAATGCAGCCAGCGCCAGGCGAGCGGTCGCCAATTGGATAGACAGGAAGCATAGTGGACGGAAGCGAGAATTAGTTTCTATGCTACGAGCCATCTAAGAGAACTGGAGCGTATATTGTCCTCGCAACTGGTGAGACCTTCACTCAAGCTTCTCGTATGATAGTACTAGGCTATGATTTTCTACGATCGTGCACCTGAGACGCTGTCCTATCAGTTAATATACATATGTATATATATATATATATATGTCTATATAGTGTACGACAAGGCTAGATAGGCGAGTTCACCGTCAACTCCTGTGAGGAGGGTGATCACAGTTATCACAGCTGTTACTTTGTGGACGTGTAACGTCGGATATTGAGAAATCATTCGGCACGATGATCGGTTGAGATTTTTTTGAAATAGTGGCCGGCAACCTCCCACGCTCAATCTAAGCAAAGTCGGGCTCATATATCGTGATGCAAAAGTCAACATATAGCGTCGAAGCTAGAAAGAGAATTCTCCAATTCCCCGACTCTCCAGAAAATTATCAAATCTGGGATTTTCCAATACATTGCGCACAAAGATATTTAACCGCCCTCACGCGCTGGGAGCGTATCGATTATGTATTCGGCTGCAGGCGTGCATCTAGAAGAGCTGTCCACTGTGGCTAATCGAGAATATTGAGTTTCATCTTTAGAACAATCTTTGGCGTTGCAATGGGGCAAGAGATTAGCTAGCCGGTACCCCTCGACCACCAGATAGAAACTCTACTCCCCTCTGTTGCATGTGGTGACGGTATTTGCAGCCATTGATAAGGCATAAGTCCATCTAAATGGGTAAGCGAGAGAGACTGATGTTTTAGATTAATTGCACTATTGGACCAATCGCACCCTAATGGTACTTGCTAGAGTCAAATAATGAGAGGAAACACACATGACCTAGAAAGTGCGAAAGATTGATTCCAGAGACTTATCAAAAGTTCGCCACCTGGAAACATTCTAGGTGGCGACCGGGCCAAGATGCAGCATACTGAGGCGCCTCCTAGTGGAACATCCCCCGCATGGTATGTTTTGAATCTTGATAGGCACGCGTTTCAGCACTTGTATGGTATAAGACTTGGAGCACCTCAGAAAAGGGAGCGGATTCTGGGAATTAATGCTAGAAAGACACCCAAACTCCCAATCTCCCCAACGCTCTTGCATGTCGGCCCCCTCCCCATGCCTGCATTATCATGCATATTGCCCTGTTAAGACTGAATTAAAGCGAACCTGCGAGACACGATCTCATCGCTTTCTCCTCGCTCACATCACCACTTCCGATGACAGAGTATACAAAGGATGATGAACTTCTCATGAATCTGGGATACAAACCCGAGTTACGGCGAAATTTCAGCCCTATTCAGGTGTTTGGTATCGCATTCAGTATTATGTCGCTGATGCCATCTATAGCATCGGTTTTTTCTATCGCATTGAGTGCGGGAGGAGTAGGAATGACATGGGGCTGGCTGTGCCCGGCAATATTTATTCTATCGGTCGGTGTTGCCCTCGCTGAACTGGGCAGTGCCATGCCCACGAGCGGTGGCCTTTACTGGTGGACGTTCAAATTCGCTCCTAAAAATTACCGACGCGTTCTTTGCTGGTTGGCAGGTTACGCAAACTGTTTCGGATTGATCGGTGGCCTTTGCTCTATCAATTACGGGTTCGGCACAATGGTCATGTCCATCCCTAATATTGCTAGTGATGGTGACTTTGAAGGGACACACTACCAGGCGTATGGCGTCTTCGTAGCATGTACAGCCACTCAAGCTATTGTGAGTATGCTCACCTCGCGGTTTATGGCTCGAATTCAAACTTTCTGTATTGTGCTTAACGCGATCCTGATTGGAGTGGTCTGCATCGCTCTTCCAATTGGACTCGTAAAGAATGGCGGAAAAATAAACTCCGGTAAGTTTGTCTTTGGAGACACCTCTAATTTTTTTGAGGGCTGGCCTTTTGGCTGGTCGTTTTTCCTTTCTTGGATGGCATGTATTTGGACGATTGGTGCCTTTGATAGCTGTATCCACATGTCCGAGGAAGCTTCAAATGCTGCAACTGCTGTGCCTCTTGGCATTGTTATGGCTATCGGTCTCTGTGGCTTGCTGGGGTTTGCTATCATGTGTGTGCTGGCAGCGGTAGTAAACCCAGATATCGAGAGCGTTCTCAATAGTAGTACCGGCTCTGCATTCGCGCAAGTAGTACTTGATTGCCTCGGTAAAAGGTGGGCCATTGCCATTGAGGTATCAATGGCAGTTGTACAGTGGTTGATGGGTCTCTCAGTCTTAGTCGCTACCTCGCGTCAGACGTGGTCGTTTAGTCGCGACGGTGCCTTACCGTTCTCCCGTTATATCAGTAAAATTGATCGGAAACGCGCAGTACCAATTATGGCAATCCTTTTCGATTGTGCTGTGGCTATCACCGTAGGGCTGCTAATCTTGATCGGTACTACCGCGGCCAATGCCCTGTTCTCCCTTTACACAAGCTCTAACTCAATTGCATGGCTTTCACCTATTATTTGGAGAGCTTGGTACGGCAGTACTGCCGAATTTATTCCGGGCCCGTTTTACTTGGGCGAGTTTTGGTCAAGAGTCAACAATATTGTTGCATCGGTGTACCTGATTTACTCTGCACTTATCATTGCGGTGTGGCCAACTGTCACACCTGTTGATCCGGATACCATGAACTACACAGCTGTAATCAACCCTGCTGTCTGGATTGGATGCCTTATTTATTATTGGGTCGATGGTCACAAGTGGTTCCAGGGACCAAAGCTTACCGTGGATGTCGAGGTTCTTGAAAGCAAGGATGGCCCCATCGATAAGGCGATAGTGCATATGCCAAGTAAGAGGGGAGACGAGAATTCTCAAATCACACACGAACGAAGCGCCGCCACCAGCAGTGACGAGATCAAATCACAGCCAAAAATCACGCAAAAACTCGTGTAACACCTCTGTGGGTGAGTTTCCGGTTCTAATTTATCGAAGACAGCTTCTGAATCCATGCTATATTCACTAATATCGTTAACCTAATCTTTAAAAAAATTCATTATTGTATACAAACTACACATAGCTCAACTAAATTCCAATTATCTGCGGCCCTTGGACTTTCTTCCTCTGCGCGAGGGAGCTGCACTTTCTTCAGGAGAGCCTCTCTCAGCCAGCTCATCCTCACGGGCGGCCTCTTCTTCGAGTTCATCCCATTCGGGACCACTGTCCTCCTCTTCTGTCTCAATCTCAGACTCGGCGGAGAAGTCCTCCTCTTCATCATCAAATTCGGACTCAGAAGCAGCAGCATCTCCATCATCCTCGAACTCAGACTCTTCTTCCACGACCTCCTCCTCATTGCTGTCCTCCAAGCTCAAAAACTCCCAGCCATCATTCTGGAAGAAGTCAGAAGGTGCACCTGCAATAGTTTTCATGATTACACTCCAGTTAAGATTGAGGGGACCCTCATAAAATGCAATGTCCATTTCGTTGAGCCAATCCTTGACTGCATCCAGCTGGCTGATAGGAATTGTGTTGATGTGGGTAGGAGCTTTAGTATAGTCCTTGTAAACGAATACCATATCAAATTCTTTGAGGCCAAACTGAATACGCTCGAGATGAGCAATTTCAATCTCATCGAGTTTCACTACCAAGAATGGAGTATCAACAAGCTGCACAAGACAGTCCGTGGTGGGTTGAATGAAAACGTTGGTGCGGAAAGGAACACCGTAGAAACCCAACTCGCGGAAAGGAATATCAACTTCCAGTTTTTCGCTAGCTTTGGCAATTTGCTCAGCAAAAACCTTGAACTCCCGATCAAGAGCCTTTCTTATTCTGCGCTCATCTTGCTCTTGCTCAATTTCATCTTCATCACCATAACGATAGCGACGCTTGCGGGTTCCAGTATCATCGTAGGCGAAATCAGTGGCATCACGATAAAACTGCACATCCATTGTCTTGCGTTTACCAATCATGATGGGCGCTTTGAGGCGGAAATGAATCAATACGACAAGCTCGCTAACACTTGGCTGGAAAAACAACTTGTCTACATTTGAAAACAAGACCTCAACTTTTTGGTCACGACCTTGAGGGCTCTGATACCGAACACCATTTTTATGAATTTCCAAAAATCCCGCAACACGTTTCCCCTCTGGCATGGGACGCACAAAGACAGGGTCGAGACGAGCAGGACGACGATCTTTGACTTCAACGAGTTTATCCTGCTGAACAACATCTTTGAGCTGACGGCGCTCTGCTTCTTTGCGAACTGAGTCACGCTTCATATCAGTTATGCGCTTGAAAACGTCGTTTACGCGGTCTACGTTTTTGCTGCGAATTGTCAACGACTTGACAAAAGTGGCACTAGGGTTCTCAAATGGCATCTCGTTCTTCCCCAGAGCAGTATCAGGAGAATTGAAATTCAGACGCAAATAAATGTATTCGCCCTCTTCGGTCTTGGAGCCATTCTTGAAGGTGTTGATGTGGAAAGGGACCGGACGACCGTTAACAGGTACAATAATAGTTTGAGTGGCAGAGTCTAGCGCGATGCGGAGGTCTTTTAGCTGGGGTAACTGCTGCTCACGCTTATAAGACTCGTATTTCTTGAACTCAAGGACGTCTTCAGTGTCAATACCCTCTTTACCGCTGTATTTCTGGAGACCACGCTCCTGGAGCTGTTTTTTAAGTTCAGCCTGGTGCGAAGCCAACAACTGGTTGGATTTTTCACGCGGATCAACACGAAGCTGACGAGGAGGTGCACGAGCTGGCTTGTCCTCGGACTGAAGCGAAAACGCAATATCGCTTCGGTTACGGGGAGAGTCGGTGAAAACAATTGGCTCGCCAGCAGTCACCTCAACGGTGTCAACCAAACCGAGAGAGTATGTTCCAGACTCACTTTTAATGTTCTCAAATGAGACACGGACAACGAGAGTCTCACTTTCCTTCAAGGTAGCAGGATTGCCAGCCTTGAGGTCAAGTCCTGACTCACGAGAGATACCGACAGAGTAACCAAACGAAGTGGGCAAAGTTTCGAGCAAGGAAGCATCAGTCTCCTCAAGATATTTGCGCCCCTCAGCGTAGACCTCATCGCAGCTGACACCTGCTTTGATAGCCCCTACAACCTTCTTTTGGAGACCAACAAGAGTAGTGTACTTATCTTCTTGATCTTTAGTGGGGTCAATCAAATAAGTGCGACCAATATCAGAGCTGTAAAATCTGTACTTGAGGCCAATCTCGCAGTAAATAACACCAGCTTTGAGGTTGTCGTCACTCACTGGGCTACTGAAATCAAACTCGCCACTCTTGACGATAGTTGAGTGGCTCCAGTCAAGATGAGAGCTATCAAATTGGTGGCCCAACTTGAGTTTGCGAAGTGCTTTTTCATTGTCAATAACATCATTTATTTTCTTGGCCAAATCATTGTGGGATACTTTGCGGCCCTCGTCAATGATTGTAGTCATTTGGTCGGCAAAAACTTGGGTCATAACACCACGAGAAGCCTTTGAAGCCATTGAAATAGCCTCAATTTCAATGTCATCTTTAGTATGAAGCAATTGCTGGAACTGATCACCCACGTCTTTGGTATCTTTGACAATCGAGTCGAAAAGTTCTTTCCAGACGTTAGCAATAGGGCTCACAGGCTTATCAGAGAAAACACCAACATTTCCAGACAATGATTCCAGCTGAGAGCGGAAAACATCACGCGACTCTTCAGCCTCTTTAGGGCGGACAACGACTGAAATATTATCATCGGAGAGGTTTTCAAGAAGTTTCCCTTGCTTTGCACTAGTGATGAGGGTGGTTTTATCTATCTCAACGATGATTGCGGTATTTGCAAATGGGTAGCCCAAAAGCCAAATGTGCAGGACACTGGTGAGGACACCCTGCGACTCGGCGTCACCCTTACCAAGAACAGTGGCAAGAGAGTCAACGCCGAACGAAGGAAGCGCTTGCTGGAGCAATCCAACGCGTCTTTTGAAAGCGATGGCGTCGATCGTGACAGACATGACAAATCTCTAGTCCCCACCGAACCATATAATAGTATTCGGCGCGTCCTGATTTTTAGAGCGTGGCTCTGAAATGAACGTTCAATTGTTTAATCCGATTATAACCAGTCAATTATATAGATTCGTGGTATGCTAGCTGTTTCGAATGACAATACAAGTAGATGCTACCTCAGGGCATGCGAGTCCTGGCTCAACCCTCCATCTCTCCTGACAAAGCATGCCAGACAAGATCGATGCACTCACCAATGTGCCTCCACCGGCGCTGACGGTGATGACCCCGAGCAATAATCCAAATGTATTTCAGCCTGTGTTGTATACACGCGCCCGGGATCGGAGTACTATCCATGGTGGTGGTGCAAAAGGCATCACTGGTCGTCACCGCATTGAAATGGCATTTGCAAGTGGTCTACAAAGCGAGAGACGCTGGGCCATTTCAGCTTTGCTAGAAGAATCTTTCAAGTCCACTGATCTGAAAGATACTCAATTCAAAAACCTTATTGAGAGTGCTCTTAGGGAAGCTAGGGTACCTCCCGTAGAGGCGTTTGTTCGCTACGATGAAAGTGTTGGAGAGTTCTCTGAAATTTTGCTACTGGTTCGAAATATTTGCCTCGATCAAGAAAACGCTCGGGTTATGTCGTATCTCAAAAACGTCAAGTCGTTACTGGATTTCACTCTACAGCTCCCCAGGGTACCTGAAACTCACGAGGCACGCGTATATGCTTTAGAAATTTGTGAAAATGTCTGCACCCATATCACGCCTACAAACTCCAAATTATTCGTGGGGCTCTCTGCATATCTCGACTCTGATGACCGATCATGTCTACTCAGTGCTAATCGCGCTCTCTCGCGTTTATGTGTATACGATGAAGATGGCACTATTACAAAATTAAAGCGTAGTCAAGTGCATAAGCTCTTGAGACTTTTGTTGCTTGATGATGATGAACTACTTGCCTCGGCCCTCGACCTGCTTTACCAATATACACGCCGGCTAAGCAGCATCTCCCAGCTATGGTCTGATCCGCGTGATGAACAGTGGATTTCATCAATCCTTAGCAGTCAATTAGTACGACTGCTTACTTTCAAAGTACACAAGGAGGTCCCCGACTATGTCCGTTTACCGCGCCGTACGAAAAGGCCCACCCCTGCCGAGCCACCGAAGCTTCCAGAGTCGATCTTGCAAGAACTTTTAGCGTTATCTGAGCCTGATCGGAGTACAAATTGGATTCGCGCCTCTTACGAGCCTGACGCAGACGCGGAGGTCACACAGATCTCCCTTTGGAAGGCTTACGAGGGTCAGTTTGAGTCTTTTGTTCGCGCTGGTCGTGGACGTTTACCACCTGCTGTTGACTTTATCAAAAATGTTGCCAACGCTTTTCGTAATGTTGCCGCAATGGTAGTCAACTTGCCTAATGGTGAGCGCCGATTTATTATCAAGGGAATGCGTCCTCGCGAGAATCCTGTTTCTCCGGCCACTTATAACAAGCTTCATGCTTCATCGCTCCCCGATGCCCAGAGAAGGGTGGCATTGCCCCTCTGTTCTACCGCAGCTTTATTACTGCAAAACGTCGCTAATCTTCAGGGCGGAAAAAACTTGCTGAGACACTATATCACCAGTATTGTTGAAGCAATGACTATCAATCCTCAGATCACACCACATGTAGACCGCTTGTTAACCATTTTAAGCGAGTGACTTTGACTCAAGCGCGCTTGATGGATACAACAAGGAATCAAGACCACTTTGTGGGCTGGGAGAATGAAAGTAATCTAATCTAGTAGGACCTTCTAGACTGTAACATATTAATTAACCCTAATCAAGTTACGATTACTCTGAGCCGAGGTATGGAATTTTCTGTCATGCGTGCACTGCGGCCTTAGGAGCTCCTCTTTGCAGCATCCTTTCTAATATCATTATTGATGGACCAGGCGACGATGCGTCCCACCAGAGCCAGCACCACAGCAACCAGAGTCTCGAGAATGCCCCAACCTACACGGGGGCTGAGACCCATTTGCATTGATCCCAGGATCCAGCCGATTGTGTCTGTGAAAATAGTCCGCTCGCCTCTCTCGATATCCGCAACTACCTGTTTTGCGACTGATTCTGGACTAAGTGCTGCTGAAGCACCCTCTATATCTTTGGTGATTTGCGGCTTTGTGAGGTTTTCCTCATCGAACCCGGGCGTATCCATTGACCCAGGCATAACATGTGAGACTTTGATATTGTGTTCGACACCCTCTTGAGCCACAATGTCACTTAGAGCCCTGATAGCTGCTTTCGCAGGACCATAAGCAGAGTAACCTATAAGTGGAAATACAGCCACTACTGAGGACACGAACACGATTCTACGCGTCACTTGCTTTTTGTCGGGGGCAGCGGCCATAGATTTCATGGCAGCATGACTGAAGTAAAGCGCAGTATCGTAAACAGTTTTGAGATTCTTGCTCAAAGTATCTACAGAATGCTCAATGAAAAAGCCGGTTTGAGCGGCACCTGCGCAGCAAATGACAAGATCTGGTACGCCCACAAGATTGAAGACTTTTGCGCAGTAGGCGGGATCCGATACGTCACCAGTAATAGACTTGATAGATCCCCGAGGATGCGCAGCCTGAAGCTCCTTAACCGCTTCATTTAGTTTACGAGTTGTTCTTGCAACAATATAGACATCGTGACCCAATTCAAGGTATTCTGCGGCAATACACTTTCCCAAACCTTGAGATCCACCTGAAATCACCACCAGCATTGTAGTCAGTAGTGGCGGCGCGGGGCAACTTTGGTGTTCGTGGGAGTTGGGACAGGGGATTTGAGACGTAGTTCCAAACGCGGTTAGAGTAAAACAAATCTATGACTATGACACAGAGGAGGGAGCGGGATCAAGAGTGCAGGGAGATGTGACCACATGCCACCCATGAGTGCTAAGATACTTTCGCAGCCTATCTCAGCTGCCTAATACCTCCATAAGCAAAATTTAGGGTACTTAATCCAGCTAAAAGCACTAGCAGAGCACAAGAACGGTTTCTGGCACACTCTAGTGGGGGTTATGCGATATTAGCTCTTATCTACGTAATTTGCTACGTCATAGTGCAGGGATGATCTTTTCCGGTTTCAGCTTTCACAGGGCTAGAGCCTGCAAACATCCGACTGGTTTCACTTTAAATCCGTTGCACAGGTGTTTGCAAAGTTGTGGGTCACCTGGGGCTGACCTTAAAATCGGCACTCTTCGAGCGAGAGGGCACGAGATTCTATCGCTACACCCTAAGAGCAGGTGGGAGGTCAAAGTGTAATTTTTAGATATAGAACACGCAGTGTGAGCCGAAAAGTTTCCTAAAATTGTTTAAATTTACCCTCTAAGCAAATTGAGTGCTTTGCAAAGAATACGTGATGCCTAAAAATAGAGCTGGTGCTTAATCTTGAAAATGTCCAGGCAAAGAGTATAGATCTAGAAGCGAACAAAATACATTCTGGGTGGGTTTCGTTTCCACGCGGACTAAAAGTTAGAAAAGTAGATACTGTGGCTTATCCTAACCCAATGGTGCAGGAATAGGATATCAGCTAGAGGAGCGAAGATCCTCACCCCCCTCCAACCTCACTTTGTACGTAACCAGAGCCAAATCTCATGCCCTGCGAGTGTGGGTCTATTCTGGTGCAACGCATCAATTCTTATATTGACGGAGGGCTGAATCCAGATATTGATTTAGGGAAAGGTGTTGAATCTGCACTCGGAGATGCACTCCGCCGCCTACAAACCACGATTAATGCTTCTCAGTGGCGCGCCAAAGAATGGGAAGAGCTTTACCGTAAGATAGAGAAGCAACAGCGTGATATTGATAACCAAAGCCAGATTGCAAGTGACCTCGAACTCAAACTTACCGATGCTCAGAGCGTAGTTTCATCTTTTGTTAACCATGAAGAAGCCAACACAAAAGTTGATAATGCAGTACTTAGCCGCGAACTTAGCCGCTCTCAGATGGCTAATCGTGCCTTTCAACGCGCATTACAGGAAATCGGCGAGGTTGTCATAGCAGTAGCTCAAGGTGACCTCAGTAAGAAGGTGACTATTCATGGTAAAGAACTCGACCCTGATATTGTCAAATTTAAAAACACTATCAATACTATGATGGATCAGCTCCAGCGCTTTGCATCGGAAGTCACTCGTGTAGCCACTGAGGTCGCCAGAGGTACTCTTGGTGGTCAGGCAGAAGGCGATGGCACTGTAGGTGTTTGGCGCGAGCTCACCGATAAGGTCAACGTAATGGCGTCGAATTTAACAAACCAAGTGCGTGAGATTGCTGATGTCACTCGTGCGGTCGCTAAGGGTGATTTGAGCCGAAAAATTAACGTTCACGCTCAGGGTGAAATTTTGGAATTGCAAAAGACTATTAATTCAATGGTAGACCAGCTACGTACTTTTGCATTTGAAGTGACACGCGTCGCACGTGAAACTGGTGTGGAAGGCAGACTGGGAGGTCAAGCTCGCATCAGTGGTGTAGAAGGCATTTGGTGTGAGCTTACAGATAACGTGAACGCCATGGCGTCAAACCTCACTGACCAGGTACGTAATATTGCCAAGGTGACAACTGCTGTAGCTCAAGGTGACTTGTCCCAAAAGGTATCAGCTGATTGTAAGGGTGAGTTGCTCTCTCTGAAGTCCACCATTAACCAAATGGTAGACCGACTTCAGAATTTTGCGACAGAAGTAACGACTCTTGCGCGCTCAGTAGGTACTGAAGGCCGTCTCGGTGGCCAGGCCCGAGTACAAGATGTCGAGGGAACATGGAAAGAGATCACCGAGAACGTTAACGTCATGGCCTCGAATTTGACTACACAAGTGCGGTCCATTGCACATGTGACTACAGCTGTTGCCCAAGGTGACTTGTCACAGAAAATTGATGTACATGCCCAGGGTGAGGTCCTAGCACTGAAATCCACAATCAACAAAATGGTAGACCGACTCCAGGTATTCGCATCTGAAGTCACTCGTGTAGCGAAGGAAGTTGGCGTTGATGGTAAATTGGGTGTTCAGGCCCAGGTAAACGATGTCGATGGCCTCTGGAAGGAAATCACCACTAACGTGAATACAATGGCTGCCAACCTCACAACCCAAGTTCGTGCATTTAACCAGATTACAGAGGCTGCTACCGATTCAGACTTTACGCAATTTATCACTGTTGAAGCTTCAGGTGAAATGGACGCTCTAAAAACTAAGATCAACCAGATGGTGCTCGATCTTCGTGAAAGTATTCAGCGTAACACCGCAGCTCGTGAAGCTGCCGAATTTGCAAATCGAACAAAATCTGAATTTTTAGCAAATATGTCACACGAAATTCGTACACCAATGAATGGCATCATTGGTATGACCCAGTTGACTCTCGATACCGAATTGACCCAGTATCAGCGTGAAATGCTTTCCATTGTTCACAACTTGGCTAATTCGCTACTTACAATTATTGACGATATTTTGGATATTTCTAAAATTGAAGCCAACCGCATGACTATCGAGAAAATAGCCTTCTCGCTCCGAGGAACAGTATTTGGTGCCCTCAAAACCTTGGCAGTCAAAGCTACTGAGAAGCCATTGGCCCTTTTATACAACGTTGATAATACTTTCCCCGACTCTTTGATTGGTGACTCTTTCCGTCTTCGTCAAGTTATCTTGAACCTCGTAGGCAATGCAATCAAGTTTACGGAACGTGGCGATGTAGCACTCACCATTCGCAAAGCTAATCAGGCCTACAATTCTAATGGAGAAATGATGATCGAGTTCTGCGTTAGTGATACCGGTATTGGTATCAAAAATGACAAGCTGGATGTGATCTTTGATACATTCTGCCAAGCAGATGGTTCTACCACTCGTAAGTTTGGTGGTACTGGCCTGGGCCTATCAATTTCCAAGCGTCTTATCAATCTCATGGGGGGTGAAATCTGGGTGAAGTCAAGTTTCGGTCGTGGCTCACAATTCTTCTTTACCATCGCACTCAACCCCACGACTCCTCCTTGGGATTCGTTACTCGAGTCATTTGTTCCTTTTAAGGATAATTCCGTTTTGTTTATCAACACTGTACACAACCAGCCCGAGGCTGAGAAAGTGGTGGCTGATATTCGTAAACTCAATCTCCAATGCACTGTTTGTGAAGGCGTTGAAAATGCTCCACTTGACAAAGACGTTAATTCCCACCAATTCGATATCATTATCGTTGATACGCTCGAGATGGCACAAGAGCTTCGCCGTCTCAATTATCTCAAGTATATTCCTTTGGTTCTGCTCAGCCCCCATATTCCACGTGTTAACCTCAAGATGTGTCTTGATTTAGGTATTTCAAGCTACGGAAACACCCCCTGCGCTGTGCATGACTTAGCCACTTGTCTGAGAAGCGCGCTTGAGAGTAGAGCAACGCCAATCAATCAGGATGGTCTTCAAAAGTATAATATTCTGCTCGCAGAGGATAATGTTGTCAACCAGCAGTTAGCTGTGCGCATTCTGGAGAACTACAAACACAATGTGGAAGTTGTCGAGAACGGTCGAGAAGCATTTGAGGCAGTCAAAAAGAAGCGTTACGACTGTGTGTTGATGGATGTTCAGATGCCCGAGATGGGTGGCTTCGAAGCAACGGCTTGCATTCGTGAGTGGGAAAAGAAAAACGTGCATATTCGTACCCGTACACCAATTGTGGCTCTCACTGCGCATGCGATGCTTGGCGATCGGGAAAGGTGTATGCAAGCGCAGATGGATGAATACCTCAGTAAGCCTCTCAAACCTGCCCTGCTGTTGCAGATTATCAATAAGTGTGTCTACAGTGTCAACCAGCTACGCAGTCTAGCGCTCGGACCTATGGCTATCAACCAAAAAGCAGCAGTGATTTCAACAGACATTGGTCAAAGGTATGCTGATAGTGCTGCCACAGAGGCCGCTGCATCTAACAATGCTATCCAATTACCATCGCCGCACAGAATCTATCCTTTGCCCAGAGACGATCGCAAAGATTAGAACGAGGATCGATGATACAATGTGATTTATTTCTGGATGGATAATAGACTGAGCCATTAATATTTAAAAATTGAATTTAATTTTGATCTGAATCATTGTGTAGACTCTTATCAATATTTACAGGAGGACGAGCAATAGTAAGCTGAATAGCTTGATCTACGCAACTTTACACTACTGTGATGCCATTAGAACTACAATTTGACCAAATTGAACACCAAGAGAGCTAAAACACATACAAAATGAACACCGGAGCTAAAGTTTGTCGAAGGAAAAGTCAGCCAGGCGTACTCTAGTGCCAAAGGTAGAGGCTTCAAAACTAGTGGCACATCTACGAGCAAGAGCGGGACTGTCCAGAAAAACCACGAGTAAAACTGATAATGTAATGAACGAGCGCACAAAACACCGATCAAGTTAGAAAGTGCAAGAATTTTAGTCCGCTTCGCCATGTTCATGCGTTGATTGATTGTTTTCTGTGCCAAGATCCCTAATAAAGATAGATGAGCGACAATCAACGAGTCGGCAAAGTTTTTGGAATTGAATAGTTTTGGCTCGATAAAGCGCCAATTTACTGTCCATTTGTGCATGAACTGTCTTTTGAGGTCAAAGCTTCCACGTAAATACTCTTTCCAGTGACTGAGAAAGGGTGATGCAAAGCATAGTTGGGGGATGGCTGCCACGATACCAAGAGGAGCACAACGCCAACCCATTGAGTTCCACCATACAATTGCTAAGCCAGGAATAAACAGAACTGCCGACATTTTGATCGCAATCGCGACACTGAATAAAAAAGCGGCCATAGTGTTGAGTCTCAATTGAACACATAGAACCGCGTAAACGCAGAAAAAAACAGAGAAGCAGTCATTAAAGAGTCTAAGCAAATAAATAGAGTGGATCCTTTTGCTCAAAACGAGTATGCAAGTGTAGTACCACGGTACACGCGCATTATGATTGACGGCCATAACTCCAGCCAAAGTAACGAGATATAGGGCCATAAACACCCACTGAGCATCCTCAACTGAGTTAAAATGATTGTAAAGCCACGAAAAAATCCACACATGGCCTCCAGGATAGACCAGAGGCCCAGTAGGGCCCGAAATTTGCGAGTAATCGGTGATGCCCTCCTTGATCAGTTTGATCTGGTGCATATAGGTGACCCAATCAATCTCTGTGTAGGGGACTTTGCGAATAATTAACGCGCAAAAGGCAACCTCAAAGGCCAGCAGTCCTGCATATACCAAAACCGGCGGCAGCCGGGGGATTACTAGCATGACGTATCTCTCGGCACTCAAAACCAGTGCTCCATACCATCTGTTCACTTACAGCCTGCTATTTGGAGCTACAGCATACCAATCGTTCTATAATGGTATTGTTGCTTTCAAGACTTTAGACTACGAGAATTTCTCCAAACTACAAGCTGGGATTTTCCCAAACTACTTCCGGTTTCAACTAGTTGCTTCCCTTGCTTTGCTAGCTTTTCCCCTTACACGCAGTGGAGGTAATGTTGGCTTATGGTGCGCAGGACTAGCTGCCGTAGGTAGCGGCGCCAACGTATTCTGGCTGGGTCCTGCCAATGCCAAGCTTTCCATTTCTCGGATCAACCAGATCAAGGTCGAGGGAAAGAGCCACAAGGACCCTACTGTCAGCGACGAGATGAAGGCTATCAACAAGCAGTTCGCTTCTGCTCATGGCAAGTCTGTCATGATCAATATGGGCGTATTTCTTGCATTGCTTAACTATGGTGTTTGGGCTGCTTCTAAGATACGCAAGTGAGAATGCTTTGCTATGAGTTGAGTTTAAGAGCTTATGTGCGAGGTTCAAAGATTTAGCGCCTTAACCCGCCAGACTCCTTGATTCTCCGAGCCCAAAGGTGGTGTCCGTCGTGACCCCAATTGCTAACTGAGGAGAGCCCGCTCCATTGCTACCCCCTAAAACTCTATCACTCATCACACTCCTTCATTCTTTTCTGTAAATACTAGTATTTTATTATTCTGTTTGAGCACATCATCACGGGGTCCTGAGATATTATCTTCGCCCTGCTTACAGGATTTCTCCCTCTTAGACCCTATCATGAAAAATCTCAGGGCTGGTCTGTTGTTGTCGCGGACTCCTATTGTCACAAAACAACCAGGAAAATTCGAATCTGCATACTTGAAATATCAGGATCTTCTCGAGCGTCGTCTCATGTGGACTTTTCCCTGGTACTTCTACTTCAAGAGAGGTACCCTGGCTCAGCGTAAATTCAATGACCTTCAAAAGGGTCCCGTACCCCGCCATAAAGGCGTTTATTATCCAAAGGGTATTCCAGATATCAAACACAACCGTGAGAGAAGAGAAAAACAAATAGTGAATCTTCCAAGTAACACTGAAGATGGTCAGAGCACAATCGAGCCGGTCAGCAGAGAAACCGAAAGTGAATCCGATGTCAAGAGCCTTGCTCGCAAACTCGATACTACTCTCTATCTTTGCGTTGAGGAAAATGGCAAATGGAAATTTCCTGCCTTTGATCTCGCAGAGGGTGATGATAGTTTGCATCAAGCAGCTGAGCGCGGCCTTCGGGAGCTTGGCGGTGAGAATATTAATACTTGGACCGTTAGTAACACCCCCACTGCTGTGATTAAGGATGGCGAAAAGCCAGAGTTCTTGATCAAGAGCCATATTTTGCATGGACAATTCAAGCCAAAGGGACTTGATTTTGGCTGGTTCACCAAGGAGGAGCTCGAATCTAAAATGAATGATTCTTATTACGCTCGTGTTAAACTCCTTTTGTAATATATATAGGAGCTTTGACGCTCTTTTTGTGAATATCAATCCCTTTACGAATACGCACAAAATTCATCGAGATGTGGCGAGTGCCCGCGCTGGTATTATGAGTCAATAATTAAAAAGCGTAGTCTACTAAACATAGATATTAAACTGGTAAAGCACAACAGTAACTGAACTGGTTCCAAATTAGGCAATAGTGCAACCTTTCTTGTCACCCTCGTTTTGAGTGGTAGCACCCTTGGGGTTGGCATCGAGGGCAACACGGGCGGCTTCCGTGAATGCCTCACGAACACCTCTGTTATCTTTCGCTGAACACTCGAGATATCTTGAGGCATGGACAGTTTTAGCGACGGCTAGGCCCTCATCATAGGAAATGGTTCCTTGGGTCCCCAGCGCATCGTCTGCGTCTTCTTTGTCGCGAAGATCAACTTTGAGGGCAACCAAAACAAGTTGTACACCATCACAATTGTCCACAATCTCACTAACCCACTTGGTTTGAGCGTTCTCAAGCGAGTCGCGAGACTCGACAGAGAAACAGAGCATGATGCAGTGCGTATCGCTGTAGCTAAAGCTGCGGAGCCTCTCGAATTCCTCCTGACCCGCAGTATCCCATAGTTGAAGCTGCATGGGCTTATGGTCTACAAAAATGTCGTGATCATAGCGATTCCAAACTGTGGGTTCGTAGACTTGGGGAAAATATCCCTTAGTGAACATATTCAACAGACTGGTTTTTCCACACGCACCATCTCCCAAAATAACAATCTTGCGCTGTACTGGCTGCTCTGAACCTCCACACAATGGCATGACAAAGAGAAGGTGTGCACAGTTGGGAACCGGTAGCACCTAAATAGGAAGCTGTGGGATGCGGCTCAGTACCTGCTTAGTAGTTCTCGGAATGCAGCGCATCGAGCTAGTGTTTCGAATTTGTGCATTCCGTTGTAGGCGTAAATACAGCAGCTGTGTTTATAGCTATTGTGGCAATACTTTTATTTAGCCTCGTGTGTGGCTGTGCCGCTTTTTGTAATCTGCGTAGCTCTCTTGACAGCAGCTCTAGCTGATTATCGAACGATTCCTGTGGTCCGATATTCAAACGGCGTTTCGACATTGGAATTGTACCCAAGAGTCAAAGAATATGTTTAGGGGTATATATATACATATATACAACATTCCTCGATATGCTTGACAACATCATGCGGTGACATCTTCAGGTGCTCGCTACCCCTACCACTCTGACTGACCGAAAGTGAGAGTTTAAGAAACAAAGACCTAGTTTATGGAGCGCAATTAGTATTCTGCTGCTTACTGTACTCATCATAGACTTGCGAGTCACCGGGGCTTAAGATCTACAATGGTGAGATGATATTCAGCTAGAGCTGTATTAACTCATCTCAGTTTGATCATCGAGCAGGCGGGGAGTGCGAGCACACTGCTTACGCAGACTAATGGCCTTCCATCGATCTGCACCACCAGTTTGGTGATAGGAGGCACTTACATATCTAAGTGTTCGAGCCCGCCACAATCATGGAGTATTATCCCGGCCAATTTGTCAGTCTACACTTCTGCACATTGTTTCTTGTATATAGTTCAATTCTGGTTCAATTCGAACTGTGCGCACCTAACGCGCGTCTATGTACCTAACTAATGTTAGGCGAGTTGATGCTCGCAGTCAAGTGTCCTTGCTGATAGCATTCAAAATCGGAAACGTTAGAACGCGTGTACATATCGAGTGAGTGCACCAAACTGCTGCTCGGATTATGCCCTTGACTAAATTGAAGCGTTCCACAGCCGTAGACACTAAGTAATTCTGAAGCTTTCAGGGATAAAGTTATTACGGAAAGCTGGGGTAAATTTTACCTCAACACGAGCATAGACCAAAAACGCACTATTCATTTTCCAAACCATAGAGCTGGCGGGGAATAGTCAGGAACAATAATCGACGTCTACTTGGAGAGCCGGTGTGTGGGTCGTGAGCTCATGAGGTACGGGCATGCATGCTTGGGATAAATGTCGACCCCGACTAATTAATGCTATAATTGATCAGGTTCGCCATTAAATTGGCAAAGGGAACATAAAGAATCTTGCGTCCCCGACGGATCCTGAACCCCGACATGAAGGGGCTGCTGTTCTCTACTCCGAACAGCTTAATCGATCAATCGCCCCAGTTCAGTAGTTTACTTTTTTATTTTGCACAACGAAGTGATACTGTGCGTATCCAAAATTCTCAAAGAATGCGACACTCCACTTCCACAGGTCACGGGCTCTGACGAGCTGGCTGCGAAGACTCACCCTCGAACGTTGGAAACGGCTAGCTATATATCCACGCGTAACAATAGCACCGAGTGCGCCTATAATTGATATGCTTGATCACTGTGTCTACACAACGCCATTTTTTCAATACGAAGACAGCTTATAACTCGCTCCATATAGCATTTCTCCTCTGATGTACGATCGTATCAGTCACTTAGGCGAGATCGCTCTGACTAATCAATGAAATAAAACGGTTAAGACTGTCCTCCGAATCCACTCTCCGAGACCCAAATGGCTTTACCAATCACTATCAACAAGTTATCTAAGGAGTTCAGCGATGTTGTGACCGCTTCGCCTCCTGAGAAATCTAGCCCTCTGAGCAGCAGCCCCTTTGCTCAGGCTCGCTACAACGTCAATGAGAAGGTTCTGAAGCCTTTTAACGAGAAGGAAATTCGTATTCTCTTGCTCGAAAATGTCAATCAGAGTGCCGTTGAAATTCTTACCAAAAAGGGTTACAATGTCGAGTTCAAAGAGTCGGCAATGTCTGAGGAAGAGCTCATTGAAGCCATTAAGGATGTTCACGTCATTGGTATCCGCTCCAAGACAAAGATCACTGAGCGGGTTTTGGCTGCCGCGAACAACTTGACTGTCATCGGTTGTTTCTGCATTGGCACTAACCAGGTTGATCTTGCTGCTGCTTCCAAGCGTGGCGTTGCTGTTTTTAACTCCCCCTTTAGCAATTCTCGCTCTGTTGCCGAGCTTGTTATCGGCTACATTGTCACTCTTGCCCGTCAAATTGGTGACCGCAATATCGAGCTCCACTCTGGTACCTGGAACAAGGTCTCCAAGGGATGCTGGGAGGCTCGTGGCAAGACCCTCGGAATCATCGGTTACGGTCACATTGGTTCACAGCTCTCAGTTCTTGCCGAAAGTTTCGGTATGCACGTCATTTACTATGACGTTGTGAATATTATGGGCATGGGCACTGCCACTCAGGTCGATACTCTCGAAGAACTCTTGAAGAACTCTGATTTCGTTAGCCTGCACGTTCCCGAGCTCCCTGAGACCAAGAATTTGATTAATTCCTCTGCCATTAGCCACATGCGCAAAGGATCATATGTGATTAACGCCTCTCGTGGTACTGTTGTCGACATTCCTGCTCTCATTGAAGGAATCAAGAGCGGTAAGATCGCTGGCGCGGCTCTCGACGTCTATCCCAACGAACCGGGTAAAAATGGCGCTGACCAGTTTGTCGATAGCCTCAACTCTTGGATTACTGAGCTCACTTCGTTGCCCAACGTTATCCTTACACCTCACATCGGTGGATCCACTGCCGAGGCCCAGCGTGCCATTGGCATTGAAGTAGCTACCGCTCTCACTAAGTATGTCAATGAGGGCTCCACAATCGCCTCTGTCAACTTCCCCGAGGTCGATCTTCGCCGCCCCAAGCAGGATGTCCAGGGTGCCGTGCGTATTCTCTATATTCATCGCAACGTTCCCGGTGTGTTGCGTAAAGTCAATGAGATCCTATCTGACTACAATATTGAGAAGCAATTCTCTGACTCAAATGGAGACCTTGCCTACTTGATGGCAGATCTGATTAATGTCGACGAGGATGAGCTCCAGCGTCTGAACCAGGATATTAGCGAGATCCCCGCTACCATTCGTACACGCATCCTTTATTAACTTGAAGCCATAGCACCTTCTTCTCACCTTGTTAATTTAAAACGCATCAACTGCTTTTCCATAGAGTCGAAAGAAACATTTATAGATATTTGCAAACCTAAAATTTACTAGAAACTTATACATCAGCACCAGTTCCCGAGACTGCTGCTTGTGAATCATGCCAATAATGGCTGCCGATCAGGAATTGGTCGACACCAGCGCACAATTGATACTGCAAGAAGTAGGAGGCAACCGGCCAGGGCTGTGAGGTTGTGGGCAGAATGGGTAGTAGCCACTGCTTGAGCTGCCCAAGCAGCAATCAAGCCTGAGGTAACATCCCGGAAGAATATTACTAGTATTAAGGGCAACGCACACCATGCCAAAATTGCGCAGTATTCAAGCGGGGTATCGTAAAGAGGAAGTCTATCGCACGCGTGCACAATTACGAGGTACCAACTCATTAGGGTCGGGAAAGCGGCTATAGAAGCATGAACGCCTGGAGGATCATCATACTGCCATGAACAGTTACTCCAGTAAGTATAAAGAGCTGCAAAAAGCATACAGAGAGCCGGGTACAGGACCCATTCTGGCTCAAAGACCTCTGAGCAAGACCACCCGATGAGTCCGATACAGTAGACACCAAAACCGGCCTGGACTTCGTTACTGACCGTGTTGTATTGACCAATAATAAAATATAACTGGCAGATGGCCGCGAAGGCCCCAAGAATTCGATATTGAATGAGGTCAATCGCCAACCAGCTGTTCATATTGATAAATTGAAAGGCATAGGCCGAGGAAAACATTGCCACGAGGTAGAGAACGAGCACTAGGACTCGATCCATGGTTCCCTGCTACGCTTAGTTACTATGCACAAACGGGCCGTACGGTTAGAAGCAGATCACATGCAGGCCTTATGCATGGGAGTTTCCAAGCGAGACATTTCGGGGTAATTCCGCTATCAACTCCACCCAAGTAATAGCATCATTTCAAACATTCGAAAACCCTCGCTGAAGTTGAGTACCGTTTCCGTGCTACTAAATCTGATGCAGTAGCAATTTCCCCATGAGTAGCAATAAGCGCAATAAGCGGCAACCAGCGCAAAATGCTCGTATCTTAGGATATATATATATATATATATATACACGTCACAGCAGACGACGCTAGGCAATAATTGGTTTCTCTACCAATGTTACAGCGATTTTTGACCTCGCCTCACCGTTAATTAATGTTTTGCCTCGGCCATATGTGGCGATGAATAAAGAAGAGTTGAAAGAATTAGAGGCAAAAGAAGTGCAACTCCGGGTCCAAATTGAGAAAGCCAGATCACTCGTGGCCGGGTGGATGGGAGGATCAGATTCAGAAGATGAGGAATTGGTCCCGACTGTTGCAGCTAAGGGTACAGGTTTGGGATCAACTGCAAGAGTTTCAACGCAACCAGCGAGCTTAGCCATGGCAAAACTGAAAAGAAAAGAGAAGTACAAAAGCAAGCAACCTCTTGTGGTATCCTCACAAAAGAGCGATTCGGAAGAAGAGTCAAAGTCAAAGCGTTCCAAGCGCACCAGTGCCAAAAGCGCGTTTGATATGTACAAGAAAAAAAAGTAAGTATCCTTATTCTATCTCTATAGGAGCTCGAGTGTATTTCATGCGACTACAGAGCGCCATATAGCGATCGGTAGGTCCATTGAAGCTTCACTCAGGAAGCCCAGGGGACATCAGATCTAGAGATATATATCGCGATTGAATGAAGAAATAGTTAAATTTCATGGAATAAATATACTTTAATTCAATAGAGTGCGCAATTGAAATCTACTCTGGGCATCATCTTGATTATACGGCGGTGGAGGAGGCGGTGGTGGTGGGGGTTGCTGATGCTGTGGCTGTGGCTGCGGGTACTGTGGATGTGCAAGCTGCTGCGGCTGAGGTGGTTGATGTTTGCCATTAGCGGCACCGGACTGTAAAAATTCATTGTCAGGCATCCGAGATCCCTCCGAGGGTGCTGAAGGGATCTGTCCCTGTGGTATAGTCTGTTGAGAAACGATTTGATCGATGACTACACCCATCTCATTCATGTTTTGTGATAGTCTGGTCATGGTTTCCTGGACCATGACTAGCTGTGATTGCACTGCTTGATGCATGCGCATGAGCCGCACAGCAGACTCATTTGAAGAGGGAGCCATGTGGCCATTGCGGTTTCCACTCCCGTTTAGGACGTGGCCATTCCCATTTGCCATACCATTGCTCATATTAAATTGGTGATTAGTATGTGCCAAAGCGCTGCCATTACCACTGGTATTGCCATTACCATTCATTTCCGGATAGATCATATGTTGCGACATAGGACTCTGATGAGCAGTACCAGTGCTGGGATATGATGTGCTCGCTCTCTGAGGATCAGGGGGATAATGCGGTAAAACCTGTGCAACTGGTGATGCTGTAGGTAAAGGGCCCGGAATATAGCTAGGAGATGGCTCATGCTTCACTTTAGCATCGTTGCCATTCACAACAGCCATGTAGTTGATTCTTTTACTATTCATTTGACGAGTGGAACGGCGCTTGATTGATCGTAATGACTCCAAGTCACCACGCTTGAACAGCCCGTCCATGTGCCTAAATTCCCAAGGATAATACTTATCCCGCTGGTGACTTGAGTTTGATACCTTGTGGAATCCGTACATTGACAGTTGACGTACAAACGAGCTAATGTTCGTATGCTTGAAATAATGGCAAAGGGTCTGCGAAAACTCCTCGTTCGGATTGATATAAAATCGATCAAACGTCGGTGCCCACCGAATGATATGCTCGAGCTTTGTGTCTTCAAGCATTGCGTACAGCTTTTGAATATATGGAGCTTGGTTGACTTGGGTCGAGACAAGATTATTTGACTCGTTGCCTGAGGGGGTTTCGCGCTTAGTCTCAGCTCCGATCAGTGGACTCTCCTCTTTAGAGTCGGCTGAGTTGTTTTCATCTGGGGTATTGCTGTTACCATTAACGCTATTGCTGCTGCTTCCATTACTGTCTGCACTGGCATCCCCAGATGTGGTCATTGAGCTTGATTCACCGCTGTCTCCACTTGCCTCGCCCACCCCGGAGCCTTCCCTACTCAAACCGGAGTCCGTGCCCGTCAGAGCTGGGGTTGGAAGCTGAGCGGTGCGTCCAGCACCTGCGCTAGCTGAATACTTTGGTTTAGGCTTCCCTGCTCCGTCATCACTCTCTGAGCTTGTTTGATCGGTTGACGGATCCTTAGGAGCATGAGGGCCTCCTGGGCCACCATGTGGACCGTTAGGTCCCTGATCCGAGGGATAATGGTCGCTGGGAGAGGAAGAATCTCTCCGGCCCTTGGAATTTTCGTCTTTGTGCTTGTGTTTATGCTTACGGTTCGCTTGCATTTCAAAATTCACGTCGATAGCATTGTGATTACTATGAACTTCGGCCTGTCCAACAATCAAGCCTTTTGAGTTAACATGCGCGTCTCCTTTGAGATCACCGTCGAGACATATTTTTTCCTGATCACCATCATTACCGTTGTTATCATTTGAGTGTTGTTTCCTCTCCGCGTTGTTGCAATCTCTTTCCTCGTTTTCGGGATCGCTCATACAGGCATTAAACTGTCCTGAAACTTCGTAATGGCGCCAATGGGCACTAGGATGATGCTTTTTTCGATGGCCATCTTGGTTCGACGCTTGGGGACGCTTTTCTGGGTCACCCATAAGTCGGTATAATGGGAGCTCAGCTTCGTTAAAACAGTAAGCGCAAATGTTCCCCAAAGCAATAACCCGTCATGCTTGAGGCGCATTATGCATATCTACCTGCAGGTCGAGCTTTACGCCACATCGCGGAAAACGTCGACAGGGTGAGGGTGAGGGCATGTTATGTAACGATGCGAAACAAGTACTTGAAATCTGTGGCGTGGGGGACAAATAGTGAGTTCAAATTTAGTCTTGAGAAGTTGGAAATGATTTCCGAGTATTCGAATTAATTTCTACGCCACACAAGTTAGGCAGATGTCTATTGATTTGTTTAAGACATACTAGGAAGCAATTAGCATTACCAGTACACAAAAAAGACCTCAAATGTCCTGGTATGGGAGAACAAAATATGATATCAAGCGCCTGCACTGAGTAGCCTCACGGATTGAACAAATAGTTTGTAGTGTTTATTAAAGGCTGATTAACAATTTAGGGAGAATCCCAATCATTTATATGCCTCTAATGTTCAAGAATATTTCGCGGTCACAGCTTTTGTGGCGTAAGTTTTCGGTACTCAAGCCAGGATGTAAAGAGTCGCAACCCTGTGGCGTCCCCTAAACCTTGGCAGATGTATGCATCTCCTCACTCAGCATGTCATTTGCGAGGGTCAGACTGTGTGTGCATCTGTCAAATTGGAACCTGGAGTATCTACCCTAAGAGTCCCATCAACTTCAGATAGTTTCAAAAACAATCCCAGGCATAATTTACACGCCTAAAAGTGCAAATATTCCTTATTCTTGTGAGCGAGTTTAGTTCCGGGCCGCAGGATTATGTACACTAAGGTGCTCTCTTTTTCTTGGAGCATCTTTCAACATAAAAGCTTTGCCTACAAAAATATGCTGAGCTTACAATTAATAGGCCTAACCTATAGAAAACATGTTAGATTTTACCATAGGATGTTGACAGCTTCCCCATGCACCTGTCAAATGAGTTTCTGCATGTACCCTAAACCAATGACATCCGGCATCTGCAGGTCGATGACCTCACCTACCTAGAGTTGATAGGTTAAGGCGATCTGTAGGGCCCATATCAACTAGTCTCTTGTATTCACACCATTTATCTAGAGCATAGAATGTGCTGTGGCGAAGGATGTCCGGTATAACGCGGGGACCGATCGCTGCATGATCGATCCTTGCAGTTCGCGCGAGGCCAGGAATAGTTGCTCATTGCGTTTGGAATGTTATTCCTAGCACATGCCTTCTGTGGCTGATATAAGCTAATACAAGCTTAAAAGTTTTATAGCCTGACGGGAGCTACTCTTGGGCACTATATGGTAGATCTCGACTTAGTTTCGACACACCTGCGTAAGATAGGGATACCAGCGACTTTTCAACATCTTTATATTGAGATTATAGAGTATAAAGCTGACTTATGGGCATCCTTTCATATAATACCGTGGGCTGCAGACCCTCAGGTTCCCGTATTGTATTTCCAAATATGTGACCAAGAGAACGTTCCGATTACGGACATTAACAAGTTGATAGCATCTGCAAATATATCGAGGACCGTACACCCCATCAAAGATATTAGCGTTTGGTTTTTTCACCCATGCAACACTCGAACATGGCTCGAGACAATGTTTCCCACGAAAAATATAGACGACCCGGAAGTCTACGAGCTATGGTATAGAACTCTAAAGGCTCAAATTGGCTTCTAGGGGCCAGGCTGCATTTTCAGTCTCACATCCGCATATTCGTTGTCGTAATGAGTTCCCCATGTTATACGCTGTCTGCTGCATGGCGCAGATTTTGTCTGCGTGGTACCAGACAACGAAGGGATAAAGGCCTTAGTTCCCTGTGCTATCACAACAGGACTTCATCTCAGCAACATAGATGTACCTGTTTCCAGTCTGGCAGAGAACCTCCTCCTTCCTGAGCTGGAGTCAGATTGGCGCTGTTGACTCTGAGCATGAGAATCCTCACTAGGGTTTATATCGATTCACCCGGGTATTATTTTTGTTGTGGTTATTCCTATAATATCCTTTCCTCGTCGCTAATGATTACTCGATTTCCTTAGGGAACTTCGAGCTCAGATGGCCGGCCTGACCAAAACTAGCCCATGGTAGCACTGATGGTATGATCATTAGAGTTTAGAGTCTTAACTCGGGCACAGTAAATTTTTTATATACTGATTGTATTGACCTTCGACACTATCATCGCAGTATTTACAGGTGTAATACAGCTAGACCAACACTGGAGTAGACCCATACTGGTATTTTCAAGATCTTGGCTACTCAGGAAATAGCATTGAGTGCATTTTGGATATGTCATACTCTTTATATAACGGGCATCTGCTATTGAGATCCATCGTCTCTTTCATTTCCCTTGCACAAATTACAAGTGTGCCTGATGAATAATCTCTACGTATGTCGGGTCTTGATAGCGAGCTTCGTCGTCTGGAAGTGGAAGCCGAGAAGCTTCTATCACAACTGAGTGCAGAACTTAATGATCCTCCAGCAGAATCTGATGTACCAAAGGAGCTGAGCTGCAATCTTGAGTCAAGAGCCGAGAAGATCGATGAGCTCTATCGGGAGGCTAGGAATCCCAGTGCACCTGCCAAAGCCCACGCACAAGCCCAACGTCATCGCGAGAAGCTAGATGAGCATCGTGCGTCAGCTCAACGACTTGGAGATGAGCTGAGAGCTGCCACAGATCGCAACAACCTGCTGAGTACGGTTAGAGCCGATATTGAGACATACCGCCAAGAACAGGCACAATCAGAAGACCAATACTATTATGGTGAGAGCGGAAGGATTGAGCAATCACATTCGCTGGCAGATAGGCTACTTGAACAAGCTCAAGAAACCCGGGCCGATATGATGAACCAAGCCGCGGTGCTCAAGAGTGTCCAGAAACGTATTTGGAACACAGTGAGCACGGTACCTGGAATCAATACTCTAATTTCCAAGATCAACACTCGACAGAAGCGTAACAGCTTAGTCTTGGCCACAATCGTCACGCTCGGTGTCCTTTTCCTGGTGTTCGTTTAGCTTTTTCTCGTCAGAGTTACGGGGAGCTATGCATGTGCGCTTCCCTTTAGTAATGGTGGCCATCAAATGGTATTTATTCTTCTCTTGTATCTAGGGGTTTGGTGTCGCTAAAGCATCTGCTAAGTGCTACTGAATCTGTTGAGGGCGCTTCCACTCTTCTGTAAGTGAACAATCAACGAAATGACTAGATATTTTCATAAATAGCTGGACAGTATGTAAGTTACGGTGCTAGTTACGGTGCCAGCTACTAGATTTTAGATACTTTGCCCAGGGGCTGGCCAGAGCTCGTTAGGCTGGCCTCAAAGTTTTCAAGTTCAACCTAGAATGCTTTCAGATTACGAGTTTCACCGGGCTCCCCACCCTAAAATCGCCGCGATTGAGCTCTTGTGGGGTTGCGCTCTGATATGGTGCTCGTGCTAGCCCGGCTCAGTTGGACCAACTTTGAAACCACCCCCCCAAAGCCTCCAGTGTTGGCACTTCACAAATGAAGGATTGCTCAGAATTACCATTTCATTTTGGTATTCCATATTACTTCGGGTTGAATGAATTGATGAAAGTCTGAGTACATTGGTAGCAAGCATGTGCTGGGAAAACATGATTAGGGGCCTTTAATAGAACTCTTGAAGATATAATGCGCAGGACGTAGCGGAAATTTAAGCATTACAAACAATTCGATGCCAATACAATAATAATGCCGAGAATAGACCATAACAGAGTTGTATGCGGGGAACCTCCGTATGAGACGGCAGTTGTGAGCATTTGCAGAGCAATGATAATCATGAATCCGGCTGTTCCAGCAATCAAAAATCCAAACTGTGCGAAGTTGCTTTTATTTAGCTGTCCGCGGAAAATATACTGTGCCAACAGAGCCCCCAAGGGCTGGGACCCTGCAGACAAAATGGATGCATATATAACTGCTTTGAACCTATTCTCGAGGGCCAAGTAGAGGGGACATGCAATCGTAAATCCTTCAAAGAAATTATGAATAGCAAGAGCAACAAAGACATTGAGGCCAACTTGCTTGTCGTTACGCTCAGTTGCAAATATCATAAACCCCTCCGGTAGCTTGTGAACAGTGATTGCAAATGCGGTTTGCAGACCAATGCTCAGAAGCTCAGAGACTCTTGGAACCACATGGTGGTGGTGTACGGCATCATCTTGAGTATGATCGTGGCAGGGCTCGACGTCATCGAGCAAGACTGCAGGCACGTCGCTGTCTCCACCATTGGCAGAAGGGTGTGTTGAAAGTACAATCTCAGCCGCACAGTGATAAATAGATTCAAAGCCTCTGCATTCTCCCGTTACAGGGTTGTTCTGGAGCTTGTCGATTAGCGAGGAGTGGATGGGTGGCTCACCAGTATTCTTCAAGTTCTCTACAGAGATATATTGGCGCACAGGCCGGTCTCGCGAGTCTATCAAAGCACTAGTCTCGGTTGGTAGTGCATGATCGTGGTAATTGGTATGCGTGGGGGCATGAGAATGCGAATGCTCAGTATAATGGCTATGCTCATGCCCATGGCCGTGGCTATGGCTAGTAGTATCTGCTTCGCCTGAATGCTCATGTGCGCAATGAACGATAGATTTACTAGTAACCATATGTATCAACAAGTTCACCACTATACAAATGGCAAACCCCGAGACAACAGCCGCCAGCAGCAATTGGTTGGCCTGCTGTTTTGTGAAATCATCTTTACGGAAATAGCTCACCGAGTTAGCCAAAAGTGAGTGCAAAGCAGTAGTCAGTAGCACACCAGCACTACATGCCAAGCTAGCGACCATAAAGTGGCGGCTTTTGAGAATATTGATTTTGCGAGAGAACAGCGCATTCCACACCACGTCAACATAGATAATGAGGGTCCCTGCCACTGTAATTGCGCTCGAATATGCAATTAATCGCCACGCTTGCTCCACAGAACTCATGCTCATTATTTAGGTGGAGAGTGTGTTGCAGACGCTTATGCCCCCCATCCCATGTGCTGCCTCCGTGGGGACGCTCAGGGCAAGGGTCTCGTTAAGGTACCCATCTCTCCTGCGTGTGCGGCTTAAACCGGTGCTTTGTTGATTGGACTCAAAATTTATCGCTGATTGCCATTTCGAACAAAAACCCGGTAAAAATCCATGCGACGTGTAAACGATGGTGAGCCGCTTAACTTAATGATAAGGCCTTCGCGAGGTCTAGAAGTTAGCCTCTACTTGGAGATTGCCAGCTTTTACAGCCCCAATTAGTTGCAATTAGTTGCATACAGGATTCTTACTCTACATAATAGATCTCTTCAGGATCTAAATTTTTTGTCTAATTTATCTCTAACTGGTCTCTGGACTAGCCTATCTCTGGGCTAGCCTCCTACTCGCTGACAATGTTGGTGATATCATGCCTGCTAAGAGCGATTCACGCGGCCCAAGCCTTTTTAGGCGACAATCCGGGATTTGAGCCGGTTCCAACTCGTACAATAATTGATATTTTGAGCGAAAATGTCGAGTTCTCCACTCTCTTGGCATTGATACAGACCCACGGGCTTGTCAACACTATTAATACGGCAGTCAATGCCACGCTATTGGCACCAGTCAACTCTGCATTTGTCGAAATTCCACCCGAAGATGTGTCTCGTGATCAACTGCTTTATATGCTCGTGAATCAGACTATACTCCTCTCGGACAAAGATACCGAGTTTATTGCGCCCACGTTCTATGTCCACAATGGGGTTGCTGCGCCAATTCATATAGCCAACGGTGAAATTAACAATGACCAAAGCCAAATAGTGATCCGGAATCTTTTCGGCTCACCTGAGAGAGGCGTTGTTCAGGGTGTTTCACAACTTCTTGCCACTCCCGAAGACCTTTGCACAGCAGCATTCCATCGCGACGATATCTCCATTTTCACACAATTCGCAGGACTGGGTGATGGGTGTACAGCTTTGGGCAATAATCTCACCATGTTTATTCCCAATAATCAGGCAATGAGCACCGCATTCTCAAAGATCGAACTCATGTACTTATTCAGTGGAGCGGCCTTCACCGATCGTAAAAACCTGCTTTATAGGCATGCAATGGATGGAGAATTGAATCCATCGAATCTCCCATCATCTATCCAGATGAAAGACGGGTCCGTATGGGAACTGGGCTCATCACTTCTGCTCAACAAGACACACGCCCCAACTGATATATTTATGTGTGCTTCTAACGGTATCTACAATGTTTATCAAAGTGTATTGGGGTCTGTTATTGAGTTCACCCCCGAAAAGTACATTTTAGCACTCCGAGGCTATTCATTTGTGCGTGCACTTAGTCTCTATGGCTATGAGTACTTGATTGATGGTAGCAGTGATGAAAACCAGACTATTCTTGTTCCAGTTATGCTTCCTCAGTTCGATGAACGGTCTCAGCAGCCTCTGCAGCTGTTCGAGTACTCATTTGATTCCCCAGTCTCAAGTTCAAATGAAATTGTCAAGCCGTTTGACAAGACTGATGATATACTGTACCAGTTCTTTGAGGAGGTCTCTTTGAACAAAAGCGCTCAACTTCTGAACTCAAAGATGAGTCTGAAAAGCGGCAAGTACCCCCAGCGCGCTATGCTTTTCCACTCCGAGTCAGGAAAGAGCTACGTCAATTGGCAACAGATTACAAGTCAAGAGTATCATGTGGGTAATACCACGCTCATGACAGTTGACGGGAAGCTTAGTCCCCCTCCACGACTACAATTGGCGGTGGGTCCACTGCTTACCAGCTCGTACTCATTAGGCTACTTGGAACAGCTGGGCCTTCTGCAGCTTCCGTTAGATCGCAGCTGGACCTTACTACTGCCGACTCGTGAAGCTTGGGATAGCAAAATTCTGCTCAAGTACTATTTTGATGCTCATCATGACGCTCTTCAAGTACTTTTTAACAGTCTAATCCTCAACAAACCGATGTACTCAGATTCAGGCAATTCGCAAGCACAGACCTTGGATAGTAAGAACGTTCGAGTCAAATTACTTCATACGCGGGGGCACGCTGATCATTTAGCACTGGAAGTTGATGGATTGCATTTTGATACTGACGTTAGTGATGTGTTATTTGACAATGGTGTAGTGCATTGTATCACCAATCTGAATTTACCCCCGTCGTTGGAAATTGATGCCGCTGATTTAATCGAGTCCGGGCACCGCTCTACATTTCTTGACTTGCTTTCTAAAGCTTCGCTTGATTTCGTGCTTGAGGCCTCGAACGGTAACTATACTATCATTGTTCCCAGTCCAAAAGCCTTAGCTAGGGCCAATTACACTCTTGATACACCACAGAATGATTTAGAGACTATGCTGCTGCTTCACATTATCGAAGGGAATCCGATCGAAGATATAAAAAGAGGTGAGACGATTGACGCAATGGGTGGCGAGGCTCTCCAATTTGAAAAAGTCTCGCCTGATATCTACTCCATATCACCTATATCTGGTGGGGGCCAGCGAGTATTTGTAACTGGTTGGGGCGATACCAATGGTCAGGTTTCCGGAGGTACCACTGTATTGTTCATCGACAGCCTTATTTCGCCGAAATGGCTCCAGCCACCTTTTATGCGCCCACCATTTAGATTCAAATCGCACACACTCCTCTTGATTGGCGTTGTGCTTGGCCTGATGTTGACAGGATTGATTGCTGTCGCTGCCGTGTATATTTTTATCGATGACAAGGTGCTTGAGGGCCAACAGCTGATGCGCCCAGGATCATCAACGAGTATTGTTGTGGATGAATATGAAGAGACAGATCCTGAAGAGCAGCGTACGCAACCAATTGCTGCTACTCATGTCGCACAAGGCCGAGAGTATGGACAGCACTTGGACTTACCTTAATGCTCTGAACCGTCGGTAAGCGCGGTGTACATCTGGGCACAATTAGCTCTTTATCGAGAGATATTTATATAATAATCAGCTACCATTAGCTAACGAAGTTTATCGTCAAAAAGTCTGGCCGACCCACAATCTACTAGTCTAGACGCCACAAGGGTCATTCTCCTAACGCCACACATGATTGGGACAGACACACCCAACCAGATGAGATTACAAATGCGGAACTTTGCAGTATGACAACTCCATACTATGAGCTGTATCGCCGGACTTCTATCGGTACTGCGTTGACAGAAGCTCTAGACCAGCTGATTGATGAGAGTTTACTCGAACCACAACTTGCCCGGAGACTGATTGGCCACTTTGATAAGGTAATGATGGATCAGCTCCGGGATAGTGTAAAGGCTCGCCTCCATCTCAAGGGTCACCTCAAGACTTACCGGTGCTGTGATGATGTATGGCGTTTTGTTGTGACTGATATAGTTTTCAAAATGGATGACGGTGACATTGTCAACTCACTCAAGATCAAAATTGTTGCTTGCTCCAGCAAAAAGCCACAGGAGTGATATTTATAATTTCTCATTTATAGCACTAGTACTTTTTTTCTCATAATATTCTACTTCGGCTACAGCTACTCAGGATATTTGGGGATTAATTAGATTTCGACATGTGATGTCTTGTGTCTAGTGAGAATCGCTCACTAATACGTGTCGTCATGAATTCTGTCGCTGGAGCCTACTCGTCTTTGTCCAACTTTCGCATGGCTGATATTGCTGAAAATTTGCGCCTAGAAGGTGTCCGCAATCGTCTCGCTAGTATGAAGTCGCCCAGGGACTTTTTCGACCTCAAACGCATGTCAAAGCCCACTGGTTGGGGAGACGCGCAGTCCCGTATCTCGTTCAATCTGCGCTATTTCTCCTCAAATTACACAGCCATTTTATTGATGCTGTCTATGTACTCGTTGCTCACCAACTTGCTCTTGCTTTTCGTGATTCTGCTGGCCTGTGGTGGACTTTTCGCCATTGGCGCGCTCGGCGGCGGTGATCTCGTCCTTCCCTGGGGAACTTCCATTACCTCTCAGAGCTTATACATTGGCTTGGGTATTGTGACTGTTCCTTTGTTTATTATTGCTTCTCCCCTCTCCACCCTCTTTTGGCTCGCTGGTGCTGCTGGTGTCACCATTTTGGGACATGGCGCGCTAATGGAGAAACCCCTTGAGTCTGAATTTGATGACCAGGTCTAGAAAGGAAGAATATCTCTTTTTCTCACTCCTCCTATATTTCTCTAATATTCGTAGACACCTGTAACTTTTTCCAAAGCATACCTGTGGTCTTGGCGTGTACCTAAATTAAGCTGCTTCATTAGGACTTGCCGTCTGCAAAAAAATTTCCGTAGAAAGCCTGGTGCTGAAGGTGTATTTTAATACCTAAAACGCCAAAAGTATGGTTTCGCGCCAATAATAATCCGATATAATCAAGGTAGATCCAAATGCTGTGGTAACGGTAGTGCTTGGCTTCACAAACTATCACGCTCGCCATGTTCCAACTTTTTCCTCAACCTCAAATTGCTGTGTCTTACCTCGGCATACCTCATGGCTGCTCACAATCAATCACGAGACGCACACGCACCTCCACCCGTGCCTCATTATGCACATCTTTAATTACCATCACGTATTACGGCAGATTTTCATTGGATCTAACATTGCCTCTTTTTAGCCGAGCGTTAAACCCCTGTAATAATTTGAGCAAGTCTCCCCAAGCCACACTGCCTGTTTTAATTAAGGAACGTGATCCAGACGCTCTCCATGATCCAATGTGAAACAGACGTTTCATGCCAAGATAATATTCTTATCCTATATTAGTATCGAATTGCATCACTCCTTTACTTGTTATTATCCTAGTTCCAGCTAGTCCTGCCTTTGTTGGATGCTCATTTTGTCACTGTTCACAGTGGCTTCCGCTATCCTCGAGGTAGCTGTGCACCCAAGAAGCACTTCAAAGCTCAGGAAAAGAGACACAGCCACTTCGCTACAGCAGTCAAACTATTATTATTGGATTGAGGTGGCCGTTGGCAACCCTAGTCAAGTGGTGGAAGGTTTTATCGATACGGGCAGTAGCGATTTTTGGGTTGCTACACCCGATACGTGCAATACCGATCCAGATGGGAATCTCGTCTATGGCACACTTGAAATCAATTGCAACTATACCTATAATCCTCGCTTCTCTGACTCTTTGAGTCGAAACAGCACCAACAGTGATTTCAGTATCTCCTATGTGAGCGGCAAGTACGCTAGAGGTTTCTACGCTCAAGACGGAATGAATATCGGTGGATCAAATGTTTCTGATATCAACTTTGCGGTTGCAAATAACGCTACTGGTTCCCCTGTTCTTGGTATTAGTTACCCTTACGGTGAGAGTTGTGTAGACTGGACTGATCCACCTTTGCAGCTATCCAGCACTTCGTGTGTACCATATGACAATTTCCCCATGCAACTCAAACAGCAAGGTGTTATTTCCAAGGTGGCTTATTCCATGTGGCTCAATGATGCCAACAATGGTACAGGCTCAGTTTTGTTCGGAGGAGTTGATCATGCCAAATACTCTGACGACTATCTCACAACTGTACCAATTGAGAAAGAGGTACACTCTATAAACCGTGATACCGGTGATATTATCGAGTTTCCTGAGTATACCCGCGTTCTTGTTGCTCTCAACGCAATCAAAGTCAAGGGTCCCGACGGCAATGCAGAAACAATTATGGAGGGTGCACTTCCAGCTCTGATCGACTCCGGTACTCCGACTTGCATGGTTCCTAGCTCCATTGTTGCTGCATTTTACAAAGTGTTTGGTATATACCACGGATCTACAGAGTCCCAGGGTATCCCCTGTGGAGTGCCAGATAACTGGTACATTACATTTGATTTTAGGGGGTATGAAATCAATGTACCCATACGCCAATTTATTCGGCCAATGCTCTCATCTGGAAAAGAGATTTTCGACCGCAATGGCAACCTGATTTGCTCGCCAGGGTTTGAGAGTCTCGATAGTTACAACTATGCAATTATTGGCCACAATGTCATGAGCTCACTGTATACAGTATTTGATTTGGAAGCTAATGAAGTTGGGTTCGCCGCTGCTGTATTCAATCCGGACAATGATACCTCTAGCATCGACAATATCAGTGATAGTATCCCCTCGACGAGCCAGGCCTCGCGGTACTCCGAAGGTCTCAACTTGGGTATGAGTGTTACTCGCAGCCCTCAAGCGTCTATCGAATTCAGCGCTCTCGAGTTTATCACTGGCGAATCTTCGTATGAGGAGTCTCTCAAGACAACTTTGGATGGTACATCCTTCACTCTTGAGAATACAATGGGCAGCTCAGGATCTGGCGGTTTATCTCTACTTGATGATAGCACTAGCACAGAGAAGTTTGCAGGTACGAGTAGCCCCAGCGGAGATAACAATGGCGCACTTCTATCTACTAACGAGCCCCTTTCCACTGATAGTCGTAGCACGCCAGCACTCCTCACTTATGGAACAACAATGACTGGTGAAGCTACCTCCCAAAACGCCGCGGTGCCGACATCGTTGCCAAAGTGGAAGCCATTTGGAACGTGGGTTGTGTTTTTTACGGCTACGCTATTCTAAGTAACTGCTCCTGTAACACTAAGCTCCGCTCTCACTTTCTCAAGCATCGGTGAAGGCATCAATAAATGTAAATCAATATATGTAAATACTACGGATGAATAGGTCTAAGGATACCATAAAACTTTGTTAGTCTGTTGATCAGGCCACGCCTGGTCAGAGGCGAAATTCAGCACATGGCATCAGAAGACCGTCGTGAATTTGTGGAAGCATCATTTCAACTTACCGTCAGACATTGAGTGTGTCCTCACAAATCAGACATATGCTTGTTCAAATTTGTTTAAATCATCACCCGCTTTTTCTGGTAGCCCAGGATCAGAGTGATAGACGGGGCTATAAATGCACCAAAGCGAGCAGAATGCACGGAGTAGCCACGCCCACCACTTGTTCCAATCGAGTCAACGAGAGCATCGGAAGCTCTCTGGTGTATGAAAACACGCATTTGCATCTCTACGGTTAGTTTCAGAGTTGCATGAATGGTATTAAAAAAATGTTGTCGTCAACAGATAACCTGATTCCGACTCGTCATCTAAGAAATCATCACAAACTTACTGGTTAGTACTCCGTAACGCAGGTTTTCTAGGCCTGCTAAGCATTGTCACTCATCCAATATCAGTGCCCAGTGCTGAGACTCGTCATACGTACGAGAATGAATACAGCCCGGAAGTAGCCTAGACTATTGCCAGGAGCTGTTGTTGATAATTGTATTGAATACAATTTCTAGTTAGTAACTCAGCCGTTGCAAACGTTTTCAACAAAATATGTTCTGAAGTAATTCCAGCTTCGTTTGTTTTAAACATCATTGTACCTACGGTTTGTCAATACGGTCCCTCAGAATACTGCTTCTGATCATTAAAGATTTTCACAAACTCTAGTTTGATTTGAAGGTTGGTTCATCCTAGGGTGCAAGGAGTGAATGTGAAAATTACTATATACTAAAAGCCGGGTAACTCTGGCACCACGGGAACGCCAGGGGACTGGGCTTTGTTAGGGCTTCTGTTTTCAAGAGCCTTTGAAACAGTGCCTTTGATACTGTTAACCTGCTTCGTTTTGCTAAGAATCTATTGCCAGTAATTCAGTTTCTATCTACTGGTCCGCGACGTGAACTTTGGCACTACTGTAATTTGCATGCACTAAATAGCGACCACATGGCTCGTTCATAAAGTGACTGAGGTTGGTGTGTAAACCCAGTCGAGTTGCTAAAGATTCATAGTGCGCCTGTATCCCATTTTGTTGTAACTACTGCTATCCAATTACTCGATCCACCGGAACGATGCAGTATAGATACAAAAACTTCACAACAACTACAAGGGATGTGAATAAATGGAATTATACCTTATATTTGCGTGACTAACTGCAATTGATTCTAGACAGACAAGGAGATATTCGAAGCAGTAAAGCTTCCTATAAGGTTAGACATGTGGGTAGGGAACCCTGCTCAATGCTTCGAGTGACGTATATACAGATATCGCTGGGCTAAAGTGCCAGCCTGCTGGTGTATTGGACTCTTTGTTCCACAACTGAGAGCCAATCTTCACTCTAATCCGGGTAATGTATCTGGGAACCAGCCAAATTTGGAAAGATCAACTCTCCCGCTTTCATTAATCTCAACTTCGCGCCTCAGTACTTCAATGTGGTGTTCAGTACCAGGACGGTTTGGAACAACTCCTTGAGAATTGATCACACGCTGCCAAGGAACATTATCGAGATTGTACTCAGCAGAGGCGTGATGCGGTAAGTGTTTGAGCAACTGTCCAACTTGTCGAGCATTGTTCGGATAATTGGCAAGAAGTGCTACATGACCGTAACTTGTGACTTTACCTCGGGGTATCTGTTGGACCACGAAGTAGACTGTCCCTGGGTCCATTGAGTGATGACTGGCTGGTGATAGCCCCACTAACACGGCGTAGAGTGGGGTCTGAGCGGATATAGCGCAAAATAACAAACTATAAATGCGAGTATTACTATGTAGTTTTACCCAATTTTAATAAAGCACAATACGGGGTAACGTAAGGTACTATAATAAACACACCATTAAGACCAGCTTAGATCTTAAGGCTGGTGCGGCGCCAGTGACGACGCTTGTAGTTCCACTTGACATTGTTCTCGGTCTTCATGCGGACGAAAGGGGGAACACGACCGCTCTGCTTGCGTGCCTTGGCCAACTTGACCTTGGTCTTGAGAGATTTGTGACTAGGCATTTGAGTAAAGAGACGCACAGTGTGAGTGAATAATGAGTGGGTTAAAATTGTTCAGCCCTTGTGGTATTAGTCATAGGGCTAAAACTGATTGAACATTACATGACAAATGAGATGTGGGTCTTAAAGAATAAGCTCAGCGATATTCAATAGATGTACCTTGAAATGCCGAGAGAAGCACAAGCCATTTCAGTTATTCCTAAACATCAGCTGGGTGTCAGCGACATAGGGTATGGAGCTAGCACTCAGACATACCAATCCCTGTTCCTACGCTAGTCGATCAACCACTATGCTCAAATGTGCTATGCTCAGCTCACTCCGTATGCAGGAGCCACTGTTTAAAACAAGTGTCAACTGTCAGGTACACTATGCTGTGAGCATCGCAACTCTGTCAATTTCAATGCCATTGCTCTTGCAAATTCTCTTCATCGCTTCTGCAATGACCTGCACGAAGCCCACAAGCAATTTCTGGAAAATAATTATGCCCTACTAAAGCTTGAGAGTGCCCTGGCAGGCATCATGCCGGTGATCCGCTCCAGCCAGCTGTCTCAGACATACTCGGGAATTTACAAACCTTTAGGAGACTGGCGAATGTCGCGATAGATTATATATAGTGCCAACTAGCTTGTTAGATCTCATTTTAACACTCTGATGTCGTTGTTTGCGCTTAGATACTCTATTCTACACTTTGTTTACACCCATAATCAGCCCCAAACTGTTGTGTTTATTCATAGAATTTAGATGCATGCATCGGATTACCCCAATCAGGTAATACGTAAACATGCACCTGCTCAGCTCTGCATATATGATTATTACGATTCCCGTCAAGCTAATTATTCTGCTTGCTAGTCCATGTCAACACAGCACGCTTTTGCGAACAACTTCTGGGGCAAGGATGATGCTGGCTACCAGCGTCTTGTCCAGAGGATGCATCATGCGAAATTAACTTGTGAGGAACTCCAAGCTTTCTACAAAGAGCGAATGAGTATCGAGGCAGAATACGCGAAAAAGCTATCCAATCTCGCTAGAAAGGCTCTTGGATCCAAAGAGACCGGGTCATTGCGACGCAGTTTGGATGTGCTTCGCTCTGCCACTGATCAGATGGCTACTTCTCACCACACCGTTTCTCGGCAGATTCAGGAGGAGTTTTTGGCTCCATTAGATTCATTTTCTTCAAACATGCGTGACCGCCGTAAAACCTCAGAGGATATTATGGCTCGCTTGTCAAAGGCTAAGAAATCTCAAAACGAATTGGTTGAGCGTGCCCGCTCGAAATATGAGCAAGAATGCCACAAGGTCACCGGCTATAAGGCTCAGCAGAATTTGCTCATGGGTAAAGAGCTGGAACGTAACAATGCAAAGTTGGAGCGCTGTAATTTTAACGTCGAGCAGCTTCAGCGCGACTACCAAGCCTCCCTTAATGTTTTGAGCCAAACTACCGAGAATTGGAATGCCACATGGAAGCTCACGTGTGATAAGTTTCAGGAGCTTGAGGATGAGCGTATCCGCTATATTAAATCAAACTTGTGGGATTTCACCAACGCCACTTCAACTGCTTGTGTGAATGATGATGAAGGTTTTGAAGCGATCCGCGTCGGCCTGGAACAGTGCGAAGCAACTAATGATCTTGTGGAGTTTGTACAGGAATCTGGCACTGGCGGTCAAATTATGGACCCACCTGAGTTCACTAATTATCTCAGCGGCTTCACGCGCGACTCTAACGGGGAAGGATATAAGCTGGCTAAATTTGGCAATGAAAAAGAACACAACGAAGCTGACGACTCAATCAATCGATCTTTCGACCGGTCTTATCAGGCAGAAGACGATAGTTATACACAGAACCAGATCATGAGCATGAGCCACAGCTCTCACTTGAGCCTCGATAACACTCCTAATCTGGGGCCGGAGCTCAGGACCACTGTGTTGGAAGATGATGAATATAGCTCCGGATCTCCTTACCAAGGTTCTATGAGCCCTAGCAGTAGTGTCTACTCACCAGCAACCACCATTGAATCACCTCAAATGGCCAAGTTCTCCCCCCAAGAGTTTGAACCGACTCCTGTAGAACAAAAGCGTCGCTCGTGGGCTAAACCTTTCAAACGACAATCTAGTCCTGATCTGAGTAAAGTATGGAATGCTCTGAGTAGTTCTCAAAGCAGCGCTAGTTCTGGCAGATTCCAAACTCAGGATTCTGATGCGTTTGACAAGGCGCTAGGCCAATCAGTTGAAAATCATCTGCACAACCAGACCCAAAATAATGCTCATATCCGTTTTGACGACACCGTAAACGATAGTAGCGACCGGTACCGTCGCACGCGTCAAACTCAGATGGACCAAGGTGCCGGCAGTCATGCAAGAGTTAAAGTGGCTTCTAAAGTAGCACATGAGGAAGACCCTATGCTAGCAGCAATCGACAAGTTGAAGACACCTCCTTTGGGCACCAACACACAACAAGCGACCCAGCGCAAATTAGCTCGTCCGGCCAGTATGCCGGGCATTGCTGCGCTGGGTCCACAGACTTCGCCCCAGAGAAAACCAGTCCACGCTGATGCTCGCCAAGCACCACCTATGAAGCCGCCAGCTAACAAATCCACTACCGTTACCGCTGCTGCCGCACCCTATCCCGAGGACTTTGCCACTCCACAGGTTATTCCAGCCAGGGCTCCGGAGCGTGACAGAAGATATTCATTCAATCCACAGTCTTATCAGGAGCCTCACACACAAAAGAGACTGGATCACCGCAGATCTGCGGAGGCATATGGCCAATCCCCTTACCACTCTCCACAGCATTCTCCACAACGCTCTCCTCAGCAACAACAGCAGGATCAACATGCCCGGAGTAAAGTACAAGCTCGTCCTAGACCAAAGAGCTCTGCCGATGCTGCTAGTGAGCGTAACCTGTTGCCCTCGCGCACTAGCGATGGCCGCCAGGTGATAATGCATGCGCGCGCTCTTTTCGATTTCAGATCACGAATTCCCATGGAAGTCAGCTTCCGTAAGAATGACATTCTCCTAGTAACCCACACTCAAGAAGATGGATGGTGGGAGGCCGAAGTTCTGACCACCAAGGCTACTGGTGTGGCCCCTGGCAATTTCTTGCAACAGTTGAGATAAATATTTAAATTATAACAGTTCATTTGAGATATCATTATTTTGATTTTTGAAAGGCGACAACAGCCTGGGCCAATGGTGTTCTGTCGTGAAGTAAAAGTGCCTCATGTGCTTCCTCCAACGACATCCATCTGCGTCTGCGTTCTTCGGATTCGGGCCAGGGGTCCCTCAATTCTTTCAGCTGCATTTCGTAGATATAGAACTTTGATCTTTTAGGGGCTGGCCCATTGGCCTTTTCATCCCAGTGTTTCGGCGCCCTATCGTCAAAAAATGTGCCCACAAGCTTGATGTTATCGTCGACCACAGCGCCTGACTCTTCCCAGACTTCTCTCATGGCACTTTCCTCGAGGCTTTCATCTTTCTCAGCGCCTCCTTTGGGCAAAACCCAGCAATCCGGTCGGGCTTGAGACGAAACCATGAGTACCTGCGATCTATCACTGTTGACAACTATACCGCCAGCTACCACGCGTGATCCTTGCTCATACACTAGTTAGTGATTGCCGGACAAAATGAGATATCGCTACTTACACTGCTTCTCTCGGCCCGTGCGAGCTTCCATCGGACGCATACTCAAGAGGCAATGGTGGCGAAGCCCCACACTCTCAAGGGCGACCAGGCGGCTTCAAACCTAGATGATTGCACGCCGTATTTACTGAACCATTTATCGATTAGAGGCACAGGTAATTAAATACAGGTACGGTTCTCTAGATGAATGTATCACACTATTGTGCAGACCGAACCACTGAAGTACCAAGATTCCGCCATTGGCCCCACTATATGCTGTAGGCACGCTTTAATCCATACACACTGTTGTGAGAGTCTAGAGTTACATATGTGTGCGCTCGTCGTTTCGCGGTGATTTCTATCATCTTATAACCTGCCGGTGTACCTATGGCCAGTGTGCATTGGAAGCATTCCTATAAAGGGCTTTTTCTCAAGATTGAATTACAAAGGAAAGAATTTACTGACCAGTATCATAAATTAAATAGCATAAATAGTATTATCACATCGCCATGATCATCTCGGGGGGAACTGCTCTGGCCATGTCCTTTTCGTCTACTCTTTGAGGAGCACGATGGTATGTCTGATTTCGTTGAGCAAAGTAACCCCATATTAATCCGATAATCACCAAAAGGGAGATACATCCAATTGCAATTGCAAAGGAAATACCCACAATGCGGCCCTTGGACATTAATTTGCGAACTTGGGGTTGGTCCGGGGCCGCAGGGGGGGACGGATCTCCCAGCGAAATCTGTTTTTCAGAGTAAAATGAAGCAATGGATCCACGCCCTGTTCCTTGGCCGGCAACGAAAAGAGGCGCCCACGATGATCCATCAAATGATGCAACTGTAGCATTACCATACCCTGGCAAGTTCAAAGCACCATTTACGGCCAGAACACTACCAGATCCAAGGGGAATTGAGGAATTGTTCGACGAAGATACCACAGGTAGGGTTGAAATGGAACTGACGCTGCTGTCCATATTGAGCGGGGAAGTAGAGCTAGACCAGCTGCGACCATCAAACCACTGAATATTGTGGCCCGTACCGTTTGTCCACGAAACTGCCAAAAACTTATTGTTTTGATCGTTGACACCCACGTTAATGCTTGTTATGTTACCGTCAATGCCGGTATTGGTGTAAGGTGTGTACTGTTGCTGGTTGAAGCCATACTGAACCAGGTTATACTGTGTACCGCCAACCTCAATATTTTCGCCATACATTACGAGGGCATCTCCAGACCAAAGAGTTGAGCCATAAAGAGTGCCAGCGCTGGGCCTTGAAGGAGTAGACCACGAATTTGAAGTCACATTATAGATACAAAATTGTGAGCACTCGCCAACAGTAAAGTTACCCATGACAATGAATGTATCAACTCGTGGGACCACTTGCTGGATATTACCACTAATACCTGAGGGCTGGTCGTTTGCGAATTTGCGAGTGCTAAGATCGTACACTGCCATGTTGGGATGTGATCCTTGTAAATCACCAGCAATAATTAGTGAATTGCCATATACAGCCAGGGAAGAAATAGTGCTACCCGCGTCCAGGCCTTCAGTCTCGAGACCATAACTATCACTTCCATTGACAACCATCAAATTCTCGGCCAAGTTTCCGTCAGAAGTGTTTGCCGTGAAATGGCCACCTAAAATATTAGCTTTATTCCAGAAACAGCCCGCGTTAATGACTTGCTGTGTGCTGTCGGCGCCGGTACCATCACGCTTTGTCAATGAGGAAGAGTTCTGACCAACAAAGGAAAACGGCAATGAGTTCACCTGGTAGTTAGAATCAACAGAAGCTGCACCGGATGCCTGCGCACCAGCAACCCTGAACGAGCCAAAGTAGAAATTTGACGAGTTGTACACCAGAGTTTGTGAAATATGGCCAGTGATGGCAGAGTCGCCATCATACCAGTCATTGGAGGTAAAGTTGTAAAGATCAAGTGTAGAATTTGAGCCTGCCAGGCTGTAAGCAAGCATTGAAGTGCCGTTGAGATTGAAAAGAGCCAAATTGTTGACAGGGTGGTTGTACACATTCTTGTAGTTATCAGTGACATTGTGAACAGAGTTGTAGTCTTGAACAGCAAGCAATGTGTCGCCATAAGTGTAGAGTTTGTATACCCTGCCACTATCGCTCAAAGTCTCGACGGAATTATCTTCAACATTCAGGGAGATTAGCGAGCTGTTGGTAAGATTGCCGCCAATATACACGGCGTTGTCAAAAGTTGCAATGCTGTCGATACTCGCATCGGTTCCCAGTTGAGTACCTAGACGATTTAGAGCAGTGTCACCAACAGGGCGGAACGCGGACGAGTCGCTAAATTGAGTATAATTTGAGACAGAAAACTCAAAGAGTTTATCAATAAGAACTTCAGGCCCGGCGGTCACAAAAGTCACTTCAAGCTGCGCAGCAACAAACTCAAGGGGCGTTTGCTGGCCAGCAACAGGCTGAACCTCGACATAAGGATCAAAGTCGGAAGTGCGGACAAGAGTGCCATTGTAGACAGGGTCATACTTGAGCTCGTTATTAGTTTGAAAGATTTGGAGCGAGATAGGCTCATACTGATCCAGGGGGCCTGGATAAACAGTTACATTCACCTCGCCACGGCGGTCGCAGGTGTCTCTTGCAGCGCAACCAGGGGTCCAAAGATTGAGCGAGAAGTTACCAGTGGTAGTAACATTGGGGTAATACCTAATCCATGTACTCAGTAAAGCTTCTCCGGTGGTAATATCAGCGCTCTCTCCGTCATCCTCACGCTGCCAGTCGCCCTGAAGTTGTGCGTTGTTGTTCAAAGAAATATTCTGACAAGAAAGAGGTGCGTTGAGCTCGTTATTAGCATATACAAATGATTGCATAGAATAGAGCTCAATTCCTTGAATCGCAGCATGATCCCCATAGTAAGAAAGTAAGGATATAGTGAGGTTGCGAGAGCCCACTGGGTTGACAAAAGAAAATATTGCGGTCTCACCAAGCCCAAGGGGGCAATAAGCATCACAATGCTTGATCTCACCATCTTGACTATACGTCAGGTTCATGATAGACTCACTGGGGCTACTGACAATGCGGAAGTTTTGAGTACCATCTGATCCGCTGGGCGGGTTAGCAATAGCAATCTGCGATAAGGTAATAGTACGGGCCAAATCAATATTGAGGACGCTAGTTTGTGAGCCTGAATTAGCCTCAAAGGGGGAACCAGACATACACAAAACATTGGATGCATCTGTGGTGCCATCTGTTGCTTGTACGGTTGCAGCACCGAGACCCAGTTGTTGAGTTCCATTACTGTGTGAAGAAGAGCCAAAGAGTGGAGCACCTAAATGACCGCCAAAAAGGACAGTGTCATTGTCGAGTGGTGTGATGGCACTTACTTGGGAACCAAGCGGGAAGCCACCAAATTGTGGAAGTGCCCATGATTTAGACGTATCATTCCAGATACCAACACCTTGAGAGTTACCCAGTTGTAGGTTTCCTCCAACGTAAACATCAGTGTGGTTACACCACAGGGCCTGCACTGCGCCAGTAAGAGTAATATTTCCAAGCGTTTCCACGCTTCCTGACTCTAGGTCTAGTCTTACGATTCCAGCAGCATCTGTGCCGCGAATATTTGTAAAATTGCCGGCAAGGATTGCCACACCACTGTCTAGCAAGCACGACTCCGAGATAGCGCCATCGGCAAAAGAGGCACTCAAATAGTATTCCCAGGCATCTACAGCCTGAGAAACCAAGTTGTCATTTTCCACTACTGGTGCAAGGACGGAATTCTCGCCAACATAGTTGAAAGTACTCATACTGTCGAACGAGCCTACCAGCGCCAGCTGGCCAAGAGCTGTGGCATTTAATTGTGGGTGGTTTATTGACTGAGGTCTGATAATATCCGCACTACACGCCGGCAATAGCCAGGGAACGATCAAGCGTCTGCGAGGGCGCATATGTGTGGGCAAGTCTTGAAATTGAGACGGGTTGTGATGCTAGAGTTTTGTTAGGGTTTGGGCAAGTGACCTTCTGAAACACAACCTCACAAGCTAAACAAACGGGTTATATAAACAAACTTAAATTACCATATCTAGGGCATAACAGTTCAAGAATTAGTTTTTCAACAAGTAAATATAGCTTATAATTCAACTTTTTTTTTTCATGTTCACCGGCAGCGACCTGCAGGACGCAGGGTACCTTGTTTATATCTTACCTTATCCGGTGGGTGCGTACCTGTTGATCGGGAGATCCTATTATCGTGATTGTTGAACGGCTCCCTGAATCAATACACCAGTAAGCATAGCTCCAACAAATAGCAGAGACTGGTTCACCCCGGCACCAACCAATGTAAATGCAGGTGCGGGGCAAACCCCAACTAGTCCCCATCCAATGCCAAAAAGTGCGGAGCCAATTAACAGATTAGAGTCAATTAGCGTACTTGTGGGCAGTTTAATTGGTTTGTGTTGTGCGCTGAATGCCTGATGGCTTACTGCGTAGCGGAAGAACGGCATTGCCACCAAGATAGCGCCTGCCATCACAAACGCTAAGCTTGGATCCCAATCGCCAAATATATCCAAGAAACTAGTGACTTTTGCAGGGTTGGACATCCCTGAGAATAACAACCCCACAGCAAACACGACCCCGATAATAAAACTCTCAACTGCTTCAATCATTCACAGACACTAGCGGGTTGACAAAGCGGCAATAACGTTCATTGATACGGAAATGCCATGCAAGTCTTGTGTTACCTGAACGAATAACGATAGATGACTCTAGCTATAAGCTGTTTTTAGTTAGGACGCGGTGAGAACCTTTCGGACTTTGATGTTTAGATTGATGAACCGCAAGGTCAGTGGCCCAAGGTCTACGAATTAACTAAGTCGCGTAATTGGGGTGGGCAAGGAAATAATCTTGGCACCCACAATGAGAGCATACTTGATACTCGGCTGTAAATCCAATGCTACTTTTAAGAGTACTTTGAAGGTCATTAGGAGCTCTCCACTGCGATATGGGTGTGCCTATCGAAAACTATTCACGGAGCTCAAGGAATTTAGTATAGGGGAAACTCAGGGCGGAACCGTGCTATTTTAGATGCTTTTATGAATGTTAAATTATTTACTCGTCATCATAACCCTTGAGATTAGTATCACGCTTCGCGGGAAGAGGGTAGCTCAAGGGGATTAGAGGGGCATCGGGATAGAGGTACTTTTCACGGACTCCGTAAAGACTGAGGGCTGCGAGGGGACCTCCAACGCCCATAATATATGATGCCAGGATGTGGGGGCGTTCGACGGCTGTGTACTTGATATACTTGAGAGGTGTAGACCAAAATGCTGGCGATGTCATTGGGTGAATTGTAAGCGAGGCGACCCTGTGATGAACCACTCACTCACTTGGCTGTGGCTGAAAACGGTAAAAATATAGCAAGTCAAATTGACGCGCTCGATCAAAGATTTGGGGAGAAGTAAACATATGGGCGTAATAAATTATGAAACATAGACTTCGCTTTACCTATGATTTAAAGGGATGTGCTTCTGAACGGTAGCTATCCATATGCTCGAGCTATCAGATCGACGTTGCTAGACAGATATCACATACTCACTTTGAATATCTAATTCTGACCTAAACTGCTGGGATAGTGTTCAGTCTGAACTAGCTAAGAGTACAAGTGGAGGCCCGCCGAGTCAGGCAATGGGCATCCTCGGAGCGCACGACCGCCACACGCCACAACCCCCATGGAAGTCGAGTGCACACTGATTCGCCTTGAGCGCCAGCTGAAGGGCACACTGCGGCTTTCAGAACACCATATGACATTTCGGTCAGAGGGTAGAGAGATCTGGATTTGCTATCCAATCATACAGGAACTGGCGCGGCCACAAACTTATCCGTCATCGATAAGGGTCCTTTGCAAAGATTTCATGTTTGTGCGATTTGATTTCGACACTGCAGACAAGTGTACGCGGATTTTGCGCAAATTGGAGGAGTGCGTAGACATTACGAGCATTCGCCAGCTCTATGCTTTTGTATATTCACCGGCGAGCCCGGAAAAAGCGTTTAACGGTTGGAGTTTGTTCAATGACCTCGAAAAAGAGTATTCAAGAATGGGAATTGATTGGGATAAATGGAGGATTTCCTCCGCCAACTCTAGCTATGGCCTATGCCCCACGTATCCTTCGAAACTAGTAGTGCCTAAAGACATGAGCGATAACGTTTTAGCCCATGCATCCAAGTTTCGATCGAAGGGTCGCTTACCAGTTTTGTCTTATTATCACCCTCTCAATAAGTGCACAATTAGCAGGTGTAGCCAGCCGCTAGTAGGGATGCGCCAGAATCGCAATATGCAGGACGAGCGACTTGTTCATGCAATATTTGGTACTACCGACGCACCAAGTGGTACATGGGGCGCGTCCACGGACAACATTATTGGCGATTTAAGGCCTTCTACAAATGCAATTGCACAAACAGCACTGGGCGGTGGTACAGAAAACATGGACCGCTACCGCACCGCACGGAAAATTTACATGGGCATCGATAATCTGCATGTTATGCGTGATTCTTTGAATAAAGTCATCGATGCATTAAGGCATTCAGATACTTCCCCCGCTCCCCCGTCCCCCGCATCGCTTGAGCGGTCGAACTGGTTGGGTCATATCAAACTCATTTTGGAAGGTACTGCACAGATCACACAGCAAGTACATGCTAGATGCTCCCACGTTGTAGTGCACTGCTCTGACGGGTGGGATCGCACCCCTCAGCTGACCTCCTTGTCAATGCTGATGCTTGATCCTTTTTACCGCACACTTAAAGGGTTTATGCTATTAATTGAGAAAGAGTGGATTTCTTTTGGTCACCAGTTTCTGACTCGTAACGGCGCTGTATCGAAAAGGTCTGTCTCAGATGGGGCGGAAGACTCAACCTTGCTCTCAAATGTGACGTCCTTTATCGTGGACACGACTCGCAACCGTCAAACGGGACCGATTTTTCATCAGTGGCTCGATTGCGTGTACCAGATTGTGTACACTTTCCCCGAGAGGTTTGAGTTCAATGAGCGGTTCCTGAGACGGCTCTTATACCATAGCTATGCATGCCAGTATGGCACATTCTTGTTCAACTCCGAGCGTGAACGCTATGATGCGAGGGCAGGTCAACAAACTAGATCTGTTTGGGACTATTTTCTTGCTAGACGAGACCAGTTTGTCAATTCAGACTACAAAATGCATGATGAGGTTTTCCTCCCACCCACAGAGCCTCGCTGGTGGGCCGCCGCTTTTGGAAGGACTGATAAGGACATGAATGATCCCGAAGCTTGGAAAACATACGCAATGAGGCCGGTACCCCGGCTGGAGGTCCCAGCCCAAGAACAGACAGAAGCGACGGAAGCCACCGCACCGAGCCCAAACCTGAGTGCCAGTGTTGCTCATGTGAATGGTACAGGGCCCAGTGATGGAATCGATGGCGAAAACGGAAGTAATCTCGAAAACGAAGACGCAGGTATTGAGAAGTTGAGCTTGAAAAGTGAAGTTGCTAGTCAAAGCTAAATATGGAGCGTAAGAACTACACTTGGTCTGATGGGCAATATATCTCGTGTGTAAGCCTGCACTACTGCTCTATTTTTTATTTAAATTTCATCTTCTTTTGCTCATCCACAGTGCAAAAGCAGTGGCTGGCTAGTTAGCTCACATCATATTTATCTACTCACAATCTAATTATCTTCGAGCTAAGTGGAGGCTCATGAACAGCCACAAGAACTGTCCTTGCACCACATTGGCTGAGAACGTTTCTAAAGAAGGCAATCAAGGCTTAACTATAGATGATTTTACTTGCGCTTTTTAGCTTTGCCAGCGGAGCTACCAGAAGTTTGGGCCTCAGCTTTTTCTTCGTGTTCAGGCTCAGCTACCCTGGCATCTTCGGCAGCTTGTGCAGCTTCAAAAGCAGCCTTTTGAGCCTGACTAGGAATTGCCCACCATTGACCAGCCTGCATGGCGACAACGCCAAACAGAACCAAGACAATGAGGACCTGGGAGGCGGCAACAAGGCGAACACCATCAAAACCATCGATATTGCCCCAGTCACCAGTTCTCAAAGAATAGGCAGCGGGACGCATGTTGGTGATGTAAAATACGGTGGCAATGAAAAGTAGAGCCAAAGAACCCCCGTCAAAAAGAGTGTTGCTCTCGCTAGGCTTATAGAGCTTGGCAAAGATACCAAAGAATCCTAAGGTTATCACACCGTGCAGAACATGATGGAGGGCGACGCTCTGTTCCGCTTTGAGTTTGTAGTAGTCAAGGGCGAGATTGATCCATTCATCCTTGGTGGGGCTCTCCCAGAGCAAGTGATAATCGAAAGTCCAGTTAGAATAGATTGCACCAAGGCAAAAACCCACCGAAAGTAGTACAATACCCGTTGCAAGATCTTTGTAGTGACCAGCCATGTAAGCAGCGGTAACCCATGCGGGGGGCAAGATAAAGGCCCACCTGCAAGGTACCAATTTTGCATCAAGGGGTGTTGAAAGCCTGTAGCGAGAGTCAGAGGAAGGACTCCTCTCTGTAATGCTTTAAATATTACGAGAAATTAAATATGTAACTGATATAGCAGGTAGTTTTGACGCTTACTCGTTACTCCACGTTCGCACTCCTTCTATGCTGTTTAGCGGCTGTCCGCGGGGCAAAAGCGTGATATCTGGGATAATCAACTGTTCCCTCAGAGGTTCCGGGAGCCTCCTAGGCTTGATATATCGAAATCCGTATCTGGGCGTCACAGGCGGTTGTTCGGGTCGAGCGCGTACCTGGAACGAATTCTTTTCGCTGGGGTGAATACCGAAATGCAACCCTAAATGATACGTCAAATGGTAATCATATAAATCTTCAAACGTGTCGAATGATTTACCTGTGAACACACAGGTGTACCCTTCTGTACTGCCGATCAGCCCCTCCCCTCTATAGTACCGGACACTTTCGCTGGTAATTCTGGCCACACGGTACTCAAAAATAAACTCATAGCCACCGAACGCGAATGGCTCACCCTTCACAAGCTCCTTCTCAAAGGAGAGATCTAGCCGGGGAATATTTATCTCCAAAGTGACGATGCCAGGAGTTGCCTGGAGCCCTAGACCCCCCGTGAAATATATGGATTTGCCGTCAACCAAATAAGCAGTCTGTTGGGTGCACCATTTGTAAAGCTGGTTGTTATGTCCGCGCGCCTTGAGCTCTGCAAAGCCAGAATAAACGATTCCACTAGAGTGGGGCTGCGCCACTATTAAAAAAGCATATGACTGAGTCGAGGCATCAGGATTGTACAGACTTGCGGAAGCCGGCCCTAAACTCTTGCCAATGTGGGTTGGTTCGCTCCAACTAGGTAAGGGTACACTTGGGTCAGGACCCGCAGCTTTTTTGGCATCTAGGAGTTCCTGTTGCACTAAATCAGACGGATAATACGTAATTTTGCAGATTTTTTTGAGATTTCGAAGCAAAAATGGAGGATTGATGTTTTTAGCATTCTCCATATAAAACGCCCACCAGTCCATTAAGTGATCAGGTTCAAGATTTGGCCTCGAAAGCGGGAGACTTGTAAGTAATTGCAATTCCATACAATGGGATTCAATCCTAGATTTGAGCATTGGGTTATAGCAAGAGGAACCACAAAGACTTCCTAAACTATACTTCTCAGGTTGAGGTGCCATTGTGTGGGGGCCCTGAGGCACCCTGAGGCTCCATCATAGTAGGCCGAAACACATTTGCAGGCAAAACTTGGAATCGTTACGAGTCGAAATCGTTACTATCGGGGATGTGGGATTAATTGTCTCGCCGATATACGAGAAGAGAGTTTTCAGACAGCGCCTTTGGCTGGGCTCAAGAAGTATGCCATGAACGCTGTCTAGGAATAGAGACTGTGGAAACTCACCCGCTATGTCTGATTGGCTGATCCGAGAACAGATGTGGTGAGCGTTTTCGGTTCAAGTATAAAGGGACTATCGCGACCACAGAACATGGTCACAAATTCCGGATGCGCATTTTCCGCGTAAGTTATATACTTCTAATCTGCACCTAGTGATTGAGGATTACCCACACGCGGACGCAAGGGCTGCATCTCGACTATTTTGCGCCATGATTTTTTAATGAACTCAGGCGCAGCATTCACATTTCTTGCATCACAGGTTTAGACGTGCAGCAAGTACTGGCGACTGATCTCCTCGGCTTTTGGCGGTAGAAGAACCAGTCATCACTGTAAAGATCCAAATCTAAAGAAGCCGCAAAGCTCACCATAAGAGCTGCCATTTGAGCCAGCTGATTGATTGCCCTAAACGGTCCGGGTGTTGGGATCTCTGCGCTTATGCACAGTCGTTAATTGGCTTCTGCGGGTTGATGCAGGACCTGAAGGCCGCTGGGTTGGCTACCGGGTATGTTGATGAGCGAGTGAAATGACCAAAATCACTCTAAAAAGTACTCCATAAATAAAGGATAGTATTTTTCATCGCTCAATGAAGGAATTATAGCATTGGGGCAACTCCATGAATAGTGAGTATGCATGCATGTATACCCTGGCCCTTACCTATGTCAGCGTCGCTCTAGCTTTTTTGGGAAGAAACTTCATTCAATGCGGTAAGTGGGTCGTGTAAAGTAGCCACTTTGCCCCCTCTATACATGAAAAGTATGTGAACACCTAAGGCGGAATTCCGAATTTTTTGATCCCTACTAACACGCCCAGGAATTCATCTAGGGTTATGCATCATAACTGTACAGGCATTATCTTGATCGTGGGCTCTGCGGGTGGGCACTTTTTTCTTGCCTTACGAATTGCTTACAGAGACTCCGGGTGCGTCTAAAGGTAGAAGAAACGTATGTAGCGCTATTGTAGTAATTGCTGCAATTGAAAAGGCTCAAAGTGAGAATGATAGAATTGAATACAAAACTAAGTAGTTTAAAGAACTCCATGAGCAAAATCAATGGATCCCGGATGGCCACGCTTAGGGGCTTACGCTAGGAAACATCGTGGCTCCAATACTCTGGCAGTAAAGCAAACCAGAAGCACGGATTCAATGAGCTATCCTTAATGAATATCAGTATCTATAAGCCTGTCTTACTCTGACTTTCAGTGGGACCGGATCACCTAATGAGAAGAAACATCAAAACAACCGATGTAAACACCGGGAAACGGCATGGTGAAGGTCGACGAGCAGTCAGCGGAGTAAATTAAGCCTCCCAAAGTAACTTCTGTATAGCTCAGAAATGATTTAATGGCGCGTTCTAGAAGATCTGATGCCACATATAGCCGAAAATCGTGCTTCTTTGCCGCTGACTATGAAATTGAGAAAACGATGCATATGCAGGTAAATGTATGCAGTTACATATACGCAGACATATTGGGGCGTCTTTCACATGTGAGTAATTAGAGAGCTAATATTTGTAGAAACTAGTCGGAATTTCACCAGTAGATGTGAAAATCCACTAATATCTTGAAGCAATCGAAATTTTTGCTCTTAGAATTCCGCGGACGAGATTGCACTCAGCGATCAGAGCTCCAGCAGCAGGCATATGCGGGGTCATGCACAGATTAACTGCATCGAAGAAAAGTCCCGAGTAGCGCATACAGAGAGATATATAACGAGCAAACGGCTTCCAAAAAGGGCCCTACAAAATCTCTCACTCTCTCTAAACATGCAGTTCTCCACTCTCATTTCTATCACTCTCGTTACTGTTACCAATGCTATTCCTGTTGGAGAGGAGGCTACCGTCACAATGACCAATTTCATCACCAAGGTCGTCTCTCAGCACACTACCTACGTCCCTATGGCCGTCACATTCTTGGCTAATGTTCAAAACACTAATTCCACTAACTCGAACTCTACCGGCATCACAAACTCTACTGCGGCTTCTTCCTCTTCTGCTTCTAACTCCTCATCTCCCACCTCCTCTATTAATCACTCCGCGAGTTCCGCTGCCGCTGCCAACGCTGCTCCTGTTGCAGGAATCGCTGGCTTGAGTGCTATTGTTGCTGCTGCTGCTCTCTTACTGTAGACACTATCTTATATTTATTAATTCCCATACATTAGTCTCCTGTCCACTTGTCTCAAAAAGTGTTAGCCAGATGATGCGTAGCATAATTTTACGCTTCAAGGAGAGATAGATATACACATAAGGTAGAGCAATTGTGTGAGATGGTGTTTCTCTTAATCGCACTGAAGAACGCTTAGGAGCATATCAAACCTCTTAAGCCCTAACTAGATAATAAACTGCTTAAGAGGGCTTCATTCAACAAGTGAAATTCAACTAGGTTTTCAAAATAGAGTATATTTGACTATACCCTTGAGAAGTTCAGAGTTTATCCCTGCACCCTATTTGCAACCGAGTACCACGAAAGCTGGATAACCACATTCCACCTGTCGAGAGGAATTAGCGAGACTAAACTCCCCAATCAAAATGCAAGAAGTTCAGCCACCAATTGAAAGTACTTTGAGAAAGTTTTGCAGCTCTTGTAAACGAACGTCACTGCATGGACCGTGACCACTGTACATGAGCGGGCATGAGGAATGTAAACAATATAGTTCAAGAGACTGTGTGGTGGAACACTTGAAGAGGGAGAATTGATCCCACAGCAGCAGCAAGGGGCTATGCAAAAACCTGGCTAGTTCAGTCATAAGCTGGTCTCACTGAACCACTATTTCAATGAAATCCACGCATGCAAGCCATGTGGGTCGTGGCATATAAATCACTGCCAGAAAAGGAGCAGGTACTTATGATAAATAGAATAGTTAAGTGTTATAAATAGCTGGAGAAGTAAATAAATAAGACCGGTATGCAAGCTTACTGGCGACTCACCTTGTGCTTTAGGGGCACACCATCATCACTGTTTGAATGCTTGACTCCTTTGACCTTCGAACTAGGAATGATATTCGGAATGGGATCAAAGCTCACGTATTTGCTACTTTCCCGGGTACGCTTGAGAAGATTTTTTTGAGGTCGACTTTGACCGGCCTTTAGAGGGCCACGGTCTAAGGACTTGAGAGCCAGGCAGTCGCTATAGTGGTCATGTAGCAATAAAGAGGAATGCAAACTCATACCAGAAATGCGTTCGTTATGGAAAACCCCAGCCATTGTACAATGTGAGGAATAATCAAGTGTGCAGTAGTCAGGTTGGTAAGTCGGGAGGTTAGCAGAAAGGGGATATTTAGCTCTAGCAAATGGCATGTGTGATCAGCAAGCAAAGAAACCTAGTTTGGGACTGGCTATATATTAATATGGAACAAATGTGATGTCATATATGAATATCTTACAGCGTGTCTTTATTCCGAATTGATATCGCTGTGGAGTAAAATGACCTAATGTAGTATTGTGAGACATAAGTGGAGTGATTTGTATCGAGTTGGCTTCCAAAGGCTGTTGGGTGGACAAGTGTGTTCAGAGCCGATGTTCTTTAGGAAACCAAAAGCAGAATTTTACCGTTCTCAACCACATTTCCCCATCCGCCAAATTAGTGCTGTTGCCCTTATCGATTGCCCTGTCTCGGAAGAACTCGGTGGTGGGTGTTCCGGTCCTACAATGTATGAGAGTCAAGAGCCGGATAGTAAATCATTAAGTACTCAGATACCCCACTAATAAAAAGAATGAGTAGTTCACCAGCTTTGAATGAATCAAAAGTCCAGTAACACCATAAGGGTGCATAAGGACCCTCTTGCGAGCTTGCCCCTCCCACCCACACCAGGCCTTATTTCGGCCGGAGCCCTCGGGCTTAGCTAACAGCAACTCACCTTCAATCATGGGATGGACTGGTTTCAAGAAAGCGCTTGACCGTGCGGGAACGCAGGTGATGATGAAGGCCGGCCAGGTAGAGAAGACAGAAGATCGTCATTTTGAGACCCAAGAACGTCGCTACCGTATCATGGAGACCGCAGGCAACCAATTGCAGAAAGACGCCAAAGGATATCTCGATAGTCTACGCGCCCTCACTAGCGCACAGGTTAAGATAGCCGAAACTGTGGATGTTTTCTATGGTGATGCTGGTATGCGCGACGATCTAAGCAAACAATATCTTACAGCTGTCACTGAGATTGATAGTCAAACAATCAAGCAATTGGATGAGCCATATCGTACTACTGTTCTAGAACCCATCTCCCGATTCAATGCTTATTTTACCGAGGCCAATGCGGCCATCACGAAGCGTAACCACAAGTGTCTTGATTACGACAAATACCGTGCAAAGTGTCGCAAGCTAACTGATAAGCCTGCTAGCGATGCATCAAAATTGCCAGCAGCTCAGCGAGAGGAGAAAGTGGCAAAAGAAATTTACGAAGACCTCAACAACCAGCTGATCGAAGAGTTGCCTCAGCTCATCGACGCCCGCGTTCCCTATCTGGATCCTAGCTTTGAAGCGTTGGTCAATATCCAGCTCCAGTTTTGCACAGAAAGTTACTCCCGTCTTGCTGAGGTCCAACAATACATGGATCCAAACATTAGAGAGGAATATTCAAACGGTCAATTGGACGTAAAGATCGAACAAGCCATTCAGGAAATGCGAGAGCTAACCATTGCCAGCTTGTAGTCGGGAGTACGACTTACAATAGCTTCTTTTGAAGACAACTGCTCTCATCCTCTGACTTTAACAGATCTAAGGCCCACAATCACTAAGTTTGTAGAGTTATTTATGCTTTCATGCGTCAGGGCGATCGGTGATGGGCTTATTAGGAGTTGTTTGTTCTGCCCAAGTGTTGAACAGTTAGATATAAAATACTTACTGGCACATTATATTGAATGCACGGTAATTTCGACTTGACCTGTAATATAAGAACACCAGACGACCAAAGTCTTGCGACCAGCGGCACAACTTATGGGCAGTCGCATTGAGCAAAAGTTGAAAAGATTAATGAATGGGTCCTTTATGTGTTCGAGAAATAGTTGAACTTCCAGGTCATCTCTTTCTGGCTGCTCGGGTGGCATGGCTGCATGCTGCCAATACTGCCATTTGCACACCCTAATGGATCTATATAATAGCTGGTGTCAACCAAGAGTAAACATCAACAATGAAATCTACCACTCTTCTCTCCATCGTCTCTCTCGCCCTCGCCACCGAGGCTCCCGCTGGTGTTGAAGTAGCTCAGAATGACGCTCAGGATAAGTTCTTTTGGTTCAGCGACGATGGCTCTGAGGATGATGACGGCGAGGAGGATGACTGTGGATGTGATGATAGCACCAGCTACATTACCGGGGCATCCTCTTCTACCAGCGTTACTGAAACCACTTCAGTCCCCGAGACCAAGTCTGTCCCCGAGACCACTACCACTCCTGCTACTGCGTCCTCTGCCAGCACCACTCCTCATAAAGAGAGTCCTGTCCCCTTCACCTCTAGCAAGGGCAGCTCTTCCACTGTACCAGCTCCCTCCAGCGAGAAGCCTTCTACGAAGCCTGAGCAGGACTCTACCACTTTTGTCACTGTTCCTGAAACGTTCACTGTATCTTCTACTACTTTGAAGACTATTACTAGCTGTTCCGGTAATGGCACCTGCCATGGTGCCAGCTCCACAACCCCCGCTGCCTCCTCTTTCACCGGCGTTGAAAGTGCCAACGGTGCTGCTGCTCTTGGTGTTGCCATTGGCGGTGTTGTCGCTGCTTTGATCATTTAAATACGGTAATGATAGTTCAAAGATAGTAATAATAGTGATATACCCATCTCTGAGCCATGAGTAGAGTCCATCAGTTTACATATGAGAGGCCGAGACCAGATATATGAGAGTCGCAGTGTTTGGCACTTACGCTAAATGCAATCAGACAAACGGAAGGCCGCTCCATACCATGGATCTGTAAGATATATACTCCTGTCCGAAGAACTGGATCAACGCAATTTCCTCACGGGCAATACGGCTCTTGAAGAAGAGCCAGAGGATCGCGCTAAAGGCAATTGTGCAGAAAAAGTTGCCCAAAAGTAATTGAGTTCCAACACACCAGAGATAATATCCGCAGTAGGAAGGGTGACGCATTCTGGAATAAATACCTGTGGTGACAAGCTCGTGGTCATCGTTCTTTCGGTATTGAACCCTGTGATTAAAGCTTTGAGCAGCATGTATCATAGCACGTGAGCGAATATACTGCCCAATCACGACAAGCACTAAACCAGCCAAAGTCAACTTTCTTAAATCATGACGGTGCGGGGCTATAAAATGGGTGATACAAGCCTCTGAAACAGATGCAGCAGTAGCAACCGCATATTCCCATCCATTTGCAAGCAAAAAAGAGGCCATAGAGACGCGAGTTCTATTGTAGTGAGCAGTGACCAAAAACTCGGCCAAATGGAAAAAGCTGTAAATGCTCAAATACAGCCATAATTGTGGATAGTTCCAGCAGTTGCTGAGTGCATTTGAGATACCTGCACCGATACATATGCCCAAAATACAGCAGGTCACCGCCACCGCCTCGAAACTTGCCGGCGAGTTCCAAAAGAAGTATTTCACGCTAAAACGCTCAGGCATTTGGAAGTCTTCGAAGACAGGTTTCTCTTCTTGCTGTTTCTTGTGTTTTGAGTTTTCCCCTTTTCTCATATACTGGTCCCCCCAAGTGAACCAATATTTGATATATACTCGAGAGTCGATTACCCGATTTGGGACCAGCCAATGCCGGGCTATTGGAGCGAGGCTACTTGGCCATTGGTCTGGCAGAGACGGCAGTAAAATGAAAATGACAGTTTCTAACTGTTAATTTGGTAGCCAAAATTTGTAGGCTCTGATTTAACTCTCAGAATGTTGCCCATACCATCCTTTTTTTGGAAAACGGGTAAACCCTCTAGCCTCAAGCATGACGCAAAGGTCCAAAGCATTGAAGACAACCAAGCTCTCTGCATATCTTTTGCTATAATTCATTGCTACAAGTTTATAACATTAAAGGTCCCTTTTAATTCGGGTCCCTTGCAATAACTACTTAGATTGCAGGCACCTTAAGGTCTTCCCTCAGACGCGATGCAGACAGTCCCATCCCGTGCATCACACGCGCCTAAACCGATAATTGTAAATACCTGCTTTCTGAAACAATGCCGCGACCATCTGTCCTGACACTCCATCTTCCTCCGCTCTTCGATCCATCACTTGGGACAAACCCACCAATTAATTTTGGACTGAGTAGAGAACACGTAGCTATGTAGCTAACAACATCTGTTGAATGTCTATTCGGATCTATGTAGCATAGGCAAGTTTATCGCTATGATAAATTATATGAGGCGGTGGCCATAGGGACTCGTAGTCTATCACTAATGCAAGTCGCCAGCTCTGCGCTCGACTTTTTACTGATTGAGACGGTTCCTTTAGCACAAAGAGTATCAGCAGATCTCTATGGTGATGACGGGGATACAGAAGCTCTGCACAGAATTGAAAAGTACGGGTTCAAGGTGGGTCAAGGACTCGCTCAGGTTCTAACCCGTAATCGACCCCGGCTAGAGCAACAGTTAGACATTGTAAAGTTTCTGTGCAAGGAGCTATGGATAGCAATTTATGGCAAACAAATGGATAACCTGAAAACCAATCACAGAGACACATATGTACTTGTTGATAACAATTTTGCGTACTGCTCGCGAATGAGCATCAACAGTAACAGCGGGGAGGCCATCAGTGACCTTGCTACACCCTTTTTATGGTTTCCTGCCGGCATAATTCGCGGATTCCTTTCTGCGATGGGTCTAGAAGGCACAGTGAAGTTCGATATCGTGCAAATTCCACAGGTCACTTTCCAAATCCTCATAGAGTCATAAATTCAGATTAAATATGTAAATGCTGTGCGCTAAGAAAAGCTTTTCACGGGATTACTTTCGGGTGAAATGTCGAAGGTTACTTGGCTGGCGGTTTGTACCACGACGGTGGGTTTGCTGGTAATGTTATTTCCGGTTCGAATGATTCAATCGTTAGCTCTACGCTTGGGCGTTCACCCTTGGGACCTGAGCACCGTTGGTATTCATCTATTAGTGAAGCAAAGGACCACTGCTGCGCTTTTCGAAGGCAACCAATAACGGTGCCTGTACGATGACGGCCCATGCCACAGCATACCAAGATAGGATACCGAATAGAATCAAGAATCATCTCTAAAGCAGCGTTTATTGAAGTCGTAGTAATCTGATCCCATGGATTAGCACCCTCAACCATACATCCAACGTTCTCAAAGTCTATATCATTGTCGTCTAACCACCCCACAAAGGCATCGCTTGGGTCCTCAACAGCGAGCCAAAGCACTGTGCGGAGGTTGAGTCCTTTGAGAAACTCAAAGTTAGTCGAGTGGGGCTCACCACTGCGGTATAATCCGGGTTCTACTGGCGAGAAATTCTGAGGAGGCACCAAGCACCGCATCCGGAATAATTGATTACAAGTTGAGAGCTCTGTTCTTCATCAATGCCTGGCTCACTTTATTGTGAACAGGTGGCTGACGCTTGAAAGCGTGCAGGTATTGAGTTGAATTGGTGGATATTTAATTTCTAAATACCACAGGAATTGTCTCTCAACAAAGTCACACCACCTGGATTATAATGTTCAGCTTATGCGGGGCGTGAGGGGTCCTTCGTCTCCTTCACTCCCCACTCTCCTCACATCTGCAATGGCTAAACTTGAAGACGAACTTTGCTTCTATCGCAAATACCACTTCAATACTGTGAATGTAACCATCCACGTGTTTTGCATCCCGATGATTCTCTTGACTAGCATGTGGCTCTTGACCTCCCTAAAGGTCCCCGACGCGGTCCTCGAAGCAATATCCATTGACCCCAAGTATTGGCCTTATTTTAACGTAAGTTTGCCAATGTCTATTTTCTACGCATCGTATTACACCAGCCTCGATGTTATCTACGGATTACCCACTGGTCTTTTATTGGTCTGGGCAAACTTAAAATTCTCACGTGCTGTGCCTTATTATGGTACCGAGGGAAACAAGATTGCGTGGGGTATCTGGACGCTGAGCTGGATTGCCCAGTTTATTGGCCATGGCAAGTTTGAGCACCGTGCCCCCGCATTGCTTGATAGCCTCGCTCAAGCTTTGGTTCTCGCCCCATTCTTTGCTGTGTTTGAGGTATCACACTTTTTGGGTATCCGTACCCACATTCTAGATAATATTGACGCTCGTGTTGAGCCTGATATTGTCAAATTTCACGCCGCTCGCAAGGCTAAAAGTCAGTAAAGCTCCAGCCACACCTCGAATCTCTAGATCAGTTACAGAATATATTTGCCTACCATAACAATGCCATAGTAATAATTACGCCAACATTATTTTGGCCTTATATGTATCCAGATCGTCTAGTTGGTCAACACTGGGCTCATGTACCCTAACCCAGGCAGTATATTAGCTCCGCGGCATCTTGATTTCCTCATACTTACCTCGAAGTGTCACTGGTGATCAAGAAGGCCGGGTGGCAGCTCATGCCTACACATTGCACAAAGTGTTGGATGGGCGCCCATCGTTCTGCGGTGGGGCTTCATAATTTTTGACCTTAGGCTCTGTTAACGCAGAGCCATTTACTTGCAAATTTTCTTCTCGGGTGAGAAGGTTCTTGGCATGTTTTATTTCTTTCATTCGATATTATAGTTTTATATACATATGCCAACTCATTATATCGCCTTCTTGATCTTGCACACAAAAAATGCCTCACTTCCATTTTCAGGAAATACTCTGCCAGCTCTTTTTGTCTCGGTTGGAAACTCGCGATCGTTCCAGCCGTCAATAGGATCGGCAACAGGTACACTCAGTGTTTGAATTTGAACGCCCCTAGCTTTGCGTAACAGATACTCCACAACTGCTTCGTTCTCCTCGGGCGCCATTGTGCATGTGCTGTATACAAGAGTTCCACCCGGCTTGAGCATCGCCCATGCCTGTAGGATAAGCTGTTTTTGCAATGCTGCTAATCTGCGAATGTGCGCTACAGACCAAGTATCGAGGGAATTGGCGAGGTCAAGGTTGACAAGACCTTCTCCGCTACAGGGAGCGTCCAGTAGCACTTTGTCAAAGAAGCCAGCAGCTCCGGCCCGCGAGCTGCTACTATCGGTAAGTTTGCACTCACTGATGCCCACTCCCAAACGCTTGAGGTTGTTTTGAAGTTTCAGGTACCGGGGCCGCGAAGTATCATATGCTACAATGCGACCTTTGTTGCCCATGATGGCAGCCATATGACTAGTCTTCCCCCCTGGCGCAGCACAAAGGTCGAGAACTTCCTCGCCTGGCTTAACATCAAGGGCGAGCACTGGCAGCCAACTAGACTGGTTTTGCAAATATATTTTACCGTCTTGGACCAGACTGCAGTTTTTTATTTGATCGAGTCCTTGCTCAATCGTGTAGCCACTAGGGCACCAGCTAACTGGCTGACCTTTCCAGCCCAAAGTTTCGAGTTCTTGAATGATCTCTGATTCAGATCCAAGAAGTGTATTCACCCGTAGTGAGTGAACTAAGGGAATTCTGAGTTTGGAATTGGCTTGATCCTCTGTAATTCCCATGATAGATGCCGTCCTTTGCACCAAAGCATCTTTTTTCTTCAGAAAAGTTTTGTCGACAGTTGGCTTTTTACCCATTTTTGGCGAAAGGAGAGTCAGTTCGAGCTTGTAAGACCCCCTCCAAATCCAAGACCCCCACCAAACTGACCATTCTCAAGATTATTATTTCTAGTTCTGAAGGCCTCTGATGATATATTGGCAAGGCTCAGAACTGCGTCTCAAACACGGAGATCGCCTCGGACTGACGTCTCGTGTGGAGGGAAAAGGAATGATGCAGCTGATTTTCGCCTTGCAGTATTGAGCATGCTTTGGAAGAGACCCAATACTGGTGGAACACAACGCACACCACTAATTGACCCCGCTGAAGATTGTTAAATAGAAAACTATCCTCTACGAGATAGATATTCAGCCGCTTGAGGTGTCACGTGACGAGACGCAGCAACTCATTGGACCTTTTCCTCTGGCTCGTGCTTAGTTCTGTAGTCGTAAATTATGTTTGCAGCAATTCAATAGCCCCGCCAGGTCATTACTACGCGTTAATCGTAAAATTTAGGGCGCGAAGCCTGCATGAACTCGGAAACTTGATTTCAAAAGTCAATCTGCTAGAGAGACTATTTAGATACTGTCAAGAGACCTCTACCGTTTTACCCTAAAACTCGGGCCTCACTCTGGGGACTCCATGCATGGCCCTATAAAAACCCACGCATATGCGCATTACTGGTACTCACTTTGACAAACACCATGACATCGGGCCGTCCTGCCATTTACGTGGGGAACTTTGTTCATAGTTTGAACTACAAGACTCTTGAGGTTATCCCTGATGGCTTGATAGGCGTCGGATCTGATGGAACTATCTTGGTAGTGGATAAACACGGTGATGTGGAGGCTGCAAAGCGCATAATTGCCCAGAAGTCCGGGCACGGCAGCAGCGATACTCAAATAAATGTGGTAGAATATGGAAAGAACCAGTTTATTTTCCCAGGATTCTTTGATACTCACATCCACGCAGCTCAGTATCCGAATGCAGGTATTTTCGGTGAGACCACGCTTCTGGACTGGCTACAAAAATATACATTCCCCCTTGAGAGCCAATTTAGTGACGTTAATAAGGCCAAAGATGTTTATACTACTGTAGTAGAAAGAACGCTGTCCAATGGTACTACTATGGCTTCTTACTATGGCACCATCCACATACCTGGTACTTTGGAGCTGGTTAAAATCTGTGAGCGATTGGGACAACGTGCTCTTGTCGGTAGAGTTTGCATGGAGAGATTTTGCCCTGATGCTCTTGTTGACGAGAATCCCACTCAAAAAGATGTCGCTTTTATCAAAGAGGTTCACGCAATGAAACCTAAGCTTGTAGCTCCTATTTTGACCCCTAGGTTTGCCCCGAGCTGTAAAGCGGAAACTCTCGCTCAGCAGGGCAAAATAGCCGACAACCTTGACGTACAAGTTCAGACCCACCTCAGCGAAAACGATAGAGAAATAGCATGGATCAAGGAGCTATTCCCCGATTCTAAGCACTATACCGATGTATACGACAAAGCTGGTTTGATGCGCAAGGGATCTATCTTTGCTCACTGCATTCACTTATCTGAGCCCGAGCGTAAGCTATTCATTGAGCGCCAGAGCGGTATGAGCCATTGCCCCCTTTCTAATATGTCTATTGGAAGTGGGATTGCTCCCGTTTTACATATGCTCAATGAAGGTCAGCTTGTCAGTCTTGGCACTGACGTTTCTGGTGGATTCTCTCCCAGTATTCTCGTGAATGCTCGTCAAGCAATTATGATCTCTAGAGAACTGGCACGCAGTACTGGTGATGATACGCACAAGCTAATGGTTGAGCACGTGCTTTACCTGGCTACTCTCGGCGGAGCCGCTGTATGCGCCCGTGATGAGGAGCTAGGTAACTTTGTGGTGGGAAAGAAATTTGATGCTCAGCTGGTAGATGTCGTAGCCTCTGGCACTCAAATTGACTTATTTGAGTGGAACATGCCTCAAGACCCGGCCGAGCGGGTTCTGTATCTCGCAACGAAGTGGCTGTACCTTGGAGATGATCACAATACCAGGCAAGTTTGGGTTAATGGAAGAATCGTTGTCGACAAGAACTGAATCTCAAATAGCTAATTCAATCTAATATATTTCCATTCTAAGCTATATTCCAAGTATGTTGCAGAAGGGCATGCATAGCCGATATGCAAACTGGGGGGGTGGGACACGGATAAGGAAGAGCGTCACCTAGAAGTGATAGCTGAGCCGCCTGAATGGAATCTTCACGGCGTAATACTGGTAAACAAAAGCGTTTATAAAGCCATAAACGCCCTTTTTATCTAGTGTTTCCCGTTTTGGGCATTTAGTATATAAGCGTTGAGCCTCCCTGAACCACGTGCCCACTCACCCACTACTCTGGACAAATGGAACTACCCAATAAAGCTGCGATACGAATTGTTGAAAACCCTCATAGCATGCCACATGTCCCGCAAAATCTAACCGACCTGGTCGCTAGAAACCGCCATCAGGAGATTCTATGTGGCCTCCAGCAAACAAGCTACTCTCGCCGCCGGGAGCGGTGGGACTTGGAGAGGTTGCGGCGAATGGCAGTTTCCCAGAGTGCAATTGATTCAGATTCAGATGATGAGCTCACCGCACACCCCAGCAACCTTGTGTTTAGGCGTAGCAGTTCAATGATCGAGCACGGCTATCGAAAGCATCTGCCCTGCAAGGAGGATTTGCAACTAAAAACCCGCCAGAACAGCAGCTAAAAACCTATTGTATTTATTCGAACATGTAACAGAAACTAAAAGAAATAAAAAACCGGCATCCTCTGAGCAGTGGATTGCTCATGCAACGTAGACATAAGTATTATTGTCACTCGCGTCTCTAGTGAGGTACTCCTTGTCGATAAGATCATTGATACAACGCTTGATAGTCTGTGGCGAGGGATCAAATCGGCCCTTTAGGACTGAAATGACCTCCTGTACTAGCAACTGGTGTAAAAAGGTCTTGCGGGCTTTCATCACCCGAACAATAGCGGCTTGAATCTGCTCGTTACGACCTGCCTCAAGGCGGCGGAGACTTTCAGCATCTGTTTTGCTATTCTCTGATCGTACATATGACGAAAGCAGTTGCACACGAATGAGTTTCTTAGGGGACTTGAATTCCGTATTGAACTTGAAGACGTCTGTATCTTCGACCTGACGCCCCGATGGAGTTTTAACAAGAAATCTCTGAGGCTTTACCTGCGAAAGGGCCTGAAGAATTGGTATCAAATCCTCTTTAGGCATACCGCTTCCTTCCAAAATTTGATTTGTGGTTAGCTCCTCGTCTCCCTTGAATAACCAGAGAATAGAGAGGCATACCAATGGCAAAGTGACCAGATAACTTTGATCTCCAATATTCATTTTGATGTCCGCAGAGCCTAGTTTGTAATTCCATGTTAGTTTTCTCTTACAATGCTTCTCGGTGTAAAACTCTTCGAACTTGGCACGAATACCCTCGAGCTCTGCTGGTAGAGTCGAGGTTTTGTTTTTAGTGTAGGAGCTATCCCAAATGCCTGACCTACCAATGTTAATTTTGGTGCTTACGCTGATATTGTTGTCCAACTGATTGAATTGTGAGCTTAGCATTTGAGAGGTTTGGACGTCAGTCATCATGATTTGGAAATGTGAGGTGTTGGCGTGGCCTGGAGTTGTCTTGAGCTTGGTCAGAAATAGTTGCTCCAAGTCCTCGCCTTGACTTTTGTTCTGCAGTAAACGCCGTCCTAATTTAACACCATAACTGGTGCTAAATGCTTCTTTATCAGCCACTGCTTGAAAAACAATTATACAATCATCCATCATTTGCTCAATCTCATTATCTGACCGATAATTTGAAGACTTCTTGAGCATGTTATCTGTGTATATCGCCAAGAAATCAGGCATGCTACTCTTCTTTGACCTCACCTGGCAGCTATTCGCGCAGTCGGCCCACACCTCACTTAAAGTATCGATAACATGCGTTTTAGAGCTACTAGCGAAGTAACCTTTGATATGGTCGTAAATTTCGTTAATCTTTTTCTTTAGACCGACTGAACTGTTGATCCACTCATTAGCCACTAGCTCCAGGGATTTGGGACCACTTTCGGTGAAAACTTCCAATGCGTGGGCGTTGTATTCCATTTGTGTAGTGCGTACAACTTCACCAATTGTGCGTACCAGCGCGCTATCTTCCACTCCTGATCTCCTCTCGAGTTCAGCAGCCAATGCCAAGCTGGCTAGGTTATTCTCGTTGATCCAAAGAGACAGTCCAGAAGGGAAGACAAATACCTTTGAGAGTGCATCAGGAAGTAGATCATGCTCTAGAGCCTGGCATAACGCCTCATTTGCTTTTCCAGGGAGATATAGCCTTGGCTCTTTTTCGCGGTCAAGCCACGATTTCAGCTTGTCCAAGACTTGGCGGGCAGAAGGTGCCTGGGCCAGCAAATCACTGAGTAGGCCATTGTAATATTCTTTGGTAGATCCAATCAGTTCCGGCAAGAACTCATCGTTGAACATGTTGTCGCTGGTGTTTATATCGCCTTCAGCTAAAGAATAGAGCATCTGCGTGACCACACTCAAAGAATTTGTATCTATCGATTTTCCATCTCGTTCCTCATTCAACACCGATACAAGCTGAGCATATAGCTCTTTAGTGTTTGGCCTCAAAACAAAATCTCGAAAGAGCAGCTCACCAGACCGCTCCACACTGGGGACTTTTGCGTCAACACAAAATCCTCGATTAAGGTACATGAAAATTTCACCTATTAAAGTCAATGCCAGTGCGTAGTTGCCCCAGAGCTGGGAGAGTGAAGCGATCTTGTCTTGTGAAACTTTGGGCAGACTGCGACTAATAAGATAAGTTTTGAGGGCCTCATTAAAAGTTTTGTACAGCGAGCGACCATTTTGTTGGCTCACTAAGAGATAACAAGATCTGTAAAGGTCATCAAAGCTAAGCGTGCCGGACTTTTGGTCCAGAATATGCTCCACCGCAGGCCCAAACTTATCTTTCCAAAGTGTAGCGACATCAACAGTAGCGTTACGTTTAGGTGCACGAATTTTTGGTTTCCGTATCATTTGTTAGAGGGAGTGCCTGTCGGAAGGGTGGAGACGCGTACCTCAAGATGGAACTGATTAATAAAAAACTCATAAATATAATTAAAAATGCTAAGGTGGGGGAGCGTGTGAACACTCAGCGCTAGCTTTTAGATGCTCTAGCCCAGCGGAATTTGAGCAATGGATCGTTTAGTTGGGTGCCTTTGAGCTCGCACCCCAGAGTCAACCATCCGGGCCGCAAATTGTTTTCACGGCCAAACAGCTCGATCTTACGGGTGGAGGGGCCGACCAAACGCTCAACGATTGAGTAGAGCTCCTCTGGTTTCTTTGAGTTACCGCGGGAAATGCTAACAAGGGTATCGACATCTAGCTGCTTGTTGAGGAACTTTGGGTTGCCCTTGACCCCGACCAGCACGTGCTCCTTCGTGTGGTTGAGCCAATGACCGGTGCGTCCAGTACCAATAGTTCGACCTAGTTGATTGATTTTCAACCAAACAAGCTCCTCAGTATGCTGATAGCCCCATTTCTTGAGACAAGCACGGCCCGCATCCAGCGCGCGACCAGTGACCCAAAGAAATATGACTCCCTCACTCTGAAGACTTTCAACCGACAACTTGGCAATATCATCATCATGGAGAGCATTGGAGTTTAGCTTAGAGGAGCTCATATGGATATCCCAGGGAGGGTCGGCAATAATGACACCATAATCGTTACCCAACTTGGTCATGTCAATCTGTTGCAAGTTACACTGGATCCATTGCGGTGCAGGGAACTTTTCGGGAGCAGTAGAATTAACAAGCATGGTGCGATTAGCGGGAAGCTGTACGCGGTAGTGCACGTAACGGCAGCTGCGGCCCTTGAAACAGGTATCGAGGTAATTGCAGTCACCCAAGGTCTCGTCGGTAGTTGAAACTACAATGCGCTCGAGATGGAGCTTATCGCGGCACTCGATGCGTCCAAGAGCATGGCACTCACCTGGGTTATTATGGGGGCAAATCTTGACAAAGTTGCTGGGGATAGTGCGCTTCACTACAGAGGCGCGATGTTTTCTCTCCGCTCCAGTGGGGATAGACATTGTAGCCGCAAAGTCTGAGAGCAGGGTATCAGTGCTAGTTTGGTGGGAAGTTATGCGGAACAGCTCATCAGAGAGCAGCTGACGGACAGATAGAGATTTGGTGTTCTCAATCGATGGAGACCCATAAAAATCGCTAGCACTTGTTGCAACAGTGTTATTAGCCCAAGAATCCCATGACTGTTCGCTATCATTGTCAACAAAGTCGAAGCGGGCGTAAGCATTAGAACTGGCGAGCCACTGTCCCAAGACATCAAAGTTCAAATAGGTTAAACACTCATTCAGAGAACTATCCTGTTCGACAACAACAGAAGATGGCAAATGTGTGCGCAAATATTGAATTGCGCTTTCAGCAGTAGCAACAGAGTCCAAGATTTTACACTCAACAAGGTCGTTGTATACAGCGGCTAGACTTAGCGGCACCTGGAAAGTGGTACTGTTCACAAAATGTTTGGCAGCTTCTTCAGAGTTATAACGTTCCATATTAGCCTGTGCAGAGTCTCTGAGTTTCACGAGGCTGGGTCGCCCTTTATATTCCTCAAACGCGGGGCCAAGATCACCGGCACCCGCAGATGATAGATCACATTGCCATTGATCCCGTGCTTCTTCATCTGCATAATTGAGATCAAGCATGTGCTGTGAGCTCAAAATAGTGGTCATGAATGGAACCGCAAGAATTAAATAGAGGTGGATGCTCTTCGCTTATTTATATAAATTGCCGGACCCACACAACTATGAGGTTGGCAGTGGAGGGCCCCATTAGGACATCTGAGTAATTGCAGCTGCCATATTTTGAGGCTGAAGGTGCATATGCGTTGCACTTTTGGTAGAGTGATGCCCTGTTTCACTTGAGCGCGCGTTACCGCGTTACAATGATGTTGGAGAGCTAAATCGCCTATAAACACGTTAAATAAACGATATTGGGAAAAGCCGTGAATTTTCTGGATTCAATAGAATTTTTAACGTTTTTATAATTGGGATTATAATATTTACACGCGTCGTGGTAGTCCAAATCAATAGAAAATCAGTGGGTATTGTTGATATGCATAGAGATTTGGAGGTTGCAGGGGTGCTGATCAAATCACATTTTAAATGGATGTGTGGGATGAGGATGGTGAGGAGCCGGGGCAAACAGCACAGGTAGAGCGTGAACATCATAATCAAGGGTATTTAGCGGGAGTCACTCGCTCTAAAGAGTCAAGCCTCCAGCCTGGCTTTGATGATGGATACCCACATGGTGCAGAAATCGGCCTGCAGGCAGGCCATGTCCTGGGAACTCTGCAGGCCCTGGGCCTGCATGATCTCGAGGCTACAGCACATAAAGAACTTGATGTTGCGCGTATCTTCAGTTATGACTACTATGATAAGGAGACGCAGCCCTTGTTTCAAGGTAGACACCCCTTGATCGCTAAATGGCAGGCAATTGTAGAGGGGCTCTCTATGAGCCAAGGTGCAGTCGAGTTGAAAAAACTAAAATAGTGTATTTAATTCCGTTGTGACGCCCAGTAGATACACTGTGTACTGATCAATTCTTGAACGACCCACCCAGCCGCATATACCGCCAAGGTGCATTCATCCGCCTAGGCGGGACGGGACCCAACTTGTGCAGAAGAACGTAGTTTAGAGGCTCACATGAAGCGCTGTCTCAAACTGAATGAATATTTTCTACTCGACGAATAAGCACAGGGGTTGCACTAGCCATTCCGAAAATCTAACAGAAAAGTCACTTTCATAAATATTTAAATACAGTTTACCAAAACGAACACCAGCCAATGAAGTGTTGGCATAAGTTTTCAATGTTTGTAGCCTCCTGAATCAATAGATCAACTTGATCAGGCACACTAAGGTCCGAATGACGCTTGAAGTCATTACCCGTAAGCTTCTCGCGAATTCTCCGCAATACTAGCTGAGCGCGAATGTTACGGTTATGTACATCCCGGCGCTGGTCTTCAGTAAGACCTTCATCCACGTGATCTTGTACTTCGAGTTCTTTGTTGTTCTCATCCTCCTCATCCTTTTTATTGGCAGGTAATTCGAAGCCCCAGTTAATGAGTGGATCATTGGCGAAAGCTTCAAGAATAGCCATGAGAGATTCTGAATTGGCACGGAGCAAAGCCATGACATGCTCACAGGTAATGCGATAACTCCCTTCAACCCCGCTAACCTCCATTGCAAATGTGAGCATACGAGTGAGACGGAAGGGAACCTTTTCGGGGAATTTGTCGCGCAAAATAGCGGCTTCAAAACAATCACCAAAATCAATGTGGATGATACGACCAGTTACGCGGTCAAGCATCAAGTTAAGGGGGTGACGGTCTCCAAGACCAAGTATATAGCCAACCATAGACATTGTAGCCAACGAACGAGAGTACTCGGTACGCCGATCAAGCCAAGCCTCACTACTGCGTGATTTAAGCCACAGAATACGATATAGATCTTGGCCCTTTGTGTTGTCCAGTGCATACGTGAAGACTTCAATCTTCTGCAAATGCGTCAAGTTTTCATAATCGGGTGCCATTTGGATCATGATGCGGTGCTCAATGTTCAACAATGACTTACCCTCACGATACTCACGGATTAGGTAGTGGAGGGTATCAGAGTGAGGAACCCAGCCAAGTAAACCAGCCTTCGGACTGAGGGGAATTGCGGGATAGCCCTGAATAACCAAATGGCGTTTGAAGCACTCGGGATTATCAGCTAAAAGAGTGTTGACCAAACCGAACAGTTGCATAACAAGCGAGTCTTGACGCAGGTCCTCGTGACCCTTGAGAACATAAGTATAGTCCTTACCGTCGGAGCCCTTGATTGTGAATTTGCGAGGCCGCTGTTTTGAAGAAATGACACTAAAAGTAGGATCAAAAGAATTGATAGTGACATCAGGTCGGCCGGGCTCATAAGATCCTGGTACTGCCAGTTTAAGGTTTTTGGCATTGAGAAGAGTAGGACTTACATATTGCAAATCAAGCGACAGTAGTTGAGGGAGCTGACGATTGATGCGGCGGAACACACTATAGTAAATGTCCCATGCCTGATTCAAGTGTGACATGTCGTTAGACCGTTTGAAGTTCTGCGCCCACTCATAGGCATCATGCAAGTCGCGACCAAAAGCTGTCTGGAAGGAAATCTCACGCAGAGTAGTAGGACCCTTCTCAAGAGCAGCATGCAATGGCTCCAAAGTTGCAAACATTTTCGGGATATTGTGATCGACGAAAAAGTACCGAGAGGCATCTTCAAGACCCTCATGCCACTGCTCATGCCACAAAACGGCGACCCTGATGAGTTCATGAGACACCATTTCAGCCTGAGATACCAATGTAGCTGAAGCTTGGTCATGCGCACGCATCTTGTCCAGGATACGCTGAGCGGCAGTGCGTCGAGCGATATCGTCTGATTTTGTCGAGACCTGTAAGGGATAGACAAGCGCTTGCGGATGTTTAAACCCAAGTTCGGCCAAAAGGTCATGCAACGCTTTCAAAACAGTCTGATCAGGCTGATGGATACGAGAAATGAGTTGAGGAACAACTTCAAGCCATACCTCAGGGTTCACCATACCGAAGCCATCATTCATTGCGCGAGAAGGCTCTTGTAAGCCACCGTATTTGAACCAGAGGGTCAATAGACGTAGAGTATCCTGAAGTGCACTCTTGGGGGCCAAAGTGATAGAGTGGAAAAAGCCTTTGATTGCTGGAACTACATGTGCGGAAACGCAAGCCGATTCATCATCAGTAATAAGAGAGCCAGGAACCAGCGATGGCAACTGTGAAATCATATCAACCTCCTCGGTGACTTCAGCTTCGTTATCGGCACTGTACCCATACATTTGTTCATCCTTAGGTAAATGATTTGTTTGCTGAAGCTTTTGATGCATGGTGTGCTCGTAAAGCGAGACGACCTCAAAGTTAGCCAGAGCCCAGTTGTGCCACGCTTTGTACCACTGCTTGTCAAAATGGGTAGCCAATAAGTACGAGCCCAAAATGGACGCCTTCTGGTCGGCATCTTGCTTCCAATCAGGATTAAGGGAAACCTGCCACTCACCTTGTTTGAGGAAACAGCGCGCCAATAATTTAGTGTAATTATCAATTTCAGGTGTACTACCGGGAATATCAGTGGGCAACGGCTGCAAAATCAAGTCGTCACTATTGAGGTTGAGGTCGTGAGACATGCGGGTAGTAAAATCAATCAAATAGCGTAGCGCATCCTGCTGGTTACCAGTTGCCCACATAAATTTGAGCTGAGCGTAAACGACTTGAGGCGGAGCTCTTGATGAGTCTTGATCGACATCTAGCAGTAGATTTAAAGATTTCTCGGCAAGACCGATACGGTTGCTCTTGCGGCACAAGTTGGCAAATTTGATCCACATGGTCATATTTTGTTTGGGTTCCAAGACTAGGGTGCGGACATTAAGAACCCGCTGCCAGATATCTACATTATGCTGACAGCCCATGAGGCGCTTATCCCATGTATTTCTGATGGTTTGGCGACCCTCTGTAGCAGTCTCAGGTAATTTTTTGTAGGCCATGATTTCTTCAAGCTCTGCCAACATTTGAACACGAACCAATACACCATAAGCACGATTATAGCTCTCTGAAACAAGTGCAGTTAGCTCAGTAATGAGCTGGTCTCGCGCTTTGAGAATTTGTTGCTCTGCTTCAGCAAAATTATTACGATGAAGACAAAGAATTGAATTGAAGAAGGACCTGTCTGGAGAGATTGGCTTCATTACCCGAATATAAGTATCGATACTTTCCCATTGACTGAGACCCCAGGCGGCCGCGGCAGCAAGCGGAGCAACAGCACGACGAATCTCTGTACTCGAATTTTTCCACTTCTCGCGCGCAATCTGTGCAAGCTGTTCCCATTCACCTAGCGCATGTAAACAACGCATTTTTCCCATGGTCACTTCCATCGAGTCGGGCTCGAGTTTTTCACGTTCACGGTACGCCATCAGCGCATCTTCCCACCTTTGGAGCTTCTCGTACCATGCTTCTTTCAGTTGCAACATATTATTATGCTGAGCATGCTTGAGAATCCCGATAGCTGCATCGCTCTGCTGGAGCTGATTGTTGATACTGATCAAGCTCTCAATAGTAGAAGGAGAAGGATCATTGATGAAATCAAGCTCCTTATAGTGCAAAGCTTTGGCATAGGCGTGACACTTTTGAGCATAGAATGCCAAGACACGCGGCGTGAGTGGTAATGGTTTATCGTCACGCTCCATAAACTCAGCCAGTGTAAGTAGTGTCTGTAGCACCTCTGGTGGAATATTCTGTGAAGCCATAGCGTTTTGTATATGCCCGATAAGGTCTTCTTTATATTGATCATAGAGATGGATCCAAACACTGTAAAAAGAGGGATTAAACAAATCACGCGCCAGCGAAGGGCTTACCACGGCAATACCAGCGCATGCACGCATTGACGGGGAAGGACTCAATTTTAGAAATTCAACACTGACTCTGCGGAACCATTCAGACCAATCTTCCTTTGTAGAGCGACCAGTTGTATCCCAGGCCAGCTTGATGCTGTTCTGGTTGAGTGGCAGTTCGGTGTTATTCTCAGCTGGAGTGGCATCAAAGGTACTGAGGCGCTCACGTTTCCGGTAAGGATTAATGTTTTGAGGCAGTGGCTCATTGCGAAGAATCCGATTCACCAGCCGCTCATATATAGTAACATCAATCGTACCACGAATTCGGCGGATGACTGGGTTGACACTTTCAACAAACACAGCGTATTGGGACCCCAGCTGAAAACAAACATTCGATAAAGTCTCCATGGCAATTTTGCGCACAGTCTCATCCGCTGTAGGGTTATCCAAAACTCTCAGGATTGGGTGAATGATACGAGAGGCCATATCATTGAGATTGAGAAACTGACTCAAATCACTTATGCACTTAAGAGCTGCTATACGTGCATTCTGAGGGCTGAAGTAGAGTAAGTCAACCACATTTGGAATGACGGAATGCACGTAATCCTCCAAGTTCGGACCAAACGTATACAGACTGTCCAGCACCTTGATCTTGGAGCCGGTATCGCTATCATCTGCCTGCAAAACCCTGATCAATGACGGTAATATTTCTGGCATATAAACTTTGAATTCACCATCGAGAGCGACCGCTAAAGACTCGACCATGGTAAGAATAGCAGCATGTAACTCTTGATGAACGAAATACTCTTTAACAACGGCAAAAATATCGCTCAGGAAGGGGCGAATGTGCTGCTTCACAACTGTAGTTAAAGTGGAAATATGTCGAAATAGAAATTCAACCATTTGGAGTGAGTTTGAGCGCATTGAATTGAGCAGGCCCGGGATGACTTGATCCAAAAACAGCACACACTTCAGGCCCAAACTTTTGAAAATGAACAAAACAGCCTGAACTATCATTGTATGATGGGGTGACATTGCTGGATCTTTGAGAAGGGCCATGAGTGATGAAATGACAACAGTGGGGTTGTAGTCTTCGTTTGACGGGGCAATACCTTTGAGAACAAGTTTGACATCGATGGGAATATTCTGCTGCTGCTCTTCATCATCATTTCCATCCGCTTTGGTCTCAATCTCCCTGAATTTATAAGGGTCGAGCGCTCCCAATATACCAATGAGCTTCACGGTTTCACGCTGGATATCACGATTGGAGTCGCTAACCAGAATCTTGATCAATATAATAAGCAGATTTGGGTACTGATAATAGGGATCAATGACATATTCGCTATTAGTGGCCAGTTTACCGAGTGTCTTGAGGGCGACGTCACGCTTAATTATTGAGGATTGATCCTGCAGCATATCGAGAATTATCGGCATAATCTCCTTGACGTGCTTAAGAAGCTTCTTACTACCAACAACACAGAGGTCACCTACCGCATCCATGATACTCGCATTCACTGTAGATACATTGGTTTCCCGAGCGGTGGGAATAAGCACGCTAAGAATGGGGTCGACATGAGGGTTAACGAGATTTTTTGTCTGCTTCATCAGCGAGCTTAGAAGCTTGGCACTCTCTTCTTTGTTTCGAGTGTTAGAACTGTACTCAATATCGGTCAAAAGTTCTATCATAGTCTTGCGCAAAGTAGGCACAATATACGCGGGGTTCACCTGTGAAAGTCGGCCCAGAATGGTTATCACAACTTGGCGAATTTGAAAAAACTCGTCATTTAACGCCATAAAAAGAAGCTGGATATTCTCAGGCTGGGACAAGTGAGGGTCAATTTTGGGATCCATAGCCATGAGCACTTGTTTACGAACCTCCACGCTGGTGTCGCTAATACCCAAGATGAGCAGCTTTTTCAGAATATACTGCACGGCTTCAAGACTTTTGGCACTAACTTGTGCCGAGATTGGCTCTTTGATGAAAATATTCAGGCATGTGAGGGCAGCGGCTTTGCGCACACTCATATCTTCATTATCGGTGTACTTTATAACGCAGTCTTTGCAAAAAGGTGCCAATATACGATTCTCAAAGTCGAAATCGCTCAGTGTAGTCAGAAAGAGTGCCAAAAGCTCAGTCTCAGTCATTTCTCCACCAATTTTCTGAAGCATTGCCTCGCGATACTCATGGCTAAGCGTCTCACTGACTCTCAAGTGATAGTTTGGACTACCAGGAATTCGATAAGGATACCCACTTAGGCCATGAGAGATGGAGTTTAACAGAACATCGCCAATATCTGCTCTTAGTGCGGGTAGATTTTTATCTAGACTTTTTAGACAGTCGTAAAGTGGACGGGTGAACCCACAGTTGAACAGCTGCTCTAGGAGGGTTGGCGTGACATACTTGGTGAAAGCTTGCCCAAAGGCATTAGCAAACATACCAATGCACTTGAAAATAGCTCCCTCTTGCTCTCGGCGAACCCGCGCTTTAGCGTTAAGGACATCACTAATGGCCTTCAAAATGGCATCTAGGTACGGTGACATGTTTGACCCTACACTCATTGAAATCTTTCCAATTGAAATAAATACGAGGTTGCGAGTTTCGGGAGATTTGGTTTGGAACTGACTCACAAGGTATTGCATTGTATCGGCCAGGTATGAATTCGTGAACTCCTGTGCATTGTAAGCAGCAAAAGCCGGTAAAGTTTCAATAATGGTATGCCTGATTAGCGTGTCTTTGTGGTATTTAAGATCCTGGTTTAGAAGCACTTTACAAGCATCGTGATAGTGGCTCTTCATAAAGGAGCCTGCATTGTGGAGAAGGCTACCGTACACAAGTAGGCAGCCATGAATGGCATCTGGTGATCCACTTGTGATACCTTGGTCGGCCTCTTTGAGAACATTCTTGTAGATAAGATCCTGTATAGTAGAGTCTCTCTGGGCAACAATTTCAAGACAAGACCCCAGAGCCTCAACGCCATCTTGGCGGATTTGTTTATTAGGATCACGGATAGCCTGCCATAAGGCGTCCACAACGGTGTTCAGCAGTGCAAACATCAGGGTGGGCGAGTATTTGGCAATAGCGCGCAGCTCTAGAACGGAGGCTTGGCGACGTAACTCTTGACGATCAGAGGTAAGCCATTCAACACAGCGGTTCACCTCAAACTCTACCAGTTCACCCGCTAGACCGGAAGCAGTGGTCAATTTGCCAATAGCATCAGCAGCTGCTTTAATAACCTCAAGATCCGGAGTCAAAATGACGGCTCTCAGGTAATTGGTGAAGCGGGCCGCCTTGAACCCACGGTCCTCACCTGCTGTATCGCAGAGGATCAATTGGTCAATGGCCATAATACCGCCGAGGCGCTGATTGGCGTCAGGGGCACGGATCAGTTCAAAGATCTGTTTGTTGACGGCTTGCGACAGCTTTGTGGCGTTCTTGGGACTTTCGCGGGTGAATGCGAGAACAGTTTCTCTTAGTTCGCGTGCTCCTTCTTTCTTCCGAGCCTTTTCAGGGCTCTTGAGGGCCGCAAAGATGGCAGCTATCGCCATCGACTCAGACGACATGAGAATGGCTGATTAAGGCCCACGAGCTGTTGGGAGGGATATCAAAGTGGAGGTGTGGGGGAGGGTAGACACAGACACAGATCCGATCCTGTACAATTGGAATTTATGCAAAGTTTCGAGAGCTGCCTATAGAACTAGTGAGGCCTAGTTAGATGCACAAGTATAAAGTAGTGGTGGCCAGGTTTTTTTATAATGCTCAGTACTTGTATTCTAGACAGCAGTTGCAGTGTCATTATTTGCTTGAATCAATTATATATCGGAACAATTGGCTAGGCACCCCCCTTGGCCAGAACAGAGAAGAATGTATACGCTGCTAATAGCAGGGGATCCGATGGTTCCTGCAAGGCCTTAAACGGCGGCTGCCTCAGGCGCAGATCAAGAGGAAAAGACACACGCTTAGATATCATTAGAGAAGATTTTGATGTTGTGAAGTTAAATTTCACTCCCAAACCTCTGATTATACTCTGAACATACTTGGGTTGAGATGGCTGAGCCATGTTTGATTTATCTACTTTGTTGAGCGGAGTTTGGCCCAAAGATTTTCACTCTGTATTCCTATACAACTCGATTGACGGCACAGGCTACTTTTCACTTGATTTGAAATGCTCGGATTTGTGAGATTTCAGCCGAGGTTTTTCACCGAGGCAAGCCCTCATGCATTAGGGACCATTTGTAATTGCGGGATCAAGCATATATATATGACTATTGCCTTGCACCTTTCATCATCTCGAAAAATTGAATAATGTCTATGAAAGCTGATATTTACGAAAAGTTTGGTGAGCCCAGCGAGGTTCTTCATGCCAGCGAGGTTCCAATTCCTGAAATCAAGGCTGGGCAGGTCCTTGTCAAGACTTCATATGCTGTGATCCACAACCACAACGTCTCCACTGTTCGTGGCGTGTATGGATTCAAGCCCCAGCTCCCTTATGTCGATGGCAGCGAGGGTGCTGGCGTCATTGAGAAAGTTGGAGATGGTGTTGTTCATGTCAAGGTCGGTCAACGTGTTGCCACTGCTCGTTCCCTCACTGGCACCTGGGCTCAGTACTTCGTTGCCGACGCTAGTGCCGTTGTGCCTGTCCCTGAATCTGTTGATGATCAGAGCGCTGCTCAAATTACCTCAATGCCCCTCTCTGCATTCCTTTTGCTCGATACTCTGGGCGTTAAGGAGGGTGACTGGTTCGCCTACAACGGTGCCAATGGACTCGTAGGAATCTTCTTGGCCTCAATTGCTAAGGCTAAGGGCATCAAAATGCTCAAGATTGTTCGCCGTGAGTCTGCAAAGAAGGAGCTCGAGGACCTCGGTCACGACAGTATTGTCTCCACCTCTGACAAGGACTGGCAAGAACAGGCCAAGAAGATTGTAGGTGACGCCAATCTGAGTGCTGCTGTCGACAATGTCGGCGGGAAAGAAGGTGATGATCTTCTTGAGCTGCTCAGTGATGGCGGTAAGCTCGTTGTCTTTGGTTGTTTGAGTGGTAAGCCCGTCACCGCCCTCACGCCTGAGATTCTATTCCGTGGTAAGACAATTACTGGCTTCTGGGTCACAGCTGCCCTTAAATCTACTCCCATCTCCACAATTGTCTCCCACCAGACCGAGATCATCAAACTTGTCGCCTCCAAGCAGATCGAGATCCCAGTAGGTGGTGTCTATACCTTGGACCAAATCAAGGATGCCGTCAAGGCCTCTGTTAACGAGAAGAAAGGTAAGATCCTTCTCAAGGCCGACTAAAATTAGCCTTCACGTTAGTAATTTAGCAATCTATCTTAGAATCTCTGTTAGGCAAAGTGCCACCTCGTTTCAGTTTCACTCATCGCTACTTCACGATATACGAAAGGGAATGTGAGCACTAAAGTTAGATATTCAGGAAGTATAGAAGGTAGGTTGCACGAATGTTTGACACACTCTAAGGGTATAAAGCTATCACTATGACCAGCGACCCAGCCTAGCATAACACCAGAGGAGAGTTTACAAGTCTCATGATCCTTGTTCTGTGGCCCGTTCATAGTGCGATAGGTTATTCACGATGGTCACACCACCCTAAAGTAACAGGTGGCTCAGCTGGGTCTCAGTATGAGTATGGCAAAGTATGATAGCATGATATGGCGTGGACATAGGCTATGTGTGGGCTCAAAATCATGTAACACGAGACATTTACAGAGGTAGCAAAAAGCAGAAGTAACGCAAACAGCTAATTGAGGGCGGGAAGTTTCGCATACCCAAAAAAGTCTAGAGTTTTCTGACACCTGCCGATGATCACGGGGACCCTTGATCTGCCGATAAGTTGGGGTACCGATCACTCCAGCGGCAAAATTGAGAATTATCAGACGTTAAAGTGCTCTAACACTCTCTTCAGCTATGTAATTGTCTCAAAGCTACGTGTGCCACTTTCCGAGGGCACCAAAACTACTTCCTGCTTGTGAGCTGGCACTCAGGTCTATTTTTGGCGCACTATGCATAATGACGCTAAAACGGCAGGTTATCAGTAGATGTTTCATTTCATAGCTACGTCATAACCGATTTGCGATATGCACTGGACCTAGGCTGAAACGCCTAGCTATGAATGGCGCTGCCTTAGTTGGACGGTCAATTAGGGTGCCAATATGATACTAATAAAGTTGGTGCGGGAGTCATTATGCCACCTGAATAATTATTCTAGTTGCTCTTTCTTTTGTTTAACAAATACATATACGCGGGCCCTGCGCTCATGCTGCTTTTTAGAAGTGTGGCCATGCTTAGCCGTCAGACAATGGTGATATGTGGGGTACTTTGACCAGTTGAATGCTGAAGATTGCTGCAATTTGAATCCCGCAGCACGAGCCAGGGCCTTAATTTGCCACGAATCATAGGGTTCACCCTCAAATAACGTGATCACAAGCCTTGCCTCCAATGGCCTGACCTGGTCAAACACTTTTGCCAGAAACTGTTGGTGGGCGCGAACATTACGGTCCTGATCCTTGATTGAGGCACCCAAATGAGGGAAATTGAAAACAAAATCAATTTTGGTATCTGAGCCCTCGACATTTTCGGTTTCTCGCTGCCATTTCAAGACTTGAGCATAAAACGGTTTATTCGCCTGCAGTGCAGTTGCGTCAACGCCAAAGTGGAGTGCATCAACACGGGCATCAGTGCGGAGATACTCCATATTGGCTTCAGAATCGGGGTATTTATTGGTGATTTCGAGCTCCGAGTCATAATTTGTGGCAATTACCTGGCCGACATAATTCTCCTCGAGACACGCCCTTGCAAGCCCAAAGTCAGCCTCGCCAAGAAAAACGGTTAGTGCATCCTGTCTGTGAGGGTTGAACCACTTGAAGGGCTGCTTTGAGGCCTTTTTCGAGGCTTTGAGGATTGTTTCCTCGTGTAACTCCCGTTTTCTGGCCTTTTCTTCCGCAGTTTTCCGCAGCTCGTGCCGCTGCAGCGCTCCCCTGAGGGATCTGATTTTTTTAGCCATTTTGACAAATGTAATGCGATACCACAAAATGTCTGACCACAATTACATAAACATCACCTCACCAAACAGGTGATTCAGGCGCGCGTGGTGCCAGGTAAACATGATATAAAACGTTTAGATAGGCGGTGGGGAAAAAAAGTAGAGTGGCAGGAAACAATTGCTTTGAGAGATTTCTGACAAAAGACATTCACCGCTTCAAACTTGTACAAAGCCACACCGAATATTCAATTGATAAGAGCATAAAGAGAACGCACAGACCCGCTCCCCTACCTTACAATTGAACTAAGTTACACCCTATAAACAATGCCTCTAGCTACAACCGCGACTCCAGCCACCCCACAGACCCGCCACCCGATCAAACTGATGAAGCTTTGCCAGTACGACACTATTCACGATAACTCCAACAGTACCCAGCTGCTGACCAACCAAAGTCAGAAACTCGAGACCACCATGAGGGCGCTGATGGAGCAGTTAATCCGCTCTAAGCAGCAGGAAATCATCGACGCAGTCGAAAAAGTTGATACTTCAAAATTCTTTGTTGATAGATGGGAACGCCCTGATGGCACTGGTGAAGGCATCACCGCTGTAATCGAGGATGGCTCGGTTATTGAGCGCGGTGGAGTAAACATTAGTATTGTTCATGGCATGATGCCTGAGGCCGGCGTCAAGAAAATGCGCGAGAATCATGCTTCGTTGCAAAATTATACTCAAAGTAAGAAGCTTCCATACTGGGTTTGTGGCCTCTCACTGATCCTCCACCCCGTTAATCCCATGGCGCCTACTGTTCATTTGAACTACCGGTATTTTGAGACTCAGAACGAGGATGGAACGCCCTATGCCTGGTGGTTCGGGGGTGGCAGTGACCTGACCCCCACTTATCTTTTTGAGGAGGATGCTCAGCTTTTCCACTCGAACCTCAAGCGCGCCTGTGATCAGCACGACCCCAGCTACTATCCCGAGTTCAAGGCATGGTGTGACCGTTATTTCGTAAACACGCATCGTGGCGAGTCACGAGGTATCGGCGGCATCTTTTTTGATGACCTTGTGGACGAGAACCCCAAAAAAATCTTTGACTTTGTTTCTTCGTGTCTCGAGTCGTTTTTGCCCACTTATATGGTCATTTTAGCTCGCCGTAAAGATATGCCATACACGCAAAAGCACGTCGAGTGGCAGCGGGTTCGCCGTGGTCGCTATGTCGAGTTTAACCTGGTGCATGATCGTGGCACCTCGTTCGGGCTTCACACACCTGGTGCTCGTATCGAAAGTATCTTGGTGAGCTTGCCGGCCAATGCTTCCTGGAGATATGACCATCACCCTGTCGAGGGCAGCCCAGAGTATGAGCTCGTTGAGGTTTTGAAGAAACCCAAGGAGTGGGCGGTCGAGTGCTGAGGGTTGAGCGAGCCCGCTGCAAAGCCCAACTAGGTACTTGTCAACTCAAGCGATAAATTTGGTTTTCCAGTATCATCGGCTGCCTCAACTGCCAGCGCACCCCAGTGTTAGACCGTTAGTACACCCCACACGCAATTTTAATCCCTTGGCCACCTCTGGCCCCCGCAACCCTTCCGTAAAGGCTGAATTTATGCATATGCTTTTCAATTTTACTTGCTGTATCACCTAGTACATATGAACGCCGATAAATCAGTTTTTTCTTAAAATTTCACAAGTCCTATATATTGCTATAAAATTCCAACAAGCTTTGCGTCTTTGTTATACTGTTTACGGTGCTCGATCTTGACTTTGAGCGCATCGAAATTGGGACAATTGCTATTAGGGAGGTCAGGGTGCTGCTCATAGTACTTGAGGCAGCATGCATAGAGCTCGTCGATAATAGCACTACACTTTGACTCGTTGTGATTATTCTGCGCAAGGCATGTCTGAATATTACAGGCTTGTCGCTGGCAATGGTTTGTTGGTGCCATTCTAACAGGGATTCAGGTGGTTGTTAGTGTCAGTTGGTCTGTCTCTCCCCTAGTGATCCGGTTTTGAGGTTGTGAGTAATATTGTGGGGTGGCCCAGGAGGACGTTTAGCCGAAAGGCCTAGAATAAATCAATAGCTAGCATCGAGTGGCCCGTATTTGGGCTATAGAGAGAGGCACATCAAAGTATTGAAGGCTAAAAGATATACTTGTGAGTATAATATGACACTCTCCCTTTGATAAATGCCCACTAGCTTCAGATTACCCCTTGGATTTTACTTATCCTGCAGCAGCCATCAATAGCCTCAGAATTTTTTAACCTTGCTAATGACACAAACGGGATATATAAATAATTGCAGTTTAGGGAAGCCGAACACCAGCAAGCGTATGTGAGAGATCAGAGCAGAGGGTGTTGTACGCGCACCGAGATAAAGCAGAGTCCTAAAAGTATCGTATGTTCCTCTGTAAATCAGCAGGAAATATTGGCTCACCATTGTGCGTGCCATCTCTTGCTTTTAAGCGATCCGCTTGCGCTCAAACCTTGAGCTTTCGAAATCTGTTGGGCACTCTGTTGAGTTCAGGCATTGCTCATAATTTTACTCGCCTTTTGAAGCCGATTATGCTTGTACATAATATTAGGACTTGAATCGAGCTCATCAGAGGAATCGATAGTATTCACTTGCATCAGTTGAGTTATGGCACGGTCGGTTAAGGTCTATGGATAGTTGACTCGAATCAAGCACCTCCAGAACCGCTCAACCTGTCGGCATCTCAGGCTCCATGGTGAAAATAGTGTCGTCTTCACTCTTGAGGTCCCACATCTCACTGCAATCCTCGATTAGCGACGGGCACTCTTGAGGGTTAAAGTGCAAATCAGCAGTCGATGCGCTATCCTGCTCGCCCAACTTGAACGAATAGAGATTGGAAGCGCATATGAGTGGAATTGAGAGCCGATACTTCTGCGAGGTGCACTTGAAAACAACTTCCAACTCGTAGATAACGGCGGTGATGCACGACAAGTATGATGGAACCACCTTGATTTTTTTATTGCGTGCCAGCGAATACGTCACAGCTATTGAGGTGGTTCCAGGAGCCAAAAGTGTGTCTTCGTTGGACTTACCTCCTGCAATCGGGTACATGGTCAGTGTAGTCGCGTGGTCGTTGATGTCGCCAGTGGGGCACGAGTAGCTTTTTTTGTGGACATAATATGTGATTTTCTCGATCTTGTCGCGTATTTGATCCTTGTTCGTGCAAAGAATCCATATATTTCCCTCGGGTTCAGAGATATCGTGATAAATCATGTCGGCAGTGAACGTGAGGTTGGGGGTTGTTCGCCTGAACGGTGCCGAAAGCTGCTGGCCCAGACTCCCGACAATGGTCGACTCCACATAGTGCTTGAACTCGAGCGATCTCCCATGGCTCATGAGAAACGAGCTTGGTAGAAAGTTTATTGGATAGTCGGCAATGAGTCCTGTGCCGTCTACGAGCGCCTCCAAATGGTAGCTGATGGTAGTTCCAATCAGGGGGTACTTTTTGGCCGGTATTGTTGCCTGGCACCCGTGCGAGGGGGGTAGAAATTCATGCGAAGGGATGTTTGTTGTATCCTCCCTGCCCTCAGAGCATGAACAGCAGGTGTGATCGCTCCAAGTGGGGAACTCTACACAAAATGGCAACGTAAACTTGCTACTTTTCTTGGGGACCTCGCCGTCACTGGTTATATTAAGGATCGTATCCGGGTATCTTCTAGTGAGGATCTTGTGCTTGGAGTTGAGGGCGGCTGCAGAGGACCACCCGAGCCGTGCTGTTTGTAGCGCCACAATCCGTAATCGCACCCTATTGGTGGGCACTTTACGCCGGGGGAAAAGTATAATTTCACCGTATATTGGCGTTCCATAATCTACTGTATTGTTGACGACCTTGAATGACAATTCAGGCAAGTATCCCTCTTTAGCATACTGCAAGCTACCGATTGGCACGCTATCCACCTGTGGTTGTGGTTCATGCTCCTCTCCAAGATATGGGTTGTAATCACTCTGTATTGTGGACGTTTGCATATGGGATCGCTTATCAAGAGCAATGGGAATCCCCCGGGTTTTAAAGGTAGGGGTATGGGGAAGGAGGCATGGAATAGATACTAAGCGACACAGGATGCGACATGCTTGAATGAGTAGCCCTAGGATCTCACATAGTGATATACGTCAGTTTAGTGATTTGCTATATAGTAGTGAGCCCCTATTGGTTGCTGTCTCAGACCTCCATGGGCTGGTGGTCCAGACCCCATCTTTTGCACCCCCTCCTCCCCCCCTCCACCTTCTTTGAACTTTCCTTCTATTACCCCGGATTCCATTTGTCAGGTTGCCTCAATTTCGCCTCACCCCAAGCTAGGTAAAAAACCCTCGTAGCGTTTGCTATTGGCTCTCGACTAGGTGAATCAATGAAAATCCAATTTGCTGGAAATGACGTCACTCCCCAGCTGTTTTACCTTACAAAACATTCTTTTGCAATTGTAAACATAAGGCCGCTGCTGCCGGGTCATGTGCTGGTGTGCCCTCGTCGCAATGTCGAGCGAATCTCGCAGCTTAGCCATGAAGAGCACGCAGATCTTTTTGCTGCAGTCAGGGTTATTTCGCGTACAATTGCCCGATACTACGGTGCCGAGGCCCTCAATATCGCCATACAGGATGGTGCCTTGGCTGGCCAGACTATTGAGCACGTGCACGTCCACATTGTACCGCGGGTCCTCGATGACCTTCCCAATGTCTACGATATCTATAAGCTTTTGAACGAGAACAACATTCAGCGAGCACACGAGGAGATGCGGGAGCACAGCGCATTGGGAGGCGACAGGCCAAGCCGAAACCGAACAGAAGAGGATATGAGTGAGGAGGCTTCTAAGTTAAGGTTTTATATGGCGACGAATGCTGACCCTAATATCTGAGAGAGGGTTGAGCACATAGAGGGATAGAAGTCTCCAGCGATGCCCTTAAGACAGGGTTATTTTTGGAGAAGCGTGAGTTGGTGAGCTCACATAGTGCGACTTCACTCATAGGGTGCCTCTTATGCTCCTTACTATCTATGCTGCTACCCAGTGGTCTCAGGTTCGCTTCGGCCATTTGGAAGCTAGTTCTCTGCCTGGATCGATTTCCCACCTCAGCCCGTTTCCGAGCCCCTTGCTTCTCCAGGCTTGCTTCAATCGTTGTATCTCTGTATTTCAGGTACTCATTTTAGACTTTATATACATTATTTTGCGGCGTTGATTTGTGAGTGACGACTAGAATGAAAGCATACTAAGTGGGCATCCCCGTCTATTTGAAAGTGGCCGTAGGCTGCATTGATTCCGAAAGGTCGCAATATTCTCCTCGGAAATGACTCGCTTAGCTTTCGGCCCTCTTGCGACCGTAGAAGGCGGCCCTCTGTGCGTTACGATTCCTTTCACCTCCCCACTTTTTGGTGCCTCTCTTGTATTCTTGTAGCTCGACCCCCCTCCCAAACCGGTCAAACCAGTCTAGAAGGTAACGGCGGTCACGAGTGTCTATGCCCTTTTCGTTCAGTTCCTTAGAGGTGCTGTTTACAAACTGATCCCACGACTCGAAGTTGTCCTGGTACTGTACCATGTTCCTGCCGATTTTAGTGAGAAATGTTTGTACATCTGGGATTGTAGTCGTTGGCTTAAGGTTGCGAGCAACGAGACTTGAAGTGCTGAAATTTCTCCAGGCTCTGAGCATGGCAAGAAGAGGGGGGTAGTTCTAGGGGTGTTGAACAAAAGTCGTGGAATATAGTGGGGCGAAGAAGGTGGGATGGGTGGGATGGGTAGGACAGAACCTAGGCTCCAATTTAAAGCTAATTTCGGTTTCAGGTCTATTGGCGTAGTCTAAGCATAAGTCAGTCATCGACTAATCATGAGCGCTGTCGTACTTTTTATAAAAATTAATATCCTTCTCTCGCTACAACTACCCTCATCTACCGCTGCACATCTTCCCCCTCTTCAGCAAGACCCCACCTACAAGCGACTCGCGCAGCTTCTCCTCATGACCCGCCTAGCGCTGCAGAGCCCGGGCTTTCGCCGACGCCAAATGTTAACTATCGTAGCGCATACCGTTCTGATCCCTATCTGTTTGTCTACATTCTTCATAATGTGCGCGTGGCCTGCACTCTGGCCAGCTATTGGACTCTACCTGGTGTTTATATTTATTGACCCACGCGCCGAGTCTGGTGCCAATCTGAGCCCGCTACAGGAATGGTTTCGCAGTTCACGGTGGTGGAAATGGTTTTCGGGGTATTATCCGGTTGTAGTTCACAAGACTGCTGAGTTGAAGCCTTGCTTTGAGGTAACTAGTGAGGCCGCTGGTAATCCGAGTAACGCCTCTACCAGCATCAGTCTAGGTGCCTCCACTGGTACTAGCAACCGCACCACTAATGAGTCAAAGATCACAGAGTCATCCCAGCTCGAAGCCGCGCCAAAGGGTAACTGGATTGCTCGGTTCGTGAGGTTTGTCTGGGCAATGGCAAGGTGGTGGTTTTACACGATAACTGGCCAGTCGGCACTGTACGCCAAACCAACGGGGCAAAAATATATATTTGGGTACCACCCCCACGGGATCATCGGGATGGGAGTGGTAGGAGGACTTGCAACAGATGGAGCACACTGGAACCAGCTGTTTCCCGGGGTACCAGTACGTTTGCTCACAATTGCTAATAACTTTAGGCTTCCTCTATACCGCGAGTACCTGCTAGGTGCGGGTATTGCTTCTGTTTCGCGGCACTCGTGCCTCAAGATGCTCGAGAACGGCAATCCCATCTGCATCGTTGTAGGCGGCGCACGCGAGTCATTGCTTAGCGAACCAGGTAAAATGGACCTCATTCTCGCCAAAAGGTTCGGATTTGTGAAGATCGCGCTGCAAACAGGGGCGTCGCTCGTGCCTACCATTGGATTTGGCGAGACTGACCTCTACCGGCAAGCGCGGCTCGACGACGGGTTTGGTGCTAATATGCACACATACATGACGCGGAATTTTGGGTACACAATTCCGCTATTCCATGCGCGTGGCATTTTTAACTACGACAAGGGAATTATTCCTTATCGTCGGCCAATTCATGTAGTTGTAGGCAAGCCCATTGATGTGCCAAAAATTGAGAATGTCGACTATGACACGATTCAGAAGTATCATGATATCTATGTGCGGGCACTAAAGGATTTATATGCGGAGTATAAGCCAAAGTATTGGCCCGAGGGTGGTGAATTGGTGTTGACAGATGAATGAAAGGGTAATTGAGCAAAAAAAGTGCAACTTCAATGTGTAACATTCAAACGATGCGGTAAAACTCACATGGCGTGAGTGACTTGCCACAAAACTTACCAATTGCGTCTTTGCGTTTTTCGTGTAGTGATCGGAAGCCGGTATTCAACGGGATCACTGAGAACTGAGTTGCAGTGGACTATATTTCGGTGAATGAATTTAATGATTATGCATACGCACGCACCCACGCATGCATCGTTCTTGAAATGCTAATTAATGCTATATTTATGTAAAATGCTAGATGACTTGTATATGGAAACGTGTGCACAATACTTGTCACCTGTAGAGAGGTTTGTGGCCTTGTCGATGAGTGAACGAGATGAGGTCAAGTGATCCGACGAGACGGGCCTCGTTAGCGAGGACTCGTGGAGAGTCGACAATTAGCCCAAGGAAACCAATTAGATACTTGGTTCGTACAAGATGGGATGGTTCTTTTGGGTCGTATTAGTAGTCTGGCGATAAAGAGTACCAATGAGTGCCATGGCTGGTGCACCCGTCGGGATCGCCGGCCTGGACCCACTTGATGGGCGAGCGAACGCGTCTCACTCAATCGCTGGCACCGGTGTGAGAAGCCAGTGGGAGCCCGGTCTGAGCAGGTGTGGCATAGGTGCTCCTTACAGTGCCAATCTCACCCTCAATATCGCCAAGGCCAATTTTACCCGATTTGGGCGTAGCCAGTGTGCTCCACAGTGAAGAAAAGGATTGGCTGTAAGGTACCTGATTAGCAGCACCAGCGGCGTTGGTAGACCAAACGAGATAAGTGGGCGAAGGATAGGTAGTTGTCGAGGTCACTGAGCCAGAACTAGAGGTGGATGAAAGCCGTTCTACCACAGCATGAGCAAGCCCGAAAAATATGAATGACTCGAATATACGCATCAGCTCTAGAGCAACAAAGCAAGGGGTGCGATCTTGATCGAAACGTCTCACCGGGCCTCCTTTTCTATTTATATGAACCGCACGCTATTGCAGTTGCTGTTGTCTCGGTAACCAATTTTGAATTTAGGGGGGCCGGCATGCACACAAAAAGCAGCTGGATACACCTCTAGCAACCATTTAAGAAACTTTTCTAAGTAGACTCCATATTTGATCGGTATTTTATCTATTGGTATGGTTGGGCATTCTTTAGCAACCGTTCCAGCCGTCAGTGCTGCATGCACTGCACAATAAGAATTACGACGCAGACCCGTCAAAAAATTGCAGGTTTTGGAGGCAGCCTCCATAAAACTACAGACCTACGACATCAAGCTCAAATTAGCTGCGCAAATTTTTTTCTTGACCTCCTCAATCCAGCAAACTGTTCCAGACCCTCACGTCTAAATTCCTTAAGCACCTCGCGGGCACCTCCTGGTATGCACCATTGACTTATGATTCAGATTTTCAGGCAAGGTAGGACGCATCGGCTGCTTAATGAAAAAATCCTGTGGCTGATTGGGTACAGCGTGGCTTGCTAGGACGTGTTTTTACTTTCACCTATCTTTACAACTTGGTTGATTACCACGGGAAACGTCAAAAATATACGCGCCCTCTTGTATGGTTAATAACTCCGATGACGTTGTTCGCCAATCATAGACGCGTTGGCTGCATAGCAGCGGTTTTAGTGACGTCATACCCGCATATCGAAAGGCTGAGAGTGGGTCCTATTATTGCCATATTTGGCTGTGAGGATTGCCGAATATACGTCTCAGGTCATATGTTATGCTCCGGAAGATACTGAGCCGGAAATTTCACTCCTCTAGCCTCGCAATTATCCTGAAACGCAAGCTCTGTTTTCAACGCCAATGCATGCCGCTCGGTCCACTAATGGTATGCATAGTTGGCAATCGATTGCCATATCAACCGCCAACACTTGGCGGATGATTCATGACATAGTAGATGCGTGTGAACACGAAGGCGGAGTGGCGAAGCGAGTGATTTCCCGACAAGAATAGGTCCTGGTCTGGATTGTTCAGGGGAGTCCAAGCGGAAACAATGCCACGGAGTACAAATCAGTCGGTAATACCCATATCAAATCCTATATAAATCAATAAAAATATGCCCTTTTTGTCTCAATCCCAGTGACAGCTCGTTGCGCTTACAGATACGTCCTGATATCGGGGTTCAATGCCAAGACCACCCAGCTGCGTAATCGAGCACATTGGAACGCAATCTACATGCACGATTGATCTAAACGAAAATTATATGACTCGAGCTTATTTACTGAGGGTGCGTAAATCGAGTCACTGAGAGACAATCACGGATAACGGATACAGCAAAAGCTCATGAGGGGATAAGATGACAATCAGTAACGAGCCTGCCATGGCAGTTATTAATCGCTCATGCTCTCGCTCTCACCATCTTTCTCGCTTTCGCTCTCTTCGCTCTCTTCGTCACTGTCCACAGCGATTGTCTTCACAGACACCTGGTACCCGAGGTCACTAAAATAATTTTTGATGGGCTCACTTTCGGAACCATGACAAACAGTGAAAACAGCACTTGATTCTGGCTCAAATAACGGCAGCAAGTAGTTTTTAAGGGCAGATACAAGCTCATCGACTGTCACCTTTGAAACTGCCGCGATCAGGCGCTGAATGTGGTCCTCACCCAAATTCTTGAGGTGAGTATCAAAATATTTCTGGATCACGGCGCTGCTTGAGGTGGACTGATCCAAAGCCAATGCAGAGGTGAATCCAGCAATAGCACCTTCGATGTACCGGGGAGTGAAGGTGCGGGTCCCATCGGCATACTCGTTGAGTAGTTTGCGGGTGGTACGGTGGGCATTGATCGGATCACTTGCGCTATAAAATTCACAGATCACGTATCCAAGCTCCTGGCGGTGGAAAATACGAGCACCGTAGGCAAGCCCGTCGCCCCGAATCTCGCGCCAAAGCGGGCCCTCAGTAACCCCCAGGTAGACGTTTAATAGTGTGAGAGCCGGAGTATCCGGGTGCAAGTAGTGTGTGGGCGCTTTAGCCACTATTGACATGTAGCTTGAATCAGTAGGGCATAGAGTGATAATAGACTGCAACTTCGGGTTCTTTCCCAACTCTGATCGGTAATCGCTGGAGAAGGGGACAGGCGTTAGCGAATCTTGAGGAAAATGACTGTTGCAAGTATTTTTGAGACCCTTGTGACCCTTGCCGACGGTCTCCTTGTAATCAATCTTCGCTTTTTGGCTTTTGAGTCTCTCGTAGAGTCCTTTCCAGCTGCTCACTGGACACTTTAGCTTGTAGATATCGCCAAAGACCAGGATTCGGAAATTATTGGGCAAGAAAAGCTGGTCTATCAATCTTTGCATATCTTTGACCACGCGGGGAATATCATCTTTGGCATTCCTGAAGAACTCTTCCACCAGCAGCATCTCGGATTCACGACGCAAGGACCTTCTCGTGAGCGAGTGCTCATGAATCGCAGCAATCATCACTGAATTGCCTTCTCTCGTCTCCTCAGATACAGACGCGAGATACTTTTTGATGTACATTTCACATCTTTCCTGGTCAAAGAGCACGTTGAAGATTGCTCGCTCGACCCACATGATGGCCTTAGGGTAGTTTTCACGCCTCAGCCTGAGATCGATCATCACCAGCTCTTGTAGCATCGCGTTAGTGGAAAAGCTAGTCACCAGCATATCACGATTGACCTCGAGACCCACCTGCTCTGCCGTGAGTTCCGTACCGTCATCGAGTTTCATGGGCAGAGCCAGAAGCTCACAAAACAAAACATCCACATATGGTAATAGATTTTGGTCAAGAGTATGAGAACTGAGGTAAATTTTGATTGTGATGAACTGTGACTCGTAGGACTCAAACTGAAAGTCGAATAATGGGGGCCCATCGCTACCACACCGGCCCACGTCCTGATCAATGAGCTCCTGCAGCTTTGTGTCGGTCTTTTCACCATTAACTCTTGCCGTCTCGGTTCGGATAAACGGAATTCTACTCAGATCCGGTAACGGGTGATCGTCAACTAGCTCCAAAGGAATGGGCGTGTCAATCTCTTCCTTGACCTGTTCGAGCTCTTTTTCCAGGGTTTTGAGATCATATTCACGCTTAATTTGGGCCAGGCGTTCTTTCTTCGCAACCTTTACCTGCGTTTCGAGGTTCCGACTCGGCTTACCCAGAATAGTAGTATGATGTGGGTCCACAAAGTATCGCTTGATAAACTCCGCCCACTGCTCGGCGCTCCACTCTATAAGCTGATCAAAAACGCTAGATTCAACACACCATTGTTTGAGCATCGCGGCGTCCTGGCTGCCATAAAGGAAACTGTCAATGGCCATGTACGCGAACGCGGCCGGATCATTCTCGACATTAAGGAAGAACTTATCCCTTTTGCGCAGTACCGAGTCGCGCATGAATTCTAGATCGATATTCTCGGGTCGCGTAGCTTTCTTCAGAATTTTCATAACGGCTGCGTCCACTTGGTCCAAGCGCTCCGTGGGGACACAAGAAAGCGAAATTGAAATGAGTGTAATTTTGTAGTCATCGGTATCAACAGAAATACCATTACACAGTGGATCTTCGACCTCCACGAGTTCTCGCTGAAGCTTGCCATTATTCTCGGCGGTGAAATAATAGTTGAGCACCTCGATCGCCTCGTAACCAATCAAATCTTCAACACTGGTACCGAACCAGCCCATCTGGGCCTCGCCAAATGTCTCGCTAGTCTCGGGGAACTCGAGGGTCTCAATCACAGTGCGGGTGAGCGGCGGAGCCGGGTCAATATCACTGAAAGGTCGACGCATTTTTGGCGGCTCTTCATCAAACTGAGCATCAAATTCGTTCATCACGGCTAGCAGCTCCTCGGGTTCAACTTGGCCCGTGACAATCACGCTCAAATTCCTTGGCGAGTAGACCTGCTGGTGATACTGCTTGATTTGGTCATGGGTAATGACTCGAAGCGCTTTCAATAGCCCCCCAGTATTGATTGCGTAGGGATGACCCTCTCCGTACATTTTGTGGTGGAGTTCCGAGGCAATTAGGCTGAAAGGGGTGTTTTCCACGCCTTGCATCTCGCTGAAAACGACGCCTCGTTCTTGGCCCGCACCATCGATATGGAAAACCTCAGTTTTGCACGTTGCCTTTGTAATTTTGGGGTACAGAATATGATCGAGGTAAACGGGGAGCATTTTCTCAAATCCTTGCCAGCCAGCAGTGGAGAGTGTATACACGGTCTGATCCTTCCCGGTCCAGGCGTTTGTGCTCGAAAGCAGTTTGTTGCCAAGGATATCTAGATAGCCCTTGAATGGGTATTTTTTACTTCCCATGAAAACCAAGTGTTCCAGGGTGTGAGGGTATCCCGAGTCATTGTCAATCTCAGTGGCCACAGCGAAATAACCGTTGACTGCTGGGGTCTTGCATTTGACTAGCACCACTTCAATGCCTGTATGGGTACTTTTCCAGTTGTATAGGACAGTCGAAGAGCAGTAGCTCGGCCTTACCTGTGCCTTCTCCTCAAACATTCAGCTATTTCCTTACTGAGTCACACGGGTAGAAGTTGAGGGGTGAGGCCCGGGGGTTGGTCAAAGAAGAAAAAAGCTTCCTGAACAAATTAAATTGAGTACGCCACGCCCTCTCTATCTTTTTTCTCCGCACAAACTGGTGTTTCAAGGGTTCAGTCACACCCTTCATAATTGAGGGATGCAGCAAAGAATGTAAGGCTTTTGTTGTAGAATGAAAAGGCTCATTGGCTCTTCTTTTCGACTCCTATCTTTCTACTTTGGATATTTAGCTATTTTTGTTTACTACGATCCAGACTTGTTAGCCTGTGCGGCGTTCAGTCTGAGCCGCATGCACCCGGGCCGTTAAATCCTGGGATAAAAAGGTGGGCAAGCCGACGAACCAAAAGGGGGCCTTTCTGAAGTGTTGACTTCAACCTGATATAATTCACGATTAAAGACAGAGAGTGAATGCGCAAAGCTAGGGGCCGGCCAAGTATCTCTGTGCACTCTACTCTACGGCTAACCCAAGTGCGACTCCAGCTTGTCCTTGGAATGCATCCTAGTTTGAGTACGATTATGTCACTAGGCGAAGGGTTGGGGACATTTAACTCTCGAGCAAGATACACAACCTTGCTTTATCTTCCCCATTATGGCGTCCCGCTGCTATTTAAGTATCAACAGTTACGGAATGCATTGAAGCTTGCTCTACAAGAGATTAAGGACGATGTGTGACGCAGAACAAGAGTCCACTCGGGTACCCAGCAGCCAGCCTCATTACTTGTCAACCTATAATATCCTCATTATACTCCAAAGAGTCCTTACGCTCCTTCCGCTCCTTCCTAGGCGTAATTTAAGCAAGAAATATCTACCTCGAAAAGCCATCACAAAGTTAATTCCGCATTCGACTATTCTGAGCAAGCAGGAGAGTCATTCGCTCTAATCCTCGTCTCACGTGAGTTGCCAGAGATCACTGGCTAGGCCGCCTAGTGCTTCCTGTATACCGGCTCCATCCTGCGAGCCCTCCCCTCACATGCTCGTTTGGGGTTTTCTGCGCTCATTCACACCTAGGCCTCCCACACTCGCTCCCAGTACCAATATTGACCCTATAATTGTCCATTTGTCCGGTAAATCTCTCCAGATTAGGTACTCCCATGCTGCTGCCCATATCAGGCTGGTGTACCGGAAGTTGACCAGCTTTGAGGCTTCTTCTAATTGAAGGGCTCGGGCCTGAAACGCTTGAAACAAAAATCCAAATACGCCGGAGCCTATGATATATGCTACGGTTGTCCAGCTGCCTGGGAACCGCACTGGCTTTCCCAGCAGCGCCCCAGCAAAGATAGCAGCAGTGGCCCCTATCGAGCTGCACAGCGCATACATACCAACGGACTGCAGGGCATGACTAGACTTGAGTTTGCGTAAAATAATTGTAACCGTACCCGTACCGCTAATTGCGACGAGAGCAGCTAGAACTGCCATTGAGCGATGCGAGGAGGTAGCGAGTGCTCCAGCATCCCCTCCACTTCCCACCCCGAAAAGCGCAGGCGGTCGCGCAATGATCAACACTCCTACCAGGCTGAACACGGAGCAAAGGTACTGCTGCCAAACAACTGATTCTCCGAGATAACAAGCAGCCAGCAAAACAGTTACCAGCGGTGTAATGACACCTAGGGCAGCCACATCCGGTAGGGCCAGGTACTGTAAAGCATAGTACATTCCCAATATATTTACGAGTCCAATAACTCCTCTCAGTAGAAGCAAAGAGCGATGCTCGGGGCTGCCGACGATATTATGGGGCACTCGGGTGAGGTGCATATACGCGCAGATGGCAAGCATGGTAGGAAATTGACGAATTAACACTGATTCGGTGGGTCCAGCTGTTTCAACTGCCAGCTTAGACGTAGCGGCCATTAGTGAGTTACAAGCAATAGACAAATTGTAGAGAAGGATACCTTTGAGTTTGCTAGAAAATAGTGGGCCGTGGCCAAGGTCCTCTGTGCTCAAATCTTTGTTAGCGTCACAATTGATGCCGTGATTGGCTTCCACTAACTCCTGTGTGAGCTCGGTTGGGTCCAAGGCTACTCCAGCATTAGCTACTGCTATATCGCCGAGCTCAATATCCTTGACTTTCATATCAGTAGCTTATCAGTGCAACCCTCTCACGGGAGATGGATACGTAATCTTGGGAAAAAGCACACCTCAACTTTGCGCAGAGACATAAGCCCCGAAACGAGCTCATTGATCGCAGTACTCAACCTTGAATGCAATTGGACGAAGTACAGTGGAGAGCTCCTGAGTGGATTCAGCAATTTGGGCTCCGTAATGACAACGTTTTAGAGTACTTTAGCCTAAGCCCGTTCTATGACCGTAGCAGCAATAATCAGGTGCTCAAGATGCAATCGGTGTACAACGAGCAGCTACACCATCGCGATTTATCCAAAGAGCTGACGCAAATGAAGGGGATCGAGTTTGTGGTCGCGTACGCGCATGAGCCTGACATGTGGGTAATACGCAAACAGGACCGCACGTCGCCGCAAGACGCCGAGATTCTTGCCACTTATTTCGTGGTTGGGGACAATATCTATCAATCGCCAAGCGTTTATTCTGTGGTTTCGTCGCGGTTGCTCTCTACCTCTCTAGACCTCGCGCAAGCGCTTGATGTAGCTCAGGGGCTCCCCAAATTTGAGGGAACTGGGTACAGGTATCAGTCTGAACAGCCTACACGGGGTAATGAGGGAGAGGTAGCGCTGGCAGTGTCATTGGGGAAACCAAGCTATTTTAAAGAGTAAAGAGGGCCGAGCGCGGCGAGTGCTTGACCCGAGAAATAGGAGAGCTGAAGATCAACCTAAGAAAACCTGGAAACATTAAGCTTCATAGTAATTTCTAGCTTCATCCCACTACTCTATTCTAATCGAGCTAGTCCGCGGGCGATACCAATCGTGTAGTCGCTAGTCTAGGTTTCTGGTCAATTAATTAAGCCCCCAATGAACCAGCTAGTCCCCACTCACAATTGCTACCTCTATGTCCTCTGCTGTGCCACCACGTGCTCGATGCGGGTCTGATTGGGTTGCTGGGACTATGCTGCATGGTCCTCCCAGTGCTCCCTTAAGTGGTCTCCCAGCGCCCTTGGAGGGCCCCATAGGTACCCACCAGCACTGCGCCTCCAAGCCGCCAAGCCAGTGCGAATTAATTCGTAATACTTATTTGCCTTTAGTAGCCTAAACTTCACGGTCTTTTCCTCCAAATCCAACCCAATTGAGCTAACCGTTGCCTCCAAAACTTGGCCATCATGGCTGCATGTCTCAGCCTGTGCCACTAATTACTTATCATATGAATCCCATCGATGGGATCCAGCAGGCAATGGAAGGTAGCTTCTTCAGTGAAGCCTCTGAGGATACATCATATGGACATCTCGCATTTCTGACCCTCGAGGCAACCTGCCAAACGATGCTTATCTGCTTGATGGGTTACTTTGCAGCTCGCAAGGGCTGGCTCAGCAAGACTGGCCAAAAAGTGCTCAGCCAGCTCAATGTCCAGCTGTTCACGCCGTGTTTGATTTTTTCAAAAATGGGCTCGAGCCTGAGCTTATCGGCTCTCCCCGATCTGGCGGTTATCCCTCTCTTGTTTATCCTGACCATGGGCGTCTCCTATCTCTGCGGCAGGACTACATCGCGAGTACTCCACTTCAACAAACGTGAATCAAACTTTGTAACTGCCATGGCCGTCTTTGGGAACTCAAACTCGCTCCCAGTCTCATTGACAGTCTCGTTAGCCCAGACGTTGCCTTTCCTGAAATGGCCTGACTTACCGGGGGATACTGCTGATGGAGTTACTTCGAGAGGACTCTTGTACTTGTTAATCTTCCAGCAATTGGGTCAAATGGTTCGCTGGTCCTGGGGCTACAATACTTTGCTGGCCAAACCTATGGAGATCGAGGTCGATGAAAGATTAAGGAGGCAGGGCGGCTTGGAGTCTCAAAGCCATGAGCTTGAAGTAAATAGCGTGCAAAATCCAGAATCGCAGCTCCAAGTGCCTGGAGGTGGCCCACAGTCTGGCCCCGCATTCAGCCGCAGTATCTCCACGACACAGTCTCCCGCGCCCGAACAATCCGCCAGGGGGTTTGTTTCAGCAGTGGCACATGGAGTGTGGCAGTTCATGAACCCTCCATTGTGGTCAATGCTTGCTGCACTGATTGTAGCCTCGATTGAGCCGCTCAAAAATGAGATTTTCACCAGAAAAGATGCTGTGCTTCATAAAACAGTTGGCATGGCGATCCAAAAAGTCGGCTCAACGGCAATTCCACTCATCCTGATTGTACTTGGGTCGAACCTGGTGCCAAGCCAGGATGACGCGCCGCCATCGCCCAAGTTCCGCAAGATCGTTGTGGCCTCGCTTGTCTCGAGAATTGTTCTGCCAGCAGTCATCCTGCTTCCACTGATTTCACTGGGTGTCAAGTATCTCAATATTTCTATCATGGACGATCCGATCTTTTTGGTCTCATCATTCATTCTCACTGTTTCGCCCCCTGCAATCCAATTAGCACAGATCACGCAACTGAATGGCGTCTTTGAAGCAGAAATGTCAGGTGTCTTGTTCTGGGGCTACGTGGTTATTACCCCGCCGAGCAGTGTGCTTATTGTGGTTTTGGCGCTGCAGGTTTTGCGGTGGACAGGCATCACACAATAGAACGGGGTATGTGTCTAACCTGTATAGATATCCAAGCAGAAGGAGCCGTCGCCAATGTCCGCCAATACTGATACTGATGGATAGATGGATCCTAGGCTCGTGTAACCTTGATCAGCACTCTGGTGCCCCAGAATAGCTGAATCACGGCCGAAACCCAAGCCAAACTTCAAGGGCTGCTCGTTCAATTAATTTATATAAATTCTCTGATTAAATTCCTAAGCTTTGTTCAATAGCAAACAAGAGGCTCAATGGTCAGGCCCTGAATTTAACAAATAAATAATAAGTACGCCGGAATTTGGCCAGCGGTGTAAGTCTATGAGAGTGAAATGGCGACACCAAATGTGTACCACTGGGTGTTGGGTGTATTGTCGATTGCAAGGTATAAGAGAGAGCTGTGGCATTTGCCTGAGCACACCTGTGAACAAAAGCGATAACAAAAAGGACTTGGCTCAATATTGTGCTCAAATCTTAGGGAGAAGGTCATCACTCTTAGTTTGCTCCGCTTCGTGACCCTCTTTCAACCCAGAATCCCCCTCAATCTTTCACGCTCACTTTCGCTAACCTCAAACCTTAACCCCGATGCATCAATTGGTTTTGTGAAATCCGATCGCCTCAGGCCTGGTATCAATGCTGCCCCTACTAATGGATCTTCCTGATTCTCCAGCACATCCAATGATTGATCATAGTCTTCCATATCTTGGAGCCTATCGAGGAGCATCTTTGACACAAACGGGAGGATCTGGCAAGTATACAGCATGTTTTTATAGCTCAGGACCTTTGAGCGCCTAGCAATTGCGAAATGGTGGAATGAGGCAAAAGTTACAATGGCCTCTGCAGCGGCAACGGGCGCGACATCCTCGACCACAAGGTGCGATCCATCGGAGGCAACAAGAAATGGTAGGCCTGGGGGGATTTCCGATAGTTTTCCAGTACTATCAGTAGGGATACCCCGCATGAGCAGCGACCATTGAGGAGGCGAATAGTATGGATCGTAAAGGACGCTGTACTGATCACATGATGGGTTGCCACATGGTACTGTGCATGAAGATGTGGCGGACGAGTTGCACCTCAATTCTCGTTCCCAGACTGCGTCTTCGTGTTGCCAGCTTGTGTAACGCTTCTTTTGTGCTTGTATATCCAGTACCTTTTGTATCTCTGGATTGGGTTTAGCAGATACTTTCCGCAATACCTTGGACCGTGGTTTGGCCATATGGGAATGTGTTAGGTAGTGTGGGGTCTTGAGAGGGGTATAGAAAGAGACTCTTTAGTTGATGACATAACGCCGCGCTAACACCAGTCACCGAGCTCCCCCACACTCTTCATCATGTCCAACAAACTCCGCATTGTGGTGCCTGTGAAGAGAACAATCGATGCTGCTATCCGCCCTCGCATCAACAAAGCGCAAACAGGTGTGGAAACTACCGGTGTTAAGTTTAGTATTAACCCGTTTTGCGACATCGCCTTGGAAGAAGCGCTCAAGTTGCGCGAGCGCGCCAAGGACTCGGTGGAGCTTATCCACGCGGTGTCCATTGGCCCCAAAAAAGCACAGGATGTTTTGCGTACCGCCTTGGCCAAAGGCGCCGATACTTCAACTCTTGTAGAGACCGATGCCGAAGTCGAAACCCTCTCGGTAGCCAAGATCCTCAAGGACCAGATTGCCAAACAGAACGCTAACTTGGTTGTTTTGGGCAAGCAGGCGATTGATAACGACAATAACCACACGGGCCAGATGCTTTCTGCTCTTCTCAACTGGCCCCAGGCCACCAATGCCTCGAAAGTCGAAATCAATGGCGACGAAGTCACCGTCACTCGCGAGATCGATGGTGGTGAGGAGACTGTCAAGGCTAAACTTCCGATGATTATAACCACTGACTTGCGCCTTAACGAGCCCCGCTATGCCGCGTTGCCCAACATCATGAAAGCCAAGAAGAAACCCCTCGAGGTTATCAAGATTGCTGATACTGGCGTCGATATTACCCCCAAGGTTGAGGTGCTCAAGGTACAGGAACCCCCTGCCCGTGTTGCCGGAAAGAAGGTTACCAGCGTTGATGAATTTGTTAGCGAGCTGAAGGGCAAGGGTGCGATCTAAGGGACTGTGCTAATGAAGACCAGAGTCGGGTATAGAGCTCCTACAGTGAAGAATAGGGCAAAACCTGGGGGCTCTATAGTGGTCCTCAGTGTATCTATTAGCCCGTTCTGCTGCCCCATAGATCGACCTCTTTATTTGGCATAATTTGGTACACTTGGCCGTACAAGCCTCTACTCTAAAAGCTTAGATAGATGAGATATGACTTTAACGATAAGGCTGTGGGGCGGGGCCATCAGCGAGCTCAGCACATGGAAAGAAGTAGTAGTGGGAAGCCCTCAAATACAAGGTCAATGGGTAGACCTCGGGATTAAGAGCTAAAACATTGCAGCCCACAAGCGCAAGTCTACTGGCTGCCGTGTTACAAAGAATCCTAGCTGGAATTTGCTCGTTGAGGCACAGGCGGTAAAGCTAGCACGATTTAGACTAGTTAGACAGAGCATTGGCTAGCAAGAACATGTACATCTGTAAGTAGTCATCTGGAGCCTATTACGCTACCTTTAGCTAGGGTAGCCACAATCCCCGTTTTGCATTTCGCGCAGTGATACTAGAGTTGAGGCCGTTTCCCACCAGCTCATCTCGCAAAGTGTGCTCATATATTGTGTATCTGACTATCTATAGTAAAACATGATCACTCGCCTTATTCTTGGGTATCTCGCTGGGAGCTCAGCTACTGAGCCGTGCTACATACTCCCTCACGTATATCGTGGCGAGACTTTTACAACATGCATATACCCTCGCTATTTCTGGCGTTGCATATGCATGTGAAGTGGGTATTATGCTGCCCGCGTGCGCTACATTTGGTCTGCGTCGCCTTCAACGAGTATGTGAGGCCTGTACTCTCTGGGATAAACGCACTTTGGTTGTTTCTCACTTCCAGTGCATAATTTTATACCTCTATTGCGGCACGCGCGCATCAGATATGCTTTCTAGTACATTTCAATAAATTTGAATCGCTAACTCACCCTGCATGGGTCGCAACCCTATATGCACGAGGTGGATCACATTACTTTCCAGAAATTCATATCCACAAACATTATAGCTCCACAAACATTTATTTCGGTTAATTAATGACCCCTCAGTAGTTTTATTTAACGAGCTTTAAGAATTCGGGCCGTCACGCCTCTTTAAGCTCCCATCCAAGCTTCCTTCAGTCCCAGTGCCACTATGTACCTCAGACAATATGCGCATAGAGAGTTACGCTTTGTGCTCTGCTACATTCATATACTCACAACGCCATAGCTCAACTATATAAAGGCACGCCTCCCCTCTTCAGGGCTCCACCACATTCGCTATGCGCAGCTTCAACCCCCTCATCTCTCTCTTTACTTTCTTCCTCTTTACAGCTGCTGCTTTCGGCTCGCCTCTGCCGACTGACGATACCACAGTCTCTGTTTTGGGTGTTGGAGAAGACGAGTATGTCAAGGTCTTTGGCAGAGGTCTTCCTGGCAACGTTTGTGGATCCCAGCTGAAGACTCTCAGCAATCAGATCTCCGTTGACATCGCTACCATTGCCAAGAGCTTTGATCATATTATTGCCGACATCACTACTGCTACTTCCTGCTCTTGCAAACTCGAGGGTGACATCGTTGCCAACTTGCAAGCCGTCAACAAGCTCATCATCGACCTCGTCGCCAGCATTGCTACCATCAACTGGAGCTGCGTTACTATCAGCATCTGTTTTCAGCTTGGTAATGTCATTATCACTCTCATCGAGAAGATCATCGCTTTCCTTTTGTGTGTCCTAACTTATGTCGTTCGCGTTAACGTTGAGATCGACGCTGCAATCTGGACAATCATCTTCAACATCCCTAATGTCCTTTTGCAGCTGCTCGAACAGATTTGCGGTGCTGTTCTCATTTTCAAGCTAATTGCTTGGACTGTGATCCTCAACCTCAAGGCCGTAATCTCCACCTTGGTTCCTCACTGTGGCTGCCAAGTTTAGGGGATTCTCATTTGAAGATCGACGTTTTGCTCATGCTAATATTAATTTCATTGCTGTAGTTTAATAGCTATTGTCAAGAATTTCGCCTTTATCGTGTCAAAACACCTGAAAACAGGTTTCGTGGAAGAGGTGTCTGAACTGTGTGCAAAATGGGTTGGCGACAAGTTGATACGAAACAATCTCAGTGATCTTGACTGATCCCTTCAAACGCCCCATTTAGCATTGCTTATAATCTAGTTTTTCGGAACGCACTATCACTTGGCTCAGTGCCATCGCAACTCCCAGTCCTGGCCTTCACGCCTTGACTTTTTCACTTGCCGTGTGTGCCTCTCCTTTGCTCTTTTTAGTCTGTCCCACCTCTAAGCTCTGGTTATGAATTAGCGATGTTGACAGCAGTAGTTCGCGCTAACTCTGTCTCTGAACTTGGTGTCATGCGGCTCTTATGAATCCGCGTCTAAAGTCAAGTGCTCGTGAGAGGGTTGGCAGAGCGACCCTTGAGTGGGTTAGGCCCGACAAATAGAATTGAGTAGTTGCTTATAATCGGATATCAGAGGCATCTCATCTCTTATTTTTTTGCTGTGTCGCGCTCAAGACTATCAATCTCCTCGCATTCTTACAAGTTTACCTGGTTGTCACTATGGGCCGAAATTCTGTGTCAGGCAGAGACTACCGGAATTAAAAATCCTATAAAGTGAGTACTCGCTGGTCTTATGCCTTGTTAGCTTCTTGTACTTTCTTTGAAGTCTCTCTCGTAAATAATTTGATCTGCTCTGTAGTGAGTGTCACCAGATCTAAAAATGATTGTATAGTGGTCTATCAGTAGGTATTTTGACCCTCTGCGGAAATTATATATCCTATCATATTCGATTGCTTGCTTATGGATTGGCTGTCAGAGTTCTGGCTCTGTGCTTCCAACTTCTATAAGTTCTAATGGCCACGTTATTGACTAGTCAATGGTTTCAAGTCCATAAGTTTTTATCATAATTTTGGTCTTAGGGCCAGATTTCACCGCATACTCTAGTAGCCTGACCCTATCACACCGGAGCCCAGGAGACTCCTCTTGGCATGCCTCTAATTGAAGACATTTACGTTGGCAATTGTGCAACGCTCTCATATATAGCCTCATTCAATCGAGTTGATGTATGTATACTGAACATATTTTATTGAATACACAGGGGTATGCCTGGTCAATTGCGATCCCATGCGCATATGTCTAGCCATCCCTGGCTAGTATGGTGGGTTTGTTCTTGCTGTTGTATTCTCTAAATTACTTTGATTGCTCATGCGGCACACTTAACTATGACTCGGGCCTCATGTCCATGCCCCCGCTCTTCCCCTCCTGGCTGGCGAAATAGCCCGTCTTGATTGTACCCTTTGTCGGCCTATTGCTAGAAGATGTAGCAAATAGATGCTACCGACTGCTGATATCCACCTCAACCCACCAATTCACTTCGTTATCCCAGACATGAGAGCTTGAAACTAGAGTTGCCAAGCAACCTCATGGAGATCTCCGATGCTCCAGATCTTGTCCGATAGTCAAAACACTCTGTTTAAAATATGCATTGGCAGCTCCCAGGCTTATCTCTATTCTTGAATTTTTACTAGGGTCTCGGATTAGACGCCCACTGCGAACTTTGGTGGGTACATATGTGCACCTGCAGGCGCTAAGCGATCCATTTAGCAGAGAAGTTTAAGCGAGAAATCGGCACTGCATCAGAATTTGTGAGGTTTTTTGGGTGAAGGGCTGTTATTGCAGTAGTGAAATCCGCTAGCCATATTTCAAGCTGTACAAAAGTACTTTTGCAGAGATGGCAACTTTAGTATCATCCATCATGCGGCGATGAGAAGAATCTAAGGCCCTGGATTTTGCCATATAATTACTTGTAAACCCCAGTCTATGAAATCAGATACAGATGGTTGAAATATTGTCCAATGAGTGTCTATTCAGTACAGTTGAGCCATGATTCCGCGGTGCCCTAGCCCGTTAACCAACTCCCTGTATGGCTATGCATCCATGATAGAAACTTTTACCAAGTGCTTAAAGATGGATAATGCAGTGGGCTGCATGAAAGTCGCTGTGCATGCACCTCGGAGCTAATTTAGAGCTTAGAGAAGTATAGTAGGAGTTCGTGCATTTTTTATACAATCTATGAGTAATTAAAACCGGCACTGTCGACTTTTTCTCTCGACGTTTATGTTGGCATAGCCGTCTTTGGGAACTTTTTCGACACTCAAAGTCCGAGGAAGACGACTGTTATCTACGCTTAGTCAACATGAGGTGCATTAGATAGTCGTTTTATGCAGGGTCCATTATAGAGAAAAAATCACGATAGGTTTGCCGATAACAGTAGTCTGATGGATTTGACACAGAGCATGGGCAAAATGAAGCATTCTATTGGAGTCTATAGCTGCTCAGATACCTCGGGTGCGACTTCCGAGCGGGGAGCGCGGGGTTCAAGGCTCTAGTAACTGCAGCATGTAACCCGCATGATGCGTATGCAGGGTGCGAGGAGGACTCCATATATATAAAGCAACCAGTGTCACCCGCCGCTCAGTCCGACATCGTCTCGACACAGAACTCGTTCAGAAAGTATTAATTTAGAATGAAGAACTTCTTCAAGTCAAAGACTGAATCTGTAGGTTCAGAAAAGAGTTCTGCTGATGTTCTGCCCTCCCCTGCTACTGCGTCTTCCAAGCCTACTGTTGGCCAGCGCGCCAAGTCTTTGGGCAGCGATGTTTACAAAATGTTTTTTACCCGCAAAGGTCTCATTGGTGACCCGGGCGAGGTTGATTACGCCTACTTGTTCACCCCGCCTATCCCATTTATTGGGAAAGAGGGTGCCCCGCCCGTCTTCTATGGCCTTAATGACAAAATGCCCGTAGTTTTGGGCTGCATTTTGGGTTTTCAACACGCGCTCGCAATGATGGGTGGTTTAATCTCCGCAGCGCTTATCTTTGCTAGTGCCTCCAACCTCGACTCGGAAACCACAACTTATCTCGTTTCTGCCTCGCTTATTGGTTCAGGTATCCTTTCTCTTATTCAGATTATCCGTTTTCGCATCCCCTTCACCAATTATCATGTGGGTACCGGCATGGTCTCAGTCCTGGGTGTTTCATTTGCCACGGTGCCAGTTTACCAGACCGCATTAGGCGTCATGTACACAAATGGATTCTGCCCCACAGACAGTGATGGCAATAAACTTGCGTGTCCCGATGCTTATGGTGCTTTCCTGGCTACCTCCTCCCTGTGTGCGCTGTTCGAAGTGTTGTTCGCTTTCAGCCCCCAAAAGGTCATTCTCAAGCTGTTTCCACCTATTGTGAACGGTCCAGTTGTTTTGCTTATTGGTGCTGATTTGATCCACTCTGGTATGCAAGACTGGGCCGGCGGTGCTGGCTGCATGACCGAGGGTGCGATGTGCCCATCTGCCACAGCACCTCATCCTCACCCATGGGGGTCCGGCCAGTTTATTGGTCTTGGATTTGCAGTCTTTATTGCGATCGTTGTTTGCGATAAATGGGGTGCTCCGTTTATGAAGTCCTGCTCTATTATTTTCGGCCTCCTCGTTGGATGTATCATCGCTGCTGCCTGTGGCTATTTTCAGCATGAACCCATTGATGCTTCTCCAAACGGCCAGTTCCTCTGGGTCCACACATTCAAACTCAAGCTCTACGGCCCCATCGTACTGCCATTACTAGCAGTGTACATGGTCTGTATCATGGAGTCTGTGGGTGACATCACTGCCACCTCTGATGTGTCGCGCCAAGATGTCGAGGGACCTATCTACGAGTCTCGTGTTCAGGGTGGTATTTTGGGATCGGGCCTCGCCAGTATTCTTGGTGGCCTCTTCACCCTTTGTCCTATGTCCTCATTTGCCCAGAACAATGGTGTGATTGCCATGACCCAGTGTGCTTCGCGCTTTAGCGGTTTCTTTGCATGCTTCTGGCTCATTATTATGGGTGTCATCGGCAAGTTCAGTGCCGCCATCGTGCAGATTCCTAAACCCGTTTTAGGTGGCATGACCACATTTTTATTCACTCAGGTGGCAGTCTCAGGTATCCGTATCATCTCCACCATTAAGTTTACTCGTCGCGACCGTATCGTGCTGACTGCCGGGCTCATGTTTGGCTTGGCGAGTACGCTCCAACCCAACTGGTTTGATCGGGTTATCACCTACAAAGGCAGCAACACCGGTAAGCAAGGATTCTGCGATGCCATCAACATTGTTGTTTCCACTGGTCCAGCCATCTGCGGTTTTGTAACTGTCTTCTTCAATCTCTTCTTCCCTCAAATGGAGGACAGCAACCCCTATGAGGCGCCCGAGATTGACGCCGTACATGTGGGCTCCAATCCCAGAGCCTCTTTGGAACGCGTAGCAGATGGTGAAGAGTACAACAAGCACTAAATGGCGATGAATCTTGCCTGAGAGCATTTTGCCAGCAGCCAGAGCTTTTCTAGTCACCGAGACTTGACAAAAACGGTTTCCGGAATGCCACTTGGATACTCTTGTGTTTTATTGAGTGGTAACGGAGGTTGAACAATAATTATTTAATTTATTACACAAGTTCGTTAGATCAACAGGACGAGAAATCCCTATAAACCAATGTCAGAGAGTGCCAGTTTTGTTTTAGTGCGTGTAGCGCATGAGTCCTTGGGACTTGAATAAATATTAAGGACAAAAAAGCGAAATAAGTGCTTCGGTGCTATGGCAAATAATTATAAGCGGTCATTTCAAATTCAAAATAGCATTCTTTGGGCCTTGTGTTGAGCTCCCACAGAGCCCTTTTAATAGAGGACCTGTGATAAGCTGTACTCAGCGCGTATTGATCAAAGTTAGCAGACTGAGAACTCCCTGTAGTGCTAATGCTCGCTGAAATTTATGTACCTAAAGTGCCTAGCTTAAGCCTCCCCTGCCCTCTGCCAAGTTTCGAATTCTCTGTTGAAAACGGGGAAAGGGTGGGCCTCGGTATTGAAAACCGTCTCGCTCAAATTTACCAGTTCTTCATCATCGAATAGCAGATATAAATACTTGAGGGTTTCGGCAAGCCAGAAGGACTCAAGTGAGTCGCGCTTTTCGCCTGTTACAACGCTATCGAGGCTCGTGTACCCGCCATCAGCGGTACGCGTGTGTCTGCGGAACGATTCAAATATCTGCCACCCCCAATCGCGGTATTTTTCATCTCCGGTGAGTCTATAGAGATAAAAAAGTGACTCCACTGTTTCGGGGCGTTGCAAATTATGCACATCAAGGGGCTTGATGAAGAAATCCTCGCGGGCGTCGGGCGCAGTGTTGAACACAACAATTTCGGGAGAGAGGCCGGTATTGGTACCCACGTACGTGGCCACACACGTGCGGGTGATTTCTACACCCAGTTTGAACTCTTGTTCGCGCTGTTTGGTCCACCAGTCTTTCTGCTGAGCCTCTGCCAGAGTCAAGCCATTTGTGGCTCCTAGCGCAAACATGCCGCCCGCAAAACATACCAAGTGGTCCATCTTTGGGTCTAGATGGCCGCCTACACCGCTGGGGAGCTCTCCAATATAGGTGAACTTGTTAGGGGAGGAGTAGCCAATAAGGTGTTTGCGGATTCCATTCACAGCCTCGTCATATATAGTCTTGTAGATGGGCTCCGATTGGTTTGTTTGCAAGTACTGCTTGATCAAGTACTCGTAGTACGAATCACCGCGCGATCCCAGCCTAATTTCGGGCTGTGTGAAATGGCCGGTCCTGGAGCTGAGGTAGATGGGCACAAGACCATCTTTAGGGCGATTTTCGTCGATTGCTTGCATTACGCGCTCTACTGCTTGCCAATAGGACGCATTTTTCGTGAGATGGCTAAGGTACTTGAATTCAAGCTGCAATGTGGTGACTTCTGCTGTCGAGCTATCGAGCGTTTGTGGTGCGTATCCAGTTCTCAGATTGATATCGGGCCCCGGGATGCGTGAATCAACGTCGAATGCGGGCATGAGACGGTTCGCAAGGTCCACTGATTTTTCGAGGTATACATTGTTGCCACTGAGGTGATAAGCGCCGAGCAGACCCCCAAGCATGCGAATGGTTGTTTCAAACAAGTTGACATTCTCGTTGATGTCGTAGCTCAAGTGCTCAGTGATCCATTTTGTACTCTCGTCGACGTACTCGTCGAGGCCCATGAGCATAAATGTATCGAGCGAGTCCACAATCATCCAACCCAGGACGTTTTTGTGTGGAGGATCCGTGCGTTTCGAAATGGGGCCATACTCGTCGCTTCCAAACCCGTGCTGGCGGTAATCCTGCCATGTTTCGACTGCAGCCTCTACAATCGCCCGTTGCTTGGCATTTGTGTAGCGTCCGGGAGTAATTCTAGGTGAGGGTGCTAAATATCGATACAAGCTAAGGCAAACAAGGGCAAAGGCCACCACGCGAACTAGTCTAGATGGCCGTAACATGTCAGCATCACCACCAGCTCTGGTGCTGGAGGGTACCCGGCTCCTGCACTACACACAACAAGGGGATCGAACCAAAAAAATTAAGCAAGAGGCCTGGAAACGTAATGGTGCTCAAATTGTTGATAACTTGGAGGATGCTACGCACGTAATTGTGGGTACGGGCCAGGTCCACATTGAAACTGGCCTGCCTGTGCTGAGGGAGTCATGGGTCAGCGATTGCATTGAGTCTAAACGGGTACTGGGTGTCGAAGGGTATCAATGGCTCAAGAGGCAGAGGGCAGATGTTCCCACAAGCTCCGGGGCCTCAGGCTCTGGGTCTTGCTCCAATTCTCCCTCACACCCCGTCAGCTCTCCTCATAAAGCCGCCCGAAAGGAGGCGTTCTCATTCAACAACTTAGTCGCTGATTCTATCCCTAACCAGCACATTATAGATTTCTTCCATGAGCTAGCCTCCCAGCGAGGCTCGGCTGGAAAAGAGTTCTCAAAGCGGGCTTATGAGCGAGCCATTGCCGCGCTCGAGGATATCCCGATCCCGCTCACTTCAGCGTCTCAAGCTGCCGAACTGATGCCTCAAGTATTTAGAGGTCACATCAAAACAAGCCTTGACGCGTTGCTGGAGAAGAAAATTCCACCAAAAGCGCTGCAAAAGATGCGACAAAAATCGCAGACCCTTGCCAATTTTCAGGCGGCGATATACGGTGTGGGTGCGAAAAGAGCGCTTGAGTTCTACAACATGGGATGTCGGACTCTGCAGGACGTGCGCAGCGCGACTTCTGACCCGCGTATGATCGCGTCAATAGATCACTCCAATGACCTGCTCCAGCGAATCTCTCGATCTGAGGTCGAGAAGCATTTCGCTGCAGTAACTGAGGTTGTTCATGAGCTCGATGCCAATGCTGAGACGCTCTGTATGGGCTCATACCGCCGCGAAAAGCCCGACTGTGGAGATATCGATATAATCATCACCAAACCCCACGCGTCAAAGGAAACCGTAATGGAGATCACGCGAGCTACAATCGATAAGCTCTTTGAGCGCAAGATTGCGACGTTCACCTTTGGTGGGGACGGCAGCCATCGCTGGTTGGGGGCCACCCAGCTACCCGACTACAAGTGCTGGCGGCGGATGGATCTCCTGTCGGTAAAATACGAAGAACTGGGGGCAGCAATGTGCTACTATACTGGTAGCGATATGTTCAACCGGTGTATGAGATTCAGAGCCCAGAAAATCGGGATGCAGCTCAATGAGACTGGATTGTACACGCGAGAGACTAATGTGTTACTAGAGAGTGCGAGCGAAGTGAGAATATTTGAAAAACTCGGAATTGAATGGCGAGAACCCAGGGACCGAGGGGTCGAGGGGTTTAAGTTGGTAGGGCCAGAAGGATAAGCGCAGAGTAGCAGGTCTTCCCAAAACCTCCCGTTCTGCTTGAAAGTGCGTTTATCCAGAGAAAACGTAAGTTGCACTCGAGCTACACCTGAACCAGTTATAGCTTTGGTCTGGCATACTCAAATTATCCTGGTTTGGCCCGACTCTCTAGAAGGGCTGCTGATTCACAAAACAACCCGAACGCGTTTCAAATCCGTCAGTATTGAGCATAGTATCCTCTTATTTATAGTGGTCTCTATGTCGTACTTATCTGTAATCAGTATGCTAATGCTACGGCTTATCAAGGCAGTAAAACAGCTATTCAAGTACTCTGAACAAAGCTCCCGCCTTGAGGCAAGCATCAGGCAGGTTCTACTAAACAATTTCACCCTCCCCTGCCAACTCTGCCTGCGCGCGACGTCAGCCTTTTAGACTCAAGTAACTAGATATACTAAATACTGAAAACGCTCAACAATAAGCATAACCCAAAAGCGCTAGCCGAAGACAACGGTTTAGCTGCGCTGAAACTCGTCTGTGAGGTCTGGTTTGGAAACTGTACGGGTGTACTCAGTAAGCTTGCTCCAGAGAATGGCGCTCCTCATTTATCACTTAAGGCAGCGACACCAGGCAAGTTCTTACCCTCGAGCAATTCCAACGAGGCACCGCCACCAGTGGAAACGTGGCTCAGCTTATCGGCAACGCCAAACTTCTTGACAGCAGTAGCGGTATCACCACCGCCAACAATAACTGTTGCGCCGTTATCGCAAGCCTTGGCGCAGGCCTCAGCCTCAGCTTTTGTGGACTTGGCAAATGCATCAAACTCGAAAACGCCAGCGGGGCCATTCCACAGAATAGTCTTAGCCTTGAGAATAGTCTCAGTGAAAAGCTCAGCAGACTTAGGTCCGCAATCGAGACCCATAAGGCCGTCCTTGATACCGGCCTTATCGTCGGCGGTACCGACTTCGGCATCCTTGGCAAACTTGTCGCCAGTCACAAAGTCCACAGGCAAGACAATATCCACATTGTGTTTCTTGGCCTTTTCCATGATACCAGGAACGAGCTTGGCGCCTTCCTCATCAAACAACGAGTTGCCGATGGGCATATTGTCGAGAGTTTTCTTGAAGGTGAAAGCCATACCGCCGCCAACAATTAGGCTGTTGACTTTGGGAAGCAAGTTGTCAATGAGCTGGATTTTATCGCTAACTTTGGCACCACCCAAGATAGCCAAGAAAGGGCGCTCGGGGTGCTCCAATGCCTTAGCAAAGTACTCGAGCTCCTTACCCATGAGAAAACCAGCAGCACGCTGCTCGCTGTCAACACCGACCATTGAGGAGTGGGCCCGGTGAGCAGTACCGAAGGCATCATTGATGTAAACGTCGCCCAATTTGCTGAGAGACTTGCGGAACTCCTCGACCTTGGTAGAGTCAGCCTTGACCTTGTTGCCATCGGCATCCTTGGAGGATCCTTCCTCCTCTGCGTGAAAGCGCAAGTTCTCAAGGAGAATGATCGAGCCATTGGGGGCCTCGTTGACCTCCTTCTCGACCTTGGGTCCTACGCAATCGTCAAGGAAAATTACCTTGTGGTCAAGAAGCTTCTCGAGCTCACTGGCAACTGGCTTCAAGCTGTATTTCTCAACGCGCTGGCCATTGGGGCGGCCGAGATGAGACATCAAGGTGATGGTGTGAGCACCTTGCTCCATGGCGTACTTAATGGTAGGCAACGCAGCAACAATGCGCTGGTTGTTGGTGATGGTGGTGCCATCGAGAGGGACATTGAAGTCTACACGAATGAGTACTTTCTTGCCCTTGAGGCTGAGATCCTTAATTGAGAGTTTGTTGGCAAGCGACATATCGATCAAATAGGTTGGGGGTGCTGGGGGTTTATATACATGTGCGTCGGGAGATTAACCAGGGTTAGGGCACACGTACTCGCTCGCATGTTGTGTAGGTGGTGTGAGCGAGCTTAGAGTATCTAAGCGAGTAGCAATCAAGCCAGTGGGGTGTGAAAGAAGACATTAAGCTAATTTTAGGCCCCAAGTGCTCTTCCATAGCTCTTTTTTCGGGCTTGTGGGGTGAGTGGGGCATGCGGGATAGTGTGGGGTGCCTAGCTCCGCGGACGACTACTCAATTTTAACAAATTGAAAAACTAGTATACATTAAATTAAGATTACTCGGTAAGGAGAGTAGAAAGATTAAAGGAAGGGTCATGATATAGAGGTTGGGGTCGAGGTGCAGTGGATTCAGAGTGCAGCGTACCAGAGTGCACAGCAGGTGAGGTACGCTCGTCAATATGCTCCTAGGAGAGCTCACCTAAGAGCTCTGGTGTAGTATCAAGTGCATATTTTGATCAATTATCGCCTGCTTACGCCCGCTCAACCCTCACCTTCCCCCCCAACTATGCTCAACACTGCCGACATAAGTGAAGCCTTTGAACGAATCAAACTTCTCATCCCCCGGAGGACTTAGCGTTAGCTGTGTAAAGTCATTAGAAAAGTTCTCCGCGAGCTCAGGGTCAGTGATGAACGGCCGCACCGGTGGCTGTAGAGCCTGAGACTTGCCCTCAATGTCTTTCCAAACCAATTTGCGGAAAAATCTGTGCTTGCGAATCACATCCATCTTCTCGTACCCAAGCCGTTTCTTGGGCTCTTTACGGAGCAGTCGCGAAAGGAAGTCTTTGGCATCCTGTGAGAGGTAGTAGGGGAGGTTGAGTTTCTGCTTGAGTATCTTATCGATGATCTTCTTGTGGTTTTGGCCAGTGAACGGCGGGTTTCCAGTGAGCAAATCGTGTGTGAGGGCTCCCAACGACCACCAATCAACAGAGTAGTTATAGTCCTTACCGAGCAAGATCTCGGGGGCCATGTATTCTGGTGTTCCCAGCAACGAATTACACGTGCTGCCATCCTGAGCCACTTTGCTCAACCCAAAGTCAGTCAGGAGAATGTGTCCCTCATCATCAAGCATGCAATTTTCTGGTTTCAGGTCCCGATACACGATACCGATATTATGGAGGTGCTCGAGTGCGCACGCAATTTGCGCCACATAAAAAGCCGCAGTATCTTCACTGAACATCCTTTCTGCTGCTAGGTGCGTGAATAGCTCGCCTCCCTGCGCGTATTGCAGGATCAAATACACTTTCTCGTCATCCTGAAGTGCATAGTGCAGCTTGACAATATAAGGGTGTCTGACCGCCTTAAGAATACTTCTCTCACTCATTGCCTGCTCCATTCTTCTATTTTCAACAACAATAGATGCTTTCTTCAGCTGCTTTTGCGCATAAAGTTTGCCGTTGACCCGGTCTCTGACCAGTAATACTTTGCCATACGCGCCTGTTCCGAGACATTTGAGACGCTCAAAGTCTTCAGGCACCCGTTTTCGGTCTTTAGAGGAGAAAGTGTCGATATCCACTTGATACGAATTGGAGAGCGGCCGCTCTGTGCTTGGGCTAAGGCTTGCTGCTGAAGGTGGAATCGCGTCTTGCAAGCCCAGGCAGCTGTTGGGAATGCTGATAGGTGAGCTGTGGATCGGCTCTTCATCAAATTCAAACACGTCCATGGCTTTTGTGACTAAATTACCTTGCAATTGAGTGGCTGAGAGAGGTCAAGGCTCTGGGGGTGGGTCGGGGTGGTTCAGGGCTAGTGCAGCCTGGTATCATTGCGACCGGTTGCACATAAGTAAACTCTAAATTCGAGTGCAGACGCGTATTCAATTTCAAAATTGAGTTTATTTATCCAATTCTCTCTCTTCTCTCCCCCCAGCATCTCCCTTTGGTCTCCCTTGTAGCATGCATTCTCAGCCCCCCCCCCCTTTGTGGCCCTCAAGGGCCTCACCCTTGTAGCCTTTGTAGAACCCTCTAGCTTTACCCTACCCTTGGAATGGCATTACCACCACTGCTGAGCCCGACACTGCCGGCTCAGTTTTCTCTCCCATTAGAGCCTATCAGTCCAACGTTGCCTCAAAAGTTCAATAGATCGTTGGTGGTAAAGCTCAAGTATAAGCCAATGCCCAAGATAAAGAAACGGCCGAGGGTCAGTAGTACTCGGGATTTTTCCAGTAGTGAAGACGAGGCTGAGGTGAAGGTGGTGAGAAAGGAGTTGAAGGACCTCAAGGATAAGGAGAAAGATCCCAAGGACCTCAAGGACGCCAAAAAGACAAGAGAGCTCAAGGAGCCAAAGGAGTCGAGAGAGCCAAAAGAGCCAAAAGAGAACAAAATATCCCCAAGATCTCCTCCTAAACCTTCACCTAAAGCATTGGTACATACCCCCACCCCGCCCACTACCTCTGTGGCCCCCAAGCCCTCAACTCCCGTAGCCAAACTTCCTCCACAGTACCGCGAGTACCGCACATCACTTCAATATTGGGTACAACAGGCCAAGAAGAAGAAGCACAAGAGTGATAGCGCGATCTCAAACCGTCAGCACCGACTGGCGGCTGTGGTATCTATGGACTCGATCATTTGCTTCATCAGAGCTTTTGACTACGAGGATCGTGCCGATAAGATTGCTGGCAGGTCACCGCACACGCGAAGCTGGGAAACTTTGGTGCCATACCTGAGCCAAATGGTTACGTACCTGGAGAGTGTCGATAGCGACATTGCCGGTGTGTGTTTTGCGATCCGGGCTGTTTTGCACGTTTATATTGGCCAGACGACGCTAAAATCACGCTCCAAGCAGGCGAGTTCCTCCAGTAGCTCCTGTGAATCCATTTTGAGCCGAGCAATTGCTGATTTCGGCAAGGGCCTCGTGTACTTGCCATTGGACACGATTACCCAGAAATACAATATGAAGTGGCGTGAAAATAAACGGTGTAGTGACAAGCTCGACCCTGAGAATGACGAGTGCGTGTTGCCGTTGCATGTGAACAGTACGATGCAGGATGCTGCTGCGTTTGCATTCAGTGTGGCCAAGGAGTGGGCTCAGCATGAGAGGATAGACTACGTTATGGGGTGCGAAGAAAGTTGAAGGATTACTGGGCGCTAAGCAGCATTTAATCCCCTGCCAAGGGAGCGACCCAATAGATGGGCAGTGCTCAATCAGCCAGCGAGTTAACATAGAGCGACGAGCCGTCCCACAATACCCAACCGTCCAACCCAGCTCATCAGCATTTCCCAACCTTTTCTACTCAGCTCACCAATTCAGATACTAATCACAAGGGTACCCTCAGGCCACTCAAACTAGCACCACTTAGTTTGCCAACTTTAATCAACATTTGGGGCTCAAGAACACCCTTTGTAACACATAACTGGTCATATTTATTTAATTAATCGTTTTTTAATACCAAACAGGCCAATCTCCAATTAATATATCGCGTAGTTGGCTATGCTGGAGGGACACTGGGGACTGGCCCGATTGGCAGCCTTACTCGCATAGCGAGCTCAGATAAGACTCAAGCCACAATAAATTTGTCAAAAGTATGAGTATTGCCTTCAGACAAATTAGTAGCATATATTGGGCAGATTTGTGCAGGCCACGGGGCCGTTTCCCGGAATCCATACTTGGCAAAAGTATCCCACCCGAGAGCACATATCGAGAAGTAAATAGCGGAAGCTGACCGATCTCGATAATTCTGCTCATCAACACGCTCCTCGCCTGGCCCTCAACCCTCTATCGCCACTTTAACAACGCCGACCATGGCACTTGTCTGAATCTTCTCACTTCCTCCGCCGCTCAGCCTGAACTCAATATCGCTCAGTCCTGAGAGGATTTTTGCGCGCTCATTCACTGTTAACGTCTCTAGTGTTGTCATCTCGGCCCCCACGCACGTAAGAACGTCCGCCAGCGCGTACCCGTTTTTGAGCTTGACGTCGTTGACTGTTTGCAGCGCAGAGTCAAAGCCTTCGTTCAAAAGAGCATGCAAGATTCTCTCGATACTATTGGGATCAGGAGTTCCCAAGCACTCAAAAATATCGCGTGATTTAATAGTTCCCTGGACGCGTTGATGGCACGCCTGAAGGACACTCAGGACGCGACGCATATCGCCTCCCGACTGGTCAAGCAGTGCTTCAACCGCCGAAGGCTCGATGTTCACATTCTCCTCGCTAATTACATGCCTCACGCGGTCGCGCAAAGCATCTGGAGTCAAAGGAGAGAACCTGTGCCGTGAGCACCGCGAGACAAGCGCAGGGTTCAGCTTATGCGCATAGTTGGCAAGCAAGCAGAACCGGGTGGTCGTACTATACTTCTCCATTGTGCGCCGCAGCGCGTTTTGGGCAACGCTTGTCATATGGTCCGCCTCGTCAAGGACTACCAGCTTAAGGCTATCAGAGGCAAACATGTGCTGTGTAGAGGCAAAGTTCTTGATATCGTTACGTACGACATCAATTCCACGGTCATCTGAAGCATTTAGCTCGAGCACCATCCGCTTGTAGTGCTTGCCATACATCTCACGGGCAATGGCAGTGATTGTACTAGTTTTACCGGTACCAGGGGGTCCGTAAAAGAGAAGGTGGGGGAGCTGGCCGTTGCGAATGAAGCTCTTGACTGTTGTGACCACTTGCTCGTGACCAGCAACATCGTCAAGCTGCTGAGGTCTGTACTTTTCAACCCACGGTAATGAGTCCATGTATTGTAGTGTACGGCTGTAGGGAGCTATAGAGACTGGCTGACTAATGGTCACTGGCCGGTCAGGGTAGTCTCTGTTAAAGTATGCGGAGCCCAAATGGATAGCGTCGATGGCTAGTTATACCAGGCACAGTTATAATATAGTTTGAGTACCTGGTGCCGTCTGTAAATTTTGTTTTAGATCGGTAATGCCCCTGTCATACCACTCTTATCCCCCTTTTCTTGTCTCACCCACCCCAGAGACTTGGACCCACTTGATCCGCTTACTAATCGATTGCTATTCATGAACCTCACGGATATCTTTCAATGGAGCAGCCCGATAGTTGATCTGGCCCCGCGAGCTGCCTCCACTCCTCTGGTCCCTCAGGGTGTGGCAGGGGTCATCAATAAGGGTGAGGTTCATACTTATGAGGTTCCAAAAGATTTGTGGGAAGACACGCTGACCCTGAGTATCTGCTCATACGAGGGTAATTCGAGCACAATCTATCTACGCATCAACACAACCTCTTTTGCTACGACTTACGGCCTGGCCTCTGTTGATCAGCTCTCCGACTACTCCACAAACGGGACCATCAGCGTGGTACCTCCACAGCAGGTATCAAGAGGTGCTCAATGGCACTACCAGCTCGGTATTGGCTCTTCGGCAAGTCTTTCGGCTCCTGGAGATAATCTTTACCTCGTGGATACTGACTTTGCCAATGCACTACTTGTGACCTCCCCTCTGGAGCAGCTGGTCGAGTCAGTGCTAATTGGCTACCAAGGAATGGGCGATGCGGATTCGAGTGATGCATTGCAGGATAACTCAGATATACTGGGTATCTCAAATATTACTTTGGGAATCTACCCTGGAAACTCGAAAATGGCAAACTTGGCCCAAAGCTATTGTGCCATTCAGAGCAATGCTCTGCTCAACGAAAACAACGCGGATGTCTCTAACACTACTCGTGGAAAAACGCGTGCTTTAAGGGCACAGTTTCTTGTAAAGGCACTCAATAAGTCCACAGATTATCTTGCATACCTTGGTCTCCCGGCAGCCCAAACAGGCCACTTGGGTGGCACTATTTTTGCACCGACGGAGTTCACCACAAAAACCAGTACGTCTTGTCAGGTTGTTTATAATATGACATTTTGCTCGGATATGGCGTTTGCAGTGCCAGGGAACGCCTCCAGCTATACTCCAGCTGAGCTCACCAAGTACTATGACAGCTTGGCCCAGCAACGTTACCTGAATTTCTCCAATTCTCTACAGCAGATAAATTGCAATGTCTCACAGGAGATGCTCTTCTCTCCCATCCGCAATTGTAATGATTGCGATAGCGCATACCGGGACTGGCTCTGCACCACCACCATTCCCAGGTGTGCTGATATGTCTAATATGGCATCATATTTGGTGACAAGGCAACCTGGAGAATCCCGAAATCCGCTTATTGACGAAGTTATTAGGCCAGGACCGTACAAAGAGGTTTTGCCCTGTAAAGAGCTGTGTTACGCACTGGTACGTAACTGTCCTGCGTCGTTTGGGTTTGGATGTCCCCCAGGTAAAATGATGTCTCTGAGCTATGGCGATCATTCAGACGATGGTGATATAACTTGTAGCTACCCAGGTGCTGTTTATGATGAAAATATGGCAGTATGGTTAGGGCCCAGTGCGTTGCTATTAGTTGTAGCAATGATGGTACAGCTAATATTTTAATATTTATTACAGCTTATGAAGTGAGTGCTATGTAAAACTAAGGGGATTCACTCCTACAAACAAGAGTCTCTTTGATGGGAGCCTTCTAATCGCCTTGAGACTACGAAAAGTTGTCAGCTTAGCCTGCAAACTTTTGAATCATAACTGAAAGCCTTTTGTGAGTGGCATTCCATGTTGCGGGTATGTGCACCCTAGCCGCATGCGCACGAGACGGGTCATATGTCGACGAAAATGGATGTAACATGTAGCACCAGTGTGATTATACCCAGTCAGAGTGGTTTATTGAGGTATTCTCAGGTGTGTCTGTCGGGCAATTTCTGGACTTCGGGGTCATATGAACACTAGCCTGGATTTGTCGTACTAAGGCCACAATGGACATTCAGATTGTATTGTGTACGAACTGATGCACCAATTGGGAAACTCAACCCAAAAGGACCTTAATCTCTTCAGCTGATCTACCAAGATCGCCAGCCTCTTGGTACCTTTCCAAGAATTTTTCATGTGCTCCACGGGCAACACTGGTGGCCATTGAAGGAGACTGGACATCTCTAAGGCGTCTACTCGTGGACATACCTGCATCCATAACCCACTCATCAATCTTTGCTGTCCTTTTTTCTAAATCGGGTAGCTCAAGCCCTGACTCTTTAAGCAGCGCTTCGTACTCGAGTAGAACCAGATTCTCCAAGTGACTGCTAATGCGCGCGTCAATTTCGTCGATCTTGAAGTTAGCAAAGATATGTCCCGTCAGCTCCAGCTTTATGGGATCGAGACAGTTAATCAAGAATATGTTTTTCCGGTAAGGGTCGAGGGTTTCTGAGAGTTTATAGCAAAGAGTGATAATTGGGTCCAGCAAATCGTTTATCCTGCCCCTTATGTACGCATCGCCAAGCGGTTGGTAGTTCATGCTACTCTCATAATTCTGAAATAATTTCCTCGTAAGCCCCAGGATCGAGAACACGAACTCTGGACTCGACAGATCGGCGCTGACTTTTTTCGTCCTTTTGGCGGCATCAATCTCAACCAGAAGCAGATGATTAAACTGCGATGTGAGCGAATTGGAGATAGTCTCAAAACAACCAGCGAGCGTCGGCTGTTTGTGGCTTGAAAAAACATTTCGATAAAACTCCACGACGTTGTAGATGGAATCGAGGGCAATCACGCGTTTTTGTGTTGAGATGAGCTTATTGAGGCGCTGCTTAAAGAGAGGCTCGACTGCCGTGAATATCGAGTCAATCAGTTCATAAATCAAGTCCTCAGAGTTATCGGCACTGAACAGCGTAAACGCAAAATCCTCGCTATTATTCTGAGGACCCAGCAAACCTCTAAACAGATCGTATTCATTGATCATAACCGAATGGATCCATGCACATTCGACACCCACAGCCCGCTCTGGCTCATCGTCGCTAAGAGGTTTGGTCTGCTGGATGAAGTCACGCTTGACTGCCTGCTTTCTTGCATCCACGATTTGACCAAGAACATTCTTGAAAGTGAAAGGTTCTTGAGAGAGCAATTGAAGATCGCGTTTGATGGTCTGATAGTTAGCGTTGGTCTCCCGCAGGGTACGCTCAACCCGCAACTTGAGCTTCTCATAGGCGCTCGCCAAAAGCTTCGTCATATGTGTCAAGAGCTGCTCACCCAAAGAAGGGCTTTCTGCTAAAAGAGCGCTGCAGTTGGCCTCAATGCTCTTGACTTTATCCAAAACCTGGTAGAACCGATCATTGTCTACAATGTCACCACCACTAGTGAGTACCTGGGCTTCCTCATCAGTAACCACAAAGTTTTCCACAAAAGCTTGTGCAGTAGTGAGTTTAGAGTTAACGTAAAGGCTCTCTTTCTCCAGCAGCTTTGTTTCCGCGAGCATGGGGCCAAATGCAGCATTAACGGTATCGACAGTGGCATTGATTTTGCTCAGGTCGCCCTTGAATGCATTAATATCTTCACCCAAGTCTAGTAGTGCCTTGTACATAGGCTCGAACTCATTGAGTATTGAGCCCACCTGAGCGAGGATACTTGCCTCTACTTTGCTCAGAAGGGTCTTGTCGGTAATATCTGCCAAATTACTCGACTCAAGCACAGATAGAGCATGTTTCACAGAGGTATCATTGTACGGAATAGTTAAAACGCTTGCTATTCTTTGCGCAAATGCACCTTCCGAAGACATGTGGGGGCAGATCGATGTGAGTTGAGGTGGTAAAGCGGTTGGAAGCGGTAGTGGCGGCGCGGTCAGTCAAATGATTGGAGTCGACATGTGGCTCGAATAAATGAAACAAAGAAGCCTCTCCTGAAGAGAAAGGGCACTGATATCACTTGTACTAGCTCAATATTTGGTGTCACGATGAGTTCAAAGCCATCACACTTCATGTATTGCAAACATGTACCACCTACATACTACACATATTTAGCATCCGTTTAGGAACTCACCGGGTCTTTCGATAGATACCTTGGGACAAGCAAAAAGAGCAATTGGCCATCGCCTATATCACGATAAAATTGGTCACAACTATTTGCCAGCGCCTGCCAGTAGGTACCGTAAACTTTTCATCCATACATCATGACGAGTAGGGCTTGAGCACGTCACTTTGATGTTACGCTTGCCCGAGTGGATCACAATTGATTTATGGTATAGTCCAGGAATCATGTTCATGTCAATCTCTTCACTCACCCCCATTATGGGCGCCGATTTAGGCTGGTGAGGACCTCCACCCGCGCTGGGATTTTCCTTATCCCAGTACAGCGTGAGGCTGTAGGGGTGAATCCAAAAGTATCTTTCATGCTGCTCGGTTTTGCGAAATCCTCTAGCACTTTTGTGAAGCACCTCCCCGAGAAAGACTTGCGAGATCATTTTGTAGATTGGCTTGGAGGGGGATGCTGGTGACTGAGCCGAAGGTGATGGGTTTACCTGGGGGGGTAGTTTAGTATTAAGGTGAGGTTCAAGTGCCTTAACTGTCTCTTTCGAGGTCTTACTGAGTGTTTTGACTCCCTTAGCTTCAGACCTCTTTGGTGGTCCATTTGTATCTCTTGGTAGACGTACCAGATCAGCCTCCTCTGATCCTTGTATCACTTGCTCATTAGTTTCACCATTTGAGAACTCGTTTCTGTCCCCAATAAAAGTCGATTCGAACTTAGGCACCGGATTTTTCACACTAAAGTCGATCACTCCTGGATCGCTCCAACGGCTACTTTTATCCAAGTTTTGAATATTTGCAGACTCATCTTCAAATGAAAAGTCTTCTGTGAATCGTGATTTACGGGGAGTGCATTTGCTGAATAGAATTGTCGGACTCTGTGGTGGTTGTGGTTGGAGCAGCTCCTTCAGCAAGTGTGGCTGCGGTTTGTCCGTGGAGACTGGAGAATTAAGGGAAATAGTAGGAGAAATTAGCAGCTCACTCGGTTTTAGATCCAATGCCCGGGGCCTCACTTCCATGGCCTTGACGAGGCTTTCCACTGCCAGATCGCTTACCTGACTTTCAAGAAGATCGATACTATCCGAGCTAACAGAGCTCATGATAGGAGCGAGTGAGCTTATTTTTGCTGGCTGCTTGAGATTGGGCTGTGATCGTGTCCACCTGGAAGGTAAAATACTCTTTTTAGCTGGTGACGGGCTTAACTGAACGCTAGATTCAGGAGATCCGCCCCGGGCAATTTCAGCTCTTAATTGCCTATTACATGCTAGCAAGTCGCTTACTTTGTCCTCAAGCTCTATAATTTGGGCATAGGTGGCAGATTTTTCAGACTGGAGCTGGCTTCTTAACCGCTCAATCTCGGCCTGGTCTTGTGTTTGCTTCTGTGTGAGACGCTCCAGTTGTGTTTTCTGCTGCTTGACGATCATTTTCATGCGCTGGCACTCAATTAACGCTTCATGTGGGCTGTCGGTGAAATGGCTGAGGATTTTTGTCGGAGTGCGAGAGGGCGACTCACTTATAGATAAATTACTCTTCTGAGGAGACTTGTCACCTTGTTCAAAGCTGAGTACATGCACTTTTGTCGGCATGCTTTGTTTGTGAATGAGTTGATGGTTTGTTTACTTTTATGTATGCTTCTGTCATCGGGCAATTAACCTGCATATGCGGGGGTTAGGTGTGGGTCTATTGCAGCGAGCTCCAAGAGTTTAGCGGGGCTGAACAGAGAAATCTTTCAGGTTTTTACGAGAAGAAAATTGAAAATCGAGCTCAACTAGTCGCGAGCTGTTGCTCAGTCGACGAGCGTGGAGGAGAAGCCAGATGGGGTCTTGTGATCCTAACTCCTCTTCAACATGCTATCTGCGTCTACAGGATACATAGAGGGTCTCAACAACCTCCTCAAAGCCCTTTTACCAGTGTCTAATCACTGCTCAATATCATTTTCACCAAACGGATTGTTGATAAATGTCGTGGATAAGTCAAAGAGCTGCAGTGCATATACGCTGGTAGTGACGAGCCTCTTTTCATCATTTGAGTCAACTTCGGACGAGTCAATAAGCATATCTCTCAAAGCTCTGTCGTCTTGTTTACAAATGTACTCAACGTGGAAGTCGCCAGTAGCGAAATCCAGGGTCGTTCTCCAGTACGAGAATGAGGGGGAGAAGCTGCGTCTCACCTGCGGGTTTGACAACGTGCGATCAAAATCGGAATTACAGATTTATTCCCGAGATAACGCCGGCGATCTAGGCCCTGAGATTGATAAATCGAGTGTCGTTGTGCAGATGATTTGCACTGGCCAACATTTATCGGAGTTGCTCAGGGTCATTGACAAGTTGGGATCCTCTCGGCTTGTCGTGTCAGGGCAGCAGGAGCCCTTACAGTTTATCAGTTTCCAAGGGAGTGGGACTGCCTCTAACACAACATTTCGATTTATGGAAGAGAGTGTCGATACGCTTGTAGTTGAGGAGCCCTTTGAGTACCAGTATGACTTTAAGAATATTCTTAAACTGCGTGAATCATTGAAAAGTACGTTGCAGTTGAATGTGCGATGTGACAGCGTTGGCGTGATGAATATTCAGATGATTCATGATATTGACGAGCAGGGGTATGTTATTGATTATCTGTTTGCGCCTCTCGAGAGCTGAGCACAAAGTGGGTAAGGGGTGCTCTTGTGAGCCCCATGCTTTATTGCTCTGGAATATCTTTCACCCCTGATTCCTCTAGGATGTAGCCCGGTGTCTCCACGAGCCACCAGTTCGACTCACTTGAGAGTACTCAATTTGAGCTATGCAAAATTACAGGGGCCCATACAGTCTCTAGAATGTTTTTCGAAATGGGTTCAATATCTGTTATATGGTTGCTGGTCTAAACTTTCTAGTCACCGCTCAATTGCGTTCTCTGTCCCAGCATAATGGACCCGCGTAGATATGATTTCATCTTAAAGTTCTCCACTGATTCTTTTGCCCTCCTTTTGGAAAATACTCAAGCTGCATATGGTCCAAGCATCTTTCCTTCCGAACAGTGACATCTTATTTGGAGTCAGAATTTTCTAGCTCGGGCTCCTGTGCCTGTTTTTGGTCTTTGACGTACAAGTTTTCAGCCAGACCATGTGGGTGCATCTTGTTTGATTTCTGATACCTACCTCATCATAGCTCAGACTCGCTATGGGATGCTGAGGTCCAACAGAGCCTTTCTCATCTCTGCGCGCAATCATTCAAGATCTAGCGCGAGTATTGTGTGGGCAGGCTGCCATTTACAGGTGGCCGCTTAATCTGCACTCTGTATGCATGACATGTTATGTAATCTGAGTCCAAGCGGCCCATCGGCAGTTGGCTAGAATTGTCGAGTTCAGAGCTCTAGAATTTGGTGGATAAATAATACATGAAATCCTTCACTTTCATCTCCCAATTATTTCCTGGCTTCTCCCCCAGAGTATCCCTAAACTTCAGCCCCTCGATAAAAATTACATAATCTCAAATTTAAACTTTATCCGAATCTTTTGCATTTTTCATTTAGAAATGCCTAAACATAATTTAGCACACGAGCTACCAACAGCCAAACGACGCAGGCAATCAATCATCTCTGACCAAAACACAAACCCGCTTGATGAGGACGGGCTCTCAGAATGCTTCAAGTCAGTGGAAGTGACCATGTACGTCTCGATCCCCCCTCAGTATGCTCAAAATCCCAAAGATGGCATCGCTATCCAGAACTTGGACCCATTAATTATGCGTTCCTACAGTCCCAGTAGCGGAGTTGTCCTCGGGTACTCGAACCTCGAGATTTTGGGTCAATGTGAGTCTGGCTCGGGAGCCAAAGTGGCCAAGATTATTGGCGAGTCCCCCTTTGCATTTACCTGGATTAAGGTCAAACTCCTTTGCTGGTCTCCCGCTGTAGGCGATACGCTCGATGGCTACGTCAGTGCCCAGTCTCCAGGACACATTGCCCTCCTAATCAACGATACATTCAATGCCACAATTAAGCGCGATGATATCCCTTCAACTTGGTCGTTTGTGCACGGAGAACAAGATGATGAAAATGCACAACCAGGAGTTTGGACAGATAGCGACGGCAATAATGTGGAGTCCAAGCTCAGGTTCACAGTGAAGGCCTTTAATACCACTGGGCGTACTGTCCATGTGTTAGGGTCGCTTCTCACCGTTGCAGACGTCAATCGAGTCTACCAGGAACAACCAAAAGTTGCCGATACTACTAAGCCCGAGGAGCAGGCAGTAGTCAGTGATTCAGAGCCTCAATACGCTAGTGAGAGCGACAGCAGCCGCAGCAGCAGCAGTAGTAGCAGTAGTAGCGAGAGCAGCGGCGATGATAGTGATACTACCTAGTATATATTCAACAGATCTGACAGGTTGTTAAAGTGTTGACAATGGGGTCGAATATGCAGCTAAAGGTCCTGGCTGATTTCATGACCAGTTCTCTATTAAATTTTACTATTCTTGTCCGATATTTACGCCAGAATTCTAGCTACATGTTAACATGGAGGTGGGCGGGGGATTCATGAATACCTTGGAGCTCTTCTCAAGGCACTCTGCTCGGCGCAGGATAAAACGGCATGCGGAGAAGTGATTCGCGTTTTGACAGAAGCTCTGCAAGAAACCCGGGTGGGTGACTGTCGTCCTTGTCTGACCCCGAGTCTTCTTGCTCCTCTTTTAGCCTCTTAGCCTCAGAAACAGACTCATCCACTTGCTCAATCAAGAATACACAGATTGTAGGTGCGCTCATGAGGTTCAGTAGTGTCCTGTTTCGGCGAAAACAAAGTGAAGGCTTGTTGCAATTGTAGTGCCGCCTTGTGAGGGTTCTCTGGTGTTGTACAGTAGGCGCTGCAGTCGCGTGGGTGGAAACTGCTAAAAGTAGTAGTCTCATATTCTTGTTGGCCCTACATTTTGATTATCTGGCTGTCAAGTTTTTTGTTGGAGTTGTCTTCAAGGTCTCTGTCCACCTCACAATGCGCTAGCGCCTCAAATTATGAGACCCTAACGACATCTGCGAAATTGACCTGTCAGTTATAATTAATCAAAGTGAACCACTTCTTCAAAACTTACGAAACTTGAGTATAATTCCTTTGTGTGTACATCAAATCGCCTACAATATAGCCATTAGCTCCCCTCGAGACTAAACAAACGTTGTCTACCTGATCAAGATAGTGAAGTACAGATACATGATCTTAAAGACCTGGACTAATATTGTAACACCGTTATAGACGCCATTACGTGCCCGTAACTATCAAGAACCTCGCAATCAAGATAGCTTCTCGAGTGATTACTAAGGGCCTGCCGGCCCATCCCATCACATCCCGTCTGAGCCCTAGTGCTTACTCATACAGTCAGGGCAGGAGGCCATTCCAACCACTCCACTCTGAAATATTGAATCACGCAAAACTCAGTAACAATGGTTGTTGGAAAGAATAAGCGTATGGGCAAGAAGGGCGGCAAGAAGAAGACTGTCGACGCCTTCGCCCGCAAAGACTGGTACAATATCAAGGCTCCTGCCCCCTTTGACGTCCGTGACGTTGGTAAGACCCTCGTCAACCGCTCCACCGGTCTCAAGAACGCCAACGACGAGCTCAAGGGCCGTGTCTTGGATGTCAGCCTTGCCGACCTCAAGAACTCTGAAGACTTCGCCACCCGCCGCATTCGTCTGCGTGTCGATGAGGTCCAGGGCTCCAACCTTTTGACCAACTTCCACGGTTTGGACTTTGCCTCCGACAAGCTCCGCTCTTATGTTCGCAAGTGGCAGACTCTGATCGAGTGCAACGTCACTGTCAAGACCTCTGACGACTACCTCGTCCGTCTTTTCGCTATTGCTTTCACTAAGCGCTCCCCCAACCAGATCAAGAAGACCAGCTACGCTCAGTCTGCTCAGGTCCGTGAGATCCGTAAGAAGATGTTGGACGTCATGACCCGTGAGGCCAGCGGTGTCACTCTCAACCAGCTTGTCGCCAAGCTCATCCCTGAGGTCATTGGCCACGAGATTGAGAAGAGCGCCAGCAACATCTTCCCTCTCCAGAACGTCCACATCCGCAAGGTTAAGTTGCTCAAGCAGCCCAAACTCGACCTTGGTGCCTTGCTCGCTCTTCACGGCGAGGGTGCCAATGACGACACTGGAAAGAAGGTTTCCTCTGAGTTTAAGGAGGTTGTTCTCGAGTCTGTTTAATCGGTGCATAAAATAAGTAATTAAATGTTTCAGTACAAATGAGCCTGCAAACTAAAGCAATAGGCGAAATAGCGTGAAAATCTAGCATAAAAAGAAGTGCGCAGGACGGGTGCATAAGCGTATACACATGCCGCAAAGCTACTCAGTTTATTGTTGAGGGTGCTAGTATGAGAGATGTACCGTCTGACTCTAAACTAAGTGATTTAACACAAGGCGTCGTTCCTTCCCCTCCATAGGGCTTCATCGGCTAATACTAGTCGCTCACCTTCTTGGACATCATTCTGATTCACTATATAATTTATGAGGCTCAAGCCAGCAGAAGAATTTACATGGGCTTTAGAATGGTCTTGGTGTCAGAGACTGCTATTTCACACCCACAATTGCCAGCTTCTCTCGAGGTGGAGAATCCCTACCTACCCAACGTAACAAAGCTTCATGAACTTGTGTTGTGAATTCCTGGCTTATTTCGGCCAAGATCCAGCAAGGTGTACATCATCATCCGCTTGGCACGATTCCAAACAAGTTCAGCTTGAAAGAGTCGCTATAGGGGCTTCCACGGTTTATCTGAAGGGCTATCAGGAATGCACCCGAGCTTCTCTGGAGAACGACGCGCTGCCCCGAAATCCACGCTGCCACTGTTTAGTATGGTCCGAGTTTTTCTGGGTCGATATAACTTCAGTAGCAGCCCCCGGTTGAATAATCTACAGAGGAACTAAAGCGACGAAATTAAAAATGGTTTTGGTGGCCGGAATGTGAACCTGTACCGCTACAATTAGAGAAAATGCACCTCTCTAAGCGCTCTTGGCACCGTCACCAACGCGGGTGACGATGACGCGCTCAATACCTTTGGCCAAACGCTCGGCGTAAGCACCATCTGCTGCTGTTGGCTCGACGCTGGTAGCGCTGCCCTGTACCGGGAATCCCTCCACATGACTCAGGCATCTCAATCCATCAAGAACCTTATCATGATTCTTCTCCTCGTAATAAATTACACAGTTGGGGCCGGCGTCAAAGGTGTAAGCGGCGATGATTCCGCCATTCTTGTGATTGATTGCCTCGACCGCTTTGATTGCAGCACGACTCACATCACTAAGGTAAAAAATAGGAGGGTTGGAGTCGAGACAAACGGCGTGGAACTGGTTCGAGTCGGCCATAGTGAGCTGGGCAAATTTCTCAAAGTTGCGGGTTTGGATCGCATCAACAAACTGCTTGTAGCGCATGGGCACCACATGGTTGATGCGCTCCTTGAACAGAGAGCTGGTGGCCACAGTCTGTTGCATTCCCGAGGTACTGGGCACGTCTTTTTTCTCGGCGCTCACCACAAGGATCAGCGCGCGCATCTCGGGCCAGTGCTCGGTCGGTGCCAGCTGCACAGCTTTTGAGTCGCTGCCATCTTGCTCAGTGCCCATCTCCCATGCAACATAGCCGCTCATGAGCGAACGACATGCGCTACCAGACCCTTGGCGCGCGTAGACGCTCAGCTCGGACGCGCTCAGCGGGAGCTGGTACAGCAATGCAATACTCTTGACAAGGGCTGCAAACCCGGCGGCGCTGCTCGCGAGTCCAGCGGCAGTCGGGAAGTTGTTGACGCTCTCGATCTTGAGCGGGTACTCGCTGATTTTTTCGAGCGCGGGGTTACCTTCCTCGAGCTTTTTGCGCTCTGCGCGCAAACCTGCGAGAACCTGCGCGGTGCGTGCGCCAATAGCCTCGGGCGCTTTGTTGAGCACCAAAACATCCGCCTGGAAACTCGCGCAGCACTGCGCAGTGGTCCGCGCGCACATATCCACGGGGCTCAGAGTCACGCTAATGGAATTATTCGTTGGCAAATTCAACTGTACATTGCGCTTACCCCAGTACTTGAGAGTAGCGATGTTTACCGGAGCCAAAGCCGTGGCAGAATGCATTGAAGAGAGTGGGTCGGGAGGAGCTCGCTGCTTAAATAAGAGGGGATCGCAGCCTCACACATTTTGTGGTGACGCGCTTTAGGTGACGCGAAACTGCACAAATTAGAAAGCGGAAACGCTGGCGTTTGTAAGGAGGTGAAAAAATGCCGTTTGGTACAAAATAATCTCGGTTCACGCTGGATCACTTACCCATCATCACCATCATCATCATCATCATTTAATATAGATAGTGAAAGGTCTGCACAATTTCAAAATCTTTTAGCTGAGGTCTTGAAGCATCTTGCCAAACCTCTTTTCTTTTTAGTCTACTAACCTGAATGTGATTGAACACTTGTCTTCCTGAGAGGTCAGATAGACTTCTCTGCCCAGCATGGATACCCTAGTTATGCTCCGTAACTGCATCCTCAAGCACCTCCCGCTTGTTCGATATCCCGAGGCAATCAGACACTGGAATCAATTAACATTTCTGGTATACACCATGATATTTTCAAAACTCTCGCATCCCGTTGCAGTTGTGCTTTCTACCACAAAAGCATGTACGGTGGGAGGTGCCCACTGTCAATTATGAATAGACAAAAATCGCAAGATTTATCATAGCAGGCACAGTAATTTATACTAAATTGGTGTGAGTGTTGCTAATAACTCCACAGACTTGTTTCAATGCCTCTAAACTGAATCTGTGTATAGTTTGGCCAAGAGTATAGCATTATACGTGATACCACTCTATGATTGCTACAAACCTGCCGTTTGCTTCCATATTTTTTGCTACTTTTATAATTATATGGACAACTAAACTCGTGCATGCATGTGCAGAGCGTAATGCATGCACCCACCCCGCATCAAAGAATATTTTAATTATTTTGGTGGTCGAGCGCATAGCCACTCCGTATACTTGATTTGCTGCGCGGGCTTCGAAATCAGGCGAAGACCATCGATTATAGTGGGGTGTGCGCAAGCCAATATGTGCTCAACAGGCTGGTCCCTTGTGACGGATACCCTGGTATCGTTTCCGTAATCAATCGGGTTACATTTAAATGATATGCCTCCATGGTAGGTCCCAATGAGTACTCTGAGAAAGGTACATATAATCGAATGGACAGGAGCCAGGCACCGCCAGCCAAATCGGCGCTGGCAGTGCAAAACACTCCGCCTACAAATTATCAGGATCCTAGGGACCGTACCGGTCAGAAGCGAATGGCTCTGAAAGATGGCTCCGGTTGTATCAAGCGCTCGTCTCTTACTGCAGATAACTCCTACGCGAAATTTTCTGCATGTACAAGGCAAATGTAATGCACCTTTACAGGGAGTTGCAGGATGTGGTGCATTCCAGTCAGTGAAGTCTCGGCGGGAAAATAACGCAAGAGGCTAGTCTGAGAAAATAGTGCAAAAGAGCTAGCAACAGAAAGTAAGATGGATAATTACTGCATTGACACTCAAAAGATAACAGGGTGCGACCTGCCAGTTCTCAAGCTGTGTGGACGAACGCAATCGCACGCCGCGGCAATACGCCAGAAAAGAGCCAAGCTGCAAAATCACAACCACCGGGGACAACTGCCACTCAACCACCAAGAATGGACACTTTGAACCCAATGCTCTCGTCAGTATCAGCTGAAACCATCGAGGCACCGATCTAAATTAATTAGATATTATGCAAAAAGCACAAAAATCGGAATTTTCGAGTTTACATTGCTTCTTTGCCTGCCATATTAGACCCAGCTCTGCATTCCACATCTTTATAATCTACATTCCTTTACTTGGTCTCTCTTCTGTCTATTCTCGGACCTGTGTTTGTTTTTTTAAGCCAAACGTAAACACCATAAAACGCTGCTGTAAACTCAATTAACCTCAAACAGGGGCTATCGAGGTAATAGTGACGTAGAGGGTACTCGAGGCAGACCTAGAGCTTGCGCGAGGTGTAGGGTTGAACGGTCCGAGCCGCTTACTGATTGGGAATTCAAAAACATTTTCAGAGCTACATTCCAGGGCCGGGCCTTTTCTGGTGGAATCTACCGTTATTCCCCCAGCGAGCGTCACTGTTTCAGTTGGCTGCGGTCATAAGGTGCAAGGGCCGGTTTCAAATGCTAATTTTGCGCACACTGGAATGAGCTAAATATAGAATAGGTTTTCTTTACAAAAATTCTAGCACGCTAAAGGCCAGAAAACACCATAAAGCTACTCTATTAGTCCAAATTCATAGCTCACTGGCCGAAGGGGGCCAACAATTCCATGCACGACGAGTCTTGGCGCAGCAACGGCTACTCGGTAATCTAATTATCGGTTGCGACCAGATACAGAGGGAGTATACGATACCATAGCAGCTCGAACAGCATGATAATACTCGAATTGTACAGTTTTAACCCTAACTATGAATTTTCGATTTCCAACCCCACTTATTCGCCCGCCCCCACCGCCTGCATGAGAGGTATGGATAATCCGGATTATTTAGCATCTCATTACCCGTTTGAGAGAAGGGGTATTAAATTCCCTAATAATAGCAGCAGGGCCATGGGGGCGATGCTAGAGCCGGCCTAGGTATCTACCATAATATGAACTCTATAACTAAATACTCAACTCTTGACAAAACCCGTGTGCTAGGTTACACGTCGCGCATGCCGCGTAGAGCTCGATAAAATTTAAGACGGGTAGATGACGTCATGGGGAAGTTTGTCTGAGACAAATGCCCAAATGGTAGAGTCAACAGACCTCTAGGACACGCTAGATGTTTAAGAATTTCCTATTCTCACGTGTAACAAATGCATAGTACCGAGAACGGGCATCTTTGAGGGTCAGCCCCGTCGATTTGGAGCCGCTCTCGGTAGCTACTGATGACGCGGGTTGCCACGGGTACTTAGAGCATGCATTAGAAATCTCATTAATTGAAAGAAGCCTTAACCCAGGGGTTAAGCGATATAAGATACCTTTATTTCTATCAGTATCAATCAACATATTCCGACTATATCTGTCTAATAATTATTATTTCCGCCTAGTGAGTGGTGCCCAATGTCATAAGGTGAATGTGGAGCTACATCAGGGAAGGAAGAGGGTGCTCTTTCTGATTGAGTAGCCTCGATATTAGAGGACTCACACCACAATGAGTGCTAATCCCCGGTCTTGTCGCAAGAATCCCCATCGGAATCGAAGAGAAAGCATCCCTCGAGTTTACATATTTCCTCATGCGGCAGGGGGAATTGGAGGATAACCCTGACCCTTGCGCATTGCATTGCATGTTAAGGCCTAGTGACACTCGATATAAAGTAACCCCGATGCCCCTCCAGATGATTGACTGCTTATACAAGAATGAATCTGATCAAGTTGGCAGTATTGGCTCTCGCCTCTGCTTCTGCAATCACTAAACGTGGAACTGTCCCTGCCTTTGACTATGAAAACGAAAAAGTCCGCGGTGTAAACTTGGGCGGTTGGTTTGTGCTTGAGCCCTACATGAATCCTTCGATGTTTGAGGTGTTTGGCTCCGATAAGATGCCCATCGACGAGTATCACTTCACCCAGCAGCTTGGCAAGGATGAGGCCTTTAAGCGTCTTGACGATCACTGGAATACCTGGATCACTGAGGAGGATTTCAAGCAACTTTCTGAGTGGGGATTTAACACTGTCCGTATTCCTATCGGCTACTGGGCATTCCTCGAGCGCCCTCAAGACCCCTATGTCCAGGGTCAGCTCAAGTATCTAGACCGCGCTCTTGGATGGGCACGCACTCACAACGTCAAGGCCTGGATTGACATGCATGGCGCCCCTGGCGGCCAGAATGGCTTTGATAACAGTGGTCTGCGTGATATTCTCTTGTGGCAAGATGAGACCTACCACGAAAACACAGACGATACTTACACTGCTCTCGATAGAATCATCGAGCGTTATGGCGGTGAGGACTGGCAGGACGTTGTTTCCGGTATCCAGCTTGTAAATGAGCCCCTCGGTACTGTTTTGAGTGTTGACAAGCTTCATGACTATTACAATAAAGGCTATTCCAAGGTCCGCAAAGCCAACCCTGGCCAAGCTGTGATTGTCCACGACGCATTCCTCGATGTTGGTGCGATGAATGACTGGCTTAACTTGCCCGACTACTACAACGCTGTCGTTGATCATCACCGCTACCAGGTTTTCAGCGTTCCCGAGCTGCAGCGCAGCCTAGACGACCACATTCAGTTTGCCTGCAAGACTGGCACTGAAATCAAGAATGGCGAGAACAAGTGGCGCGTTGTTGGCGAGTGGAGCGCTGCTCTCACCGACTGCGCCAAGTACCTCAATGGTATGTACCGTGGTGCCCGGTGGGACGCCACTTATCAAAACGACCAGTACTTGGGCAGCTGCGCCAACAATGACAATATCGAGTCTTGGTCTCAGGATCGTAAGGACGCTACTCGCAAGTACGTTGAGGCTCAGCTCGATGCCTGGGAGCACGCCGGCAACGGTTGGATCTTCTGGGGTTACAAAACCGAGAGCACAGTTGAGTGGGATTTGTGCAAGCTCATGAACAACGGTATGTTCCCCTATCCCTTGGACTCTCGCAAGTACCCGAACCAGTGCGGCTACTAAATCCTTTACTTTGCATCTAATATAAGAGGCTTCGGCCATGTAGTTTTATCAATATCATACACATCAAGTCACGGCCAATTACCAAGTCTCTGGATCTACGACTGGTTGAAGTCGTTCAAGGTCAGTGTGATGCTACCCTTGACTGTTGATCTCTAAATAAATTTTACTAGCAGCTGAGCGGGCACTGTGGTATGGACTATAACTGGTCGTTTCCACTCGTGCCTTACTCTGACTGATCCCATCTATCTAGCGTGGGGCTGAGTTCAAGGCGAGAACCTAATTAATTCGTCGTTTTTTTTTTTTTCCTTATTATTTTTGTATATAAGTCCCAAGGACTCATGCGCTCCTGAGAGCGCGCCATTTAATTAGTCTAGCTAAAGTGGGCTCCATCGGAACCAGTGATCGTTTGTTGGCTCTTGGCCTGGTAGGGCGGTGCGAGATAATCAAAACCTCAAATCAATAGCGGTCAACGACACCCTCAGCGAAAATAGTATAGGCTAAAGGCTTCCTCAAAGTAGCTCAGGCCTTATCAGAACTCAGCGACTGAAAGTTGGTATCTCTGATCAAATCGTAAAAAGAGGGGTCACCTTTTGGTTTAGCCTCGTGGGCTTAGATGTAGTGTAACACCGTCGTGGAGCTTCTACTGGTAGTGTGGCAACACTGCCCGCAGATTGAGTCTCCAGGTCACTGCACATGTTATCAGCGGAGAGATTTGACTGCGAGCAGCGACTATAATTTAGCTCAAATTAGATATGTGGAAGCGAGCTAGGTGCGCACAGGTCGAATTGATCGGGATTTAATCCACACAAAAAGTGAAACACCATTCGGCAGCAGTCCATGCAATACGCTCCCTTTTCTAATTTTACCCCATGGACATCATATAGACCTACACAAAATGAGGCATTCGTAGTTTGCTACTCCTTGACCAAATACAGATATTCACTACCCAGAAGTTATTTTTTGTCACTCAATCCCTCACCTCGCTCCTTCGACCCCTCTCCCTTGATCCTTTGACCTTACCAGCCTCACTCCTCAGTTCGTGACTCTTACTAATGCCTCGCCAGTACAAGTGCAAACCGACTGACCACCAGTTATCTGACCTGGTAGAGAAGAATCTGCCGGCGGCGGCCCTCTACAATCGATTACACGAAGGGGAGAGCCGTCTGGACACCATAATCACGCGTAAGTGGCTCGATTTGCAGGATATGATTGGTCGGTCCATGCGCCGCAATAAGACGCTTCGTATCTTTGTTTCCAGCACTGTTTCAAATCAAGGGTGGCAGAACGGTGCATTTGAATCAAGCGCCTTTGATTTTGGGCTCCAGACCACCAGCGAGCCCGCCGCATGGACCCTGCGCATTGAGGGCCGACTCGTGGACGAGGAATCCGGTAATCACCGCCTATTTTCGTCGATGTTTACGTCAATAATTGTGGAATTACACACAGGAGATGACGTGGAGACCGTTGAATGGCATGAAGTCTCGCCCCATAGCACTGAATCGCCAATCGATTTCGATGGACTCGATATTCGCCGCGTTGGCGACCAGCCTGTCAAAGCAAAAATTCAAATGCAGCTCAAAGAGTACCCCGATAAGTTTAGGCTCAGTGACGAGCTCGCGGCTGTCTTGGGTATTACAGAGGAATCTAAGCCTGGTGTAGTAGTGGGTCTCTGGCAGTATATGCGGTTCCATAAGCTCCAGGATGTGGACGAGAAACGACTAATCCGCTGTGATGCCGCTTTGAAATCGCTTTTCAAGCGCGACACCCTCACTTTCCCTGAGTTCTTCGAGCTGTTGGGCCCTCACCTCAAACCCCGTGACCCGGTGATTATCGAGTACACTATTGACCCCACACAGCAGGTGGATAACCGTGACGAATGCCTTGATGTGCACCTTCAGGTTGAGGATCCACTGCGTCAAGAACTGATCTCGATGTTGGATTCATGGTACGATAATCAGAACTCACTGCGGCAGCTTGACCAACAAACGCGCGCCGATATCGAGCAGCTCAACTTATTGGGCCAGCAGTATGTTTTCTATAAGCATCTACACGAAGACCCCAACCAGTTTTTGGCAAACTGGCTGGCGTCGCAAGCCAATGACTTGAAGGTGATTTACAGCGATAACCAAATCTCGGAGGAGACGGTGCGTGGAAGCGACTACTATACTGATGAAGTGGTCGATCAGAGCTTGCATCTGTTTTTGAACCGCCAGATGGCGTAAACGAAGCCTACGGGCGGAAAAGACTTGGCGCTAGAAACTGAACAAGCTAAGCGGATCCCAAGCAACAAAGCTAGCGATAAGAAGCAAGACTTCCTGACTCAAAAAGAATCAGTCACTGTTCTCACTAGTTGAGTTCACGTCACTACCTAAGGTAACTGCTGCGCCAATTGCTGTCTCGTCGCTATAAGGACTGCTATCACGCCCGGTTCTTGAGCTCCGGCACCGGCCTACTGCTTACCTCATGGCTCTCACAAACCAGCAGCTGCTCACTAGAGGCGATAAAAAATATGCAAACAAGAAAAAGGCAAAGCTTTCTGGTGTGCAAAAGGTTTCATACGACCCCAAAGCCCGTGAGGAGTACCTAACCGGCTTCCACAAGCGCAAACTGCAAAGAAAAGAAGAAGGCAAAAAAAAAGCCGAAGAGTATATTCGTAAACAAAAGAGCGAAGAGAAACGGGCGGCGTCAGTGGACAAGAAACTGGCCATCAAGCGGGGTCTCGACAAGCTAGAGGAGGCCCAGCGAATTTTTCATGGTGTAAAGCCAAGTAATGGCAGCGACGCGGAAGAAGAGCCAACGGGAAGCCACAGCGATGAAGAGTTCTCCGGATTCAGTGACTCGTCGGGGATCCTTAAGAAAACCCAATTTGAAGATGAGGAGGTCACCATTGAGGAAGTACGCGTTGACCCGTACGTTGACATGAGCCGCAACGATGAGGTGCTCGAAGACTCGACGCGCAAAGCTCAAGAGTACGCCAAATACGTGGAGAGCTTAGAAGCGCCCAAAAAAGTACGGAAACCAAAGAAGAAGAAGTTTCGGTATCTGTCCAAGACTGAGCGGCTCGCCGAGCGTAAGAAACAGAGGGCGTAGGCGAGCGTGCGAGCGAGTATAGCATATTTGGTATACAAGCGGCGTAATATGGCAGCCATTATTTGTTTATGATCTATCGGAGGCTATAGTATGTGGCGAGTATGCCCTGTATCTGTCGATCCCTAGCTCCTCCCCGGTCTCAACCACAATGGCTCATTAAAGACAATTCAGGAACGCATGTATATTTACATATGCTAGCGTTTTCTTTACCCCCTTTGGGTACGTTTGGGGGCTGTAATTAGCATATTTTGATTTAATCTAGATTCACGATTGGTTCGTGTTCCACTCTAAATAAAACCCACACCGCGCGACGCAGCACCTCAATCGTCTGCAAGCCGAAGATTCGGTACTCGGTGGGTTTATGGAACGTCCAGGCAAACCGTAGGACGAGGTCGCCAGCAACCGCAGCAGTGTACCACCACGTAGGGAATCTGCGGACACGAGCGGTATCTGTGAGCTTCCAATCGAAGACAAGGTCCCATGTGAGCGAGTAAAGCGTGGAAATAGTGAGTGCCCAGGGCAGTAGTGGCGCAAGTCCCGGGTTCTCGAGCACCTGGATTCGAAGGGCATTGGGGATATTCGAGACAAAGTATTTGAGCAAGTTGAGGAGGTGAGTTTTGTCACCTGTACGTCTGAAGTCGTGCCAGCATTGTTTGATGCGGATACCAATTGGTAGACTAGCCACGAGCATTACAAACGGGTGCGGGCTAGTGGAGCGGTCGAGCTGCTGGCCCGAGTAGCAGAGGCTGAGGGCGAGGGCCATGTCAGTGAACACCGAGGCGTAGGATACAAGACAGTCGCTAATGAGGACGTCGCCAACGCGATCATCGCTCGATATTCCGCCCCTGGCGACCCGAGCAAGGATTTTACGCAGCGGCTTGGTCTCGAGCACTAGGTAAAAGAAAAGTGCGACAGTGGCCCACAAAAGCACGTCAGTGCTGGCACCAAAGAGTCTGTTGACCGTTGCAGAGGTTGCGGCGCCACCCACCACCACCAGCGCCAGGAGGTTGGCCTTTTGGAACACGTGGCCCGCGACAGTACGCGGCCGTCCAGGGACCCCAAAAAACGCAAACAAATCAATGCCAAACTGCAACAGAACCAGAGCAGCACCGGCACAGCAATAATAGCCGAGACAAAAAAGGGTTAAAACCCTAAGGTGAAGCATATATCTAAAGTATGGAAGCGAGAAAAAGAGTAAGAAGAAGCTATTGGTTAGTACCTATTTTCAGAACCTTCAGTGTATAGTCAATCGTCATTAATGATCCGCCTGGGGCGACATCAGAGTCATCATATTGTAGTACTTACTGTTTGGATGGTGAAGAAAAGAGTGAAATTTTCGCCACTTTTATAGTGGTGGTTGCTGGGTTACGGTAAGCTCGCTGCAGAGTGAAGGATAGTCAAACTGAAGGTCGCGATGGTGAATAATGGTGCTCAATTCGTTAAATTTGGCACGCCATAGAGACTGAGGTAGCTCTGATCTAGACGCTGAACGGCCAGCACGGCAGCGACCCACAACCTCAAAACCAAGTTTTCTACAGTTCTAGGGGGCGTATGAGTGTCTGTAGTGGCCAGTGAAGTAGCTACCCTTACTCGCTCAGCTGAATCAAAATCAAAATTTCGGAGTTTATGCTATCGATTCACTTGCACGATTAACTCTATATCTTAGTCGACAGTTGGTCCTGGTCTAACTCACACATGGTGCGGCTACTTTGCTCTAACGTGGTCATTGCTTGTTATTGTTATTCCATTAGTGAACAATTCTATTTATCATATAACTACACTATGCGGGGAGAAACACATGCTATCGGGTTTCTAAACGGCTTCAGACTGGTCCCGAACGTTGCACACCCTTGTGCATTGCCGAGCATTGATGCGCTATTCAACAGAACAAGAGAGTAAGACACCAACACACCGAACTCATCCTTCAACGTGTCCAACGCCACTATACTACGGGCTGCTGCAATACAAGCCACGAGCGATATAATGGAGGCGGCGCATGGTCACCAGAAAGAGTGAAACCAGATCTGGCCGACAAATTGGCTTTTAAAGCTCATCGAAACACCGGAGTCAGCTCTCGTGATATCGCATAATGCTCGAAAGTGGTCGACGACCCAGGCTTCCAACTTGGCCATATTGAGCCTAATTTGTCTCTACCCAATACCCCACTGGTACACCAAATATCTGCCAGAGTCTTTCCGAAGAGCGACACATGTCGTCAACACGTGGGCAAGATACGCCTTCTCTGTGAAGTCACCACCAGCTGCATATTGGGACCTCCGAGCACCGGTCGTTAGTACAGTTGAACGCTAATATACGTTAGCTAGGACATTGTAATGACAATTCGAAAAAAAAAAATAAAGAAAATGACGTGAGCAATGGGGTGACCAGGAAATGACCATCCCCTACAAGACCTCCAATGCGTCCCCATATCCCCACAAGACTCATGTCAAAGTCGCTATTCAGAATCAAAGCCGAGCAATACGAGAAGGGGACCTTGGATACGGGTGATCTTGCCAAGACACCCGGCGAGCAGTTCCGCAAATGGTTTGAGGAGGCGAAAAACGAAGGGGTCCCTCAACCTGAAGCAATGAATGTGGCTACTGCTGAGCTCCCCACTGGCCGCGTCTCCAACCGCACAGTCTTGCTCAAGGATTTCGACGATCAGGACCGCGTCGTGTTCTACTCCAATTGGCAGACCTCGCGCAAGGGAAATGATTTCAAAACAAACCCTTGGTTTTCAGTCTGCTTTTTCTGGAAAGAGATGCAGCGCCAGGTGCGCATCGAGGGCAAAGGCACTCTCCTGAGCGCTGAGGAGTCACAGCCGTACTTTGACTCGAGACCCCGCGACTCGCGCATTGGAGCTTGGGCGTCGCCACAGTCCCAGCCGCTGGCCAGCCGCCAAGACTTTGAGACTAAGATCAAGGCTGCCGAGGACAAGTTCGAAGGTCAGGACACGTTCCCTGTCCCACCCCACTGGAAGGGAATTCGCATTGAGCCCGTACACTGGGAGTTCTGGCAGGGTCGCTTGGGCAGGTTGCACGATCGGTTCTATTATGATAGAGAGGATGGCGAATGGAAGATTGAGCGCGCTGCTCCATAGAGGTCAGTAGGTTGTAGTCTTGTATCTTCAGAGTAGCACGTTCACTAAATACTGGCTTGTCAACCCCTAATTGGAACAGTCACTGTTCTCTAGTCTACTTGATTCTAGCTGGTTTCAGTCTAATTGAGCTAACTACTCCTTGAGGCACCCTGTTAGTTGCCATTAGCTAAGCTCAACACAGAAACGGAACTTGCGAGTTGATCCTACGCCACAACTAGATTATCTTGAGCGACAACTTTTTTTCATTACTAATATTGAGCAGTTGCACGTGATCTTAAAAATGTGGCGTCTGGGGTAGGG